>RCWM02000074.1:600000-1102500 GCA_003667255.2 Euschistus heros
AGTTTTTTATAAAAAAAAAAATTAAATCATTGCGACATACTACGACCAAATAAATCGTAAAAGGAACGGCCAAACAACAAAACACTCTCTAAAAATGTTTTATCTACAGAGAAGACAACTGTGCAGAAATCCATCGACATATTAGCATTAGCAGACAGAGACATTAGGCAATATAATGCCTTGATGGGAGATAAGAAGGCCGAAGGAGGTTCCAGAGGCGGTAATTGGGACAGCTTTGGCGCCAGGCGAGTCCAGCTGTGTCAGGGTCCATCTGTCACTCCCTTCTTAACATTTCGTTCCTTATTGTACTTAAATGGCATTTACCTTTAAGGGTTTTACTATTACCTCATTGCAAAAGTCCTACGTTAATATACTTACTTAACAATGATGAGGTATAGTTGACTGTTAAGTATTAGGAGAAGTAGATAGTTGGGGTATGCAGTCATACAGATACACAGCAATTGGGTTAAAAAGTAATTGGGTTAAAAAACTTATTTTTAATTGCTGTATATCTTTATGACTGCATACCCCAACTATCTACTTCTAATACTTACTTTACGTTAATGTTCTTTTGCAAGAAATCTTCAACTCTTCTTTCTTTCTTTCAGAAAATTCACCATATTGATCTAATAATTAAGTGCGAAAAGAGTAAATCCAGAAAAAAAAAAAATAGAAGGGGTCTCGATTGCCGTATACCTAAGGGTGAGGGTCTCAGCACACCTGGTACAGAATGTTGTGGATTCGACTACTATCTGGACGAATTAAAATTTATTTGGTGGACCTGCGGAATAAATCTTAAACTTTCCATCCTGGCTAGAATAGGTTGGCAACCTGTAGTTCAACCCGTCGTTTCTGCTTTAGTTGGAGTATATAAGTACGTTAAAGCCGAACATACAAAATAACAAAACATAAAGACGTTTTTCTTCAGTTTATTTCTACTTATGTATTTGCATTTATATCTACTTTTTTTTAGTTCTGTATCTGAATTTTAACGTAACTAACTCAAAAACTTATAACTTTCCGAAAAAAAAAATTCTAAATTAAAACAAAACAACCTCATTATAAAACAAACTTAAATGAAGTACATTAAATTTCCTATAATCTATTTTATAAAGGCTTTTTGTCAAATACACTATTTAAGCTCAAGTTCAAAGCCTAAATATACATTTTTTTTTTTTTTTTTTGGGGGGGGGGGGGGTTAACTTTTAAATAGTAGATTAGAAAACATTGAGAACATAAAGATCAATTGTGAAAAAACTTATATATTTCCCCCCTTCGAATACCGAGTTACTGAACTATTTAGTTAGATACAACCTATCCAAGTAATAGAACCTAATCATAACTAGTTTTCCTATTCTTCTTTCTTTACCCAATCTGCCGGTGTTCCTCAAGGTAGTATGCTAGGTCCTATCCTCTACACAGTGTATACAGCTGGCATCCCAACCCATCCTACCACTGTCCTCACCACTTACGCTGATGACACATGTGTATCAGTAAACAATGACAAACAGCTAACTTGGAATCCACATACAACATTAAACGACAAGAAACTGCTCGTCGTTACAGACTACTTCAACATTTACCAGACAAATGTTCAAAGCTCCCAATTAATTACAAAAGATTAAACCTATTTGGCCGCACGGAGTTGAGCTTTGGGGCTCCACTAAACCATCCAATTCATCTCGTATTCAATCCTTACAATCCAAAATCCTTCGAAAAATCCTCAATGCTCCCTACTTTGTCACCAATTAACTTATCCATAAAGATCTTAATGTCCCATATGTTGCTGATTTAGCCCACACCAGATACCTATCCTTTCATAATAAGCTCCAAAATTATTCAAATCCGTTAGTTTCTCAACTTGCTTCCCACTCCATTCCTGATAATCCTCCGAGGCGGCTGAAATTAAGATGGCCTAGAGACCTTCTATTGTAGAATTTTTAATAATGTGCTACTGATGAGTAGTTTTTTTCAAGTTTTAACATGTTATTATAATCATTGTCAATAATTTACTATATATATATATATATATATATTATACATTTGTAAATTTCAATAAATGTATATAAAAGTTAAATACAGAAGGTAGGATACTGCCATGGTTGGAAGCGATTCACATAGCGGCGAAAAATAAATATTTTCTACATATCAGGGGCGTAAAAGGTTATTTTTACATACCGTGATTCTTATTACTACTGTCTCAATGTTTGTCACTATTTTCTTTTATAGAAATTTATTTTTTAAAAACCAATTATTACAATCTACCTCTGTCAAGATAATAAGCAATAGGGATGATAATGAATGAACTCATATACTATATAGAACGAAAGTAAATATGTAATTAACACTACCTAATATTCAGGTTTAAAAAAAAAAAAAAAAAAAAATCAATCAGAAAAAAAAAAGTTTTACGAGGCAAAAAAAATATAATGACAAAAGCCATACTTTATAGATTATACACAGCGTATATACCTACAAAGTCAGCATTTGGATCATCAAATCAATCCATGGATCATCATCGCCACATATGAGGCGAAGTAGAATTCCTGTTAATCCCACCACTCCATGTTTATCGTTTCCATTATTTCTTTAAATCTGGTTTTATTTATGTTCAATAGAGGACATATTTTTTTTTTCTAACATTTATTCAAATATGTTTACATCAATTAAATAACCAATAAATGTGAGGGAATAAGTTTTTTAGTAAGGAATAATGCTTTTAAACCCATTGGTCGTTCTTTAATTAAAGTTCCCTTAAATTGAAGGTTTTCTTAGATCTACTGATCTTTTGTTAGGTTGTTGATCAGTTTTGGGAGTAGAGAACTATAAATGACCGTACTTTTTTTTTTTATTATTAATGCATTTCTAAAATCTCCCGCAGGGCTCTGAGCAGCACTATACTTTAACCTCAAGATTTTGCAATACTTGTAATAGTGGAAATACCCATGATGTAATGAGCTCTATTAGAAACCGGATATTTTCAATAGATCTCGAGACAGCCTGAGGGTTCGTTCACATTAAAAAGGGTGGGAATATGAAATCGCAATCTATTGTTAATAATTATAATAAAATTAAAATTAAAATAACAGTATATGAATATTAATCATCTTATAATAATGTGGTTCAACCTATTGATTATTATTGATCAGTTAAGTCAGCGGATATAGACTTTATTAATTCTGTTCAAAATTTATTAAAAAGTCTAGAGTAGAATAATGAATACAAAACTAAGAATTGTTTAGAAGAATTGAGGCATAGAATTCCAATTCAGTCAAATCGATTTTTTAAATTTTTTTAAAGTAAAGGTCTACCTGGATTAGGAGACCTTATTTTTAGAATAGCTATTTTTAATGTGGTTTAACTAGTTTTTGGTTAAAAACTGTTCACCTAATCTAGTGGAAAAAACTATTAAATAAAAAAAAATCTGGAAATTTGACTTAGCTAGTATTGGAATTATACGCGCCAGTAACTATTAATAAACTGCTTTTTAATCTTGAGTTTTTTTTTTTTTTTTTTTTTTTTTTTTTTTTTTAAATTTTATTTAGTTAAAAATCGTAATTGTTAGAACAACATCGTACATAAATTTCTTATGTACTAGTAATTAGTGTTTGAATATTCATTCAAGTTGAAAGAAGTTTGACGTCAAACCCAGAGATGCAAATAGGTGATGTATTTAAAAGTGTTATTAGTTTTGAGAAAGTTAATGAGACACGTGGGTGTTGGGTTCTGTTACTTAGCACGGGAGGAAAATTCGCCTTTCATGTTGGCGTTATTGCAGACCTACGCGCTGGCTCAAATCTGCCCGAGGCGATATGATTGCAAGATTGGTCATAACTAATGCTCAGATTTATATGATACAAAAATCATTGAAATATGCTATAATAAGGTCTATGATATGAATTGTAATATGCCATGAAATGAATGATAATATACATGGTAATATTCGTCCAATGTGTGGACACAATAAATAAAGAATAAAATATTCAATCATAATTTCGTAAAAAGAATATTTATAAGAATATAAGATTTTTTATATTTGTAATTTTTATATAATTTACATGAAATATTTAATATCTCGTGATGTCTCTTTTTTCTATCCAATCACCAACGCCTTTATAATTTTCAATAAAATATGATTGACAACCGTATGCATTTCAAAATTTTACTCTGTGAAACTACAATCGTTTGTCTATTCGTGATAAAATAACTTTTTATCTTTCTTTATATATTTATAATATATATATATATGTATATATATATATATATATATATATATATATATATATATATATATATATGTGTGTGTGTGTGTGTGTGTAATATTTATAGATAAATGTAACCAAATCATTTAGTTTTGAAGAAAAACAAGACTTTGTTTTTAGCTTAATACTTTATACCAGTAAACGACCGAATCTAACAACTTGTTTAATTCTTCTTAATTTCTTAATTAAGATGATAGAGCCAGTAAGTAGAGTTCTGTGTAGCGAATAATTAGTTGAATACACATGTTCTACTTAATTATTTTTATTTTTTGTTTCTGTTTCAGTAAAAAATTAAAATTTTAGAATAATATAATATAAGTAGACAATTAACTAGTAAAATCTATTTCACCAATTGTCGCTATCAACAGCCATCAATCGGCAGAAAATTTAACGAACTTTTCATGTTAGAAGACCTTTACAGTTAATGATCAACTAAGTAAACGGAATAAAATTTACTTTTTCGTAGCACGCTTTGGCTGAATAAAACATTCTAACTTTCTTTATTTTATTTTTTTGAGAATTAGAGCCTGCATTTTATCATCAAATATATGTGATGAGTGATAAAAGAATAAATTTTTAGGCCTGTCTTGTTTATCTCAGGCTATATATTGCAACCACTTATGAATAACATAAGCATGGTAATAACTAATTTCGTAGCCATATATTAGTAGAGATATTTAATCCCGATTCTTGTGTTGGTTGAAAAGTGATGAGACAGAATGAAAGCTATAAGGATAAAAAATTGAAACAGCTTTATAAATTCGGGTTATAATCAGCACAGATTAGTGCTCGAAGTTGTTTTAATAATACTGTTTGAAGGTAGTGGTATAATTATACAGCATGTCGTATGTATTGAGTATTTTTTACACCAACAAAACCATATAAGAAAGAGACGTCTCGTCCTACAATCTACAACCTCTTTAAAACCTTCAGAGCCTTAAGGTCGCCTTTTAAAAATGTAGCAGTATTGGATTCACTTAGCGCTTGAAATCGATGAATAACATGTATTCAGACCAATTAGGAATACATTTCATCCTTGATCTTGTAGCGAAGCTTAACGACAGAGGAATATCGGTGTATTTCATTTGGTCGCTATGATGTCATTGATATTTCAGGAGTGAGAGACACTGAGGGAGCTCAGCCCAGAAAATAACCTTTAGTTCATAAAGAAGAACGTAAGACCATTGAGCAAATCCTACTGTAATAACCACAGAGAAGTAATTCTTACGCAAATAAGAATTGGCCATACAATACACACATCTTACCAAAGAAGCCCCTCTCAAATATAAAATTTGTAATAAAAACCCCATATTTTCAATGAATACTCATTTTAAATGATAGAATAGAATTGGGAAGCAATGGAAAAAATATCGATGATGTCATTAACTTTTCATACTAAGGAGAAATTTTTCATAAACTTTAAATTCTGTACCATTTGGGAAAAAATAGAAAAGTTCATTTTTGTCCACAACATGATAGATATTTTGAGCAACCCATATTGGAGTCATACTCATCATGTATAAGTAGGCAAGTTGAAATAGCAATGGTGTCATTTTATTAATTCACATTACAACTTTCCTACAATTACAAGATGTGTAGGACACCAGTATAAGTTGCCCGAAGTATTTATCTTATCGTGGACAAAAATGAACTTATCTAGTTTTTCCCAAATGATACAGAATTAATCACCACCTTTTTACTGATTCATTCATTTATTTATTTTAAAGATCAAATGACGTTGACGATCAAGATGTTTTACGCAAGAAAAAAATACCAAATTTTGTTATTTGCATATTTCCAAAGATTTAGATATAGACAAAATATCTACGTAGGAGATGAGACATTTTAAGTTTCTTGTGAGTAAGATTCGCTTGGTTATTACTTACTTTATGAAATACAATTAGTTAGAGCGTAATATTTGTCTTTTTGCCCTTATTAATAATTATACAAGTAAATTCTAAAGCCAATATTAATTTAAAATCTCTGAATATAGAACTCATCATATAGAGTCGATACGTGAACAAATAAATCAGAAACTGAGGAAAGTGACTGCAACAGCCAAACTTGAACCATTTTAGTTGGGAATTCATTGTCTTACCAACTAACAAACTTTGTAATTAACTAACAATGTTCAGCTTTCTTCCATCCTAACATTTCAATGATTTCTTTTTCCCAGCATAAATCAGATAAGTCAGTAAGCCGTGAGTATCCACTGAGTCAGGTTTTACGGGAGTTGGATTTTATCAATTCAAAAAGGTTTTTTTTTACAAGTTGGACAGCCAAGAGCAGAGCGAAGACTATATCAGCGGTCTCCCACGAGGAACAATGGCCCAGTGGCTATCCATCTGTCTCCTTCACCTGAATAGGTTAGAATAATATTGGGACCCGGGTTCACACATCCAACGATAGCCGGCGATTACATAATAAACACTCACGAAGGCCGCCTACGTCCTGTGTTATTATAGAGAGCGGGTACTGATAGCGGGATCAACCTTTTTGAACTTTTGTTCGAAAAACGCCGACTACGGCTTACCAGGGTCGAATACCACGCAAACGTAATTCTTCTAATAAGTGTCTTACTGGAGGATCTTGCAAGAGCTGATAGAAACAAATAACAATTTTAAGTAATGAAGTTGTATCGAAAAAAATATTTCTAATTTCGCCATTTTAAAATGATGACTGAAAAAAATATATTAATTGGAGCTATGTTGATATGAATAATTTAAAAACTGAGTTAATATATTGACATTAAAAGATCATGGGTGGGATCTAAAAAGTAAAAAAAAAAAATCGTTACTTTTTAAGACCATATTTTTAAGGACTCACAAATAATATTTTATTTCCTCGTGCCATGCTAAATTAGCAACTATTGGCTTAAAATTATCTTAAATTTATCAATTATTATTTAGAGTATTAAAATAATCAACTTAGTCTGTATTAATATGCAATACTTTTGCATAACATTTCATTTTACCATTATTTTTATTTAATTTGAAACATTAAAATTATCTTAACTGACTAGTTAAATGATGCTTAAATCACTAAATTATCAATACACTTTTAATTACCTCTTATTTATAATAAGAAATTACAGTAATATTAAAACCCCAGGTAGAATACTTGAACTTAACTAACTCATATGTCTCATGTATTACACTGGCGTAATACACACACACTAATGTTTTTCTCTAGATTTTTGTGTTAAACTCTGTTTGTACCTACTGGTAATTTTGATTAAGGAGTTGAACAAACATGATATTTCATTGCACAGTTTATCAGTTATGTTGTGTGTTCTTTCAGACACTGTAGTGAGTTCCAATGGAGCCACTTTACGTACTATATTCTTTGCAGGTACCCACGCAGTATCATTCTTTGACAGTTGAAAGGCAGTTTTCGGTCTAGAAGGATGAAAGAAATGCACCAAACTTTCATTGTTATCTTCACATTTATTTTCAACTTTTCCAAGCCTTAACTCCTCATCGTATGTACAGGCAACAAAGTCATTATTCGTGAGAGATGATACATTTGTAAATAATATTGAAGTCTGATGATCATCAAAGCTCGAGCCTTTGGAAGTAACAAAACACCTTATTTGATTGTTACTTAAGGGAACGTATCTGTGATAGCCTCTTGTACCTTTCACTGGTAAACAGTATTTAAATCTCTCGGATTGGCATTAACGTGATTTTAGTCATTTTTGAATAGCCGTAGAAGAAAAAGGAGTTCATTCTCAAGACTAAAACTTGTGCTGCTGGTAGTATCATGAGTATTCAACACAGAAATAAAATATTATTTGTGAGTCTCTTCTCCTTCCTAAAAATTTATGGTCTTAAAAAGTAACGATTTTTAATTTTTTTAAGGGTTTTTAGAGAGTGCGTTTGACCCACTTTCTTGCATGATAGCGGAATTAAATTAATGTCTTTTTGAAGGCTACTCCACGCTGAACACACTAGTTTTTAAATTATTATGATATCTTTAAAAATGACTTCGCAATTAAATTTTCCGCAAACTTATTTTTTTCATAAAATTCACTAAATCATCATTTTAAAATGGCTGCCAAATAAAAACTATGGCTTGCAAATTTTTTTCAATTGAAGTTTTGGTAATGCATACCCATAGGGAACCCATGATAAAAGAATCAGGAAAATTAAAAATTGAGCAACACTGCCTATTTCAAATTTTATTTATTTTATTTTTATTTTTAACTCTATTATTTTTCATTCTATCTACTTATTTATTTATTTTTTTTTTTATTTCAATTTTTCTTCCTAACGTCTTTTTTATTTTTGTTTTCGACGTTTCTTTGTTGTTCTTGGGTAAAACAAACCTGATGATGGCCGCCAATAATTTGGCCAAAACGTTGGTAAATAAAGTAAATTATGTTTATAAACTTTGCCGAAATTATATATATATATATTACTGATCACATCCAATATCTCTTTCAATAAATTAACATTTATTGATATTTTGTTACAATAGTATAAAAATATTGAATAATTATTTATAGTTTGATATTCTACATTGAAATAAAAATCATCTATAATTTTGCGTTTTTTCTTATTGGCTCTAGAAGTTAAGAAGAATATAAAACGTAAAAAAAAAGTAATGACCCTTACCCTGAAACATTACATTTAAAATCAGGTAAAATCATTTTAATTATTTATTGAAATTTACAACTGAGTAGAAATAAAATTAGAACTAGTAAACGTGAAGATAATGTGCCGTATAACATTGTTTGTAAAGCAACGTTAATAAAAGTTCTACATTAGAAGGTCTCGAGGGCATTTTCATACATACTGAGAGCCAAAAAAAAATCCAACCTACCGATTTTTTAATTTTCTCGAATTAAATTTCCATTCTGATTTAGGTGTTTACGTCACCATATACTTTAATCAGGGCACATGAAGCGTATTAGGATTCTAAAAAAATACCAATTTAATAAAATCAAGCAAATTAAAAAAAAAAATGAACAAAAAAATAATATAAAAATATATAAATGGTTAATTGGAAGATAACCATAAAACAAAATAAAAATATTCAAAAGAACCCACACTCCGTCAAAGTTTGATATTCATCTTGTATTAAAATAATTCTGTTAAATAAACCAACACAAACGACAATATCAAGCTTTTTTAAAAACTTTTAAAACGTTAAATTTTAAGAATTCATTAACTTTTGCTGATTATCTTTTGTGTATATATATGCATGTATGTGTTATCATTTTTCGGACAAAAATGTTTAAATCATGGAGTAAGCCAGCATTATATTTTATTATATTTGCAATTTTGATGTAACTTAGCTCAAAAACTCTGGTTATGTTTTAAAAATCTTCGAAAAAAGAAGATTTGAATTGCCGAAACGGTTAGAAGGATTCCCCTCAGTGAATTTTTAGGACAAAAATGTTTATTTTGAAATTCGTCAGAATGCATTTTTTTCTGGTTTCATATATATACTAAAAACAAATCTAATACCAGTTTTGAAAAATTAAAACAGTGACATACTTTTCTCAGTACAGTATAAATAAATAAAGTTCCTCGAAACTATCCCTCGAAGTTAACCTTTCTCGAAACCACTCAAAATAAATACAAACACTATATGAATGATATTATTTCCTTATCTAGGAATATTCACTAAAGCCACTTATTGGTTGTTCTAAATAACCCTGAAGTTAGCCGACAATATGGGACGAAATGTCAGCACATTATAGTTATTGTTCATTGTGTATGTATATGTATATGTTCTAACCCACCAGTCGTCTACATAACTTATTAAATATTCATATATTTGAGCTAGAATTCAGCGGTAATAATAACAATAGTACGGACGTATATTTTTAAAATAATAAAAATATTTTCAAACTTCTAATGTTCTGAGATACATTTTACTAAAAAAGTTTATTCAAAACAACATATATTAAAAAAAAAAGAAAAAAAAAAAGGAATCTCTCTTTTGGTGCTTCTTGAGTAACTATTTTGGACGTCTATATTTAGAAAATTTCTAATTCTATTTGGGTGTTAAGCCAAAGAATAGGAAAAAAAAATCTAAATAGAAGGAGCGTGAGAGAATATTTTATGATATTAAGCCATTTGATATCGGTTTACTTAATATTAATCTATCAAAATTAGCATATTTTGCTGTTTAAATTATTTTATTGTTGAGAAATGAAGAAAATACAATATACAGGGTGAGTGTCTCTTAGTGTAAAAACAAAAATTGGGTGAAACTAGATCAAAAATGTAGCAAAATGCCGCAAAACTCACCTTTTTATTACAATCCGTTGTATATATAGAATAAATCAAAGACTTGTTTGAGGAAACCACGTTTTTTTTTTCCATAAAAGCTGTAATATCTCAGTTCATCAGTTCGAGAAGTCGTCTTGGTGACTTAGGCGATAAATGTTTTTCCCTCAAACGGAGGTAGGAAGTTGCCTGCCTTTAAAAAATGAAATATATTATAATATGATCGGACGAAACGGAGTTCCAAATTTCTTGTGATCGCAGAAAGTATAGTCATAAAGAAAATAAATGGGACTGCAATCGTAAATTGAATGAGGGAAATTTTTCATTTATAAAAATATGGATCGATAATAAACTATTGGGTTGTTTTATTTTTTATTTTTTTAATAAAAAATATATTACTTACTTTCACGGCATCTTTGTATGACCTTTAAAATAATCAAATGGAAAGTTACTATAAGACTAGTTTTAAGTTTTATTTATGCTTGTACTTTAGCAATATAAAACTGATTTATGTCCTTTTCCTCTCTACCGTTAAGGCATAATCTGTACCAAACTAAAACAGTAATTAATAGCATAATCCGTCATGGCTTAAAAGCACAAAAGCTGCTTTGGCTGATCGGTTTGATCCAGATTTATGTTCCGAGATAAGCAGAACGAATATTAAATTCGAATAAGTATTTTTTATTAATTTTTATTCTGTTTTATAATTTATTCCGCTTTCCAAAAACTACAATTAACTAGAAGAATACGTCAATATATGAATGGAGCATAAACCTCTTATTTCCAAAACTTCTATAATTCATACTGCATTCATTCTGCATGAAAAGAAAATGGTTCTTTTTCTAAAATATACAAATGGTTTATTGGAATGATTTTTTTCAAATGTTATGCATATTAAAAAATAAAGTTTTGGTTGATCCATAGTCATTAAAAAAAAAAAAAATTATTACATCGTCATGTTACGGATTATATCCCTACACACTTTTGGTCTACAAATTTTCTGATAAGCTCTTCAAAATAAATAAACAATGCTTCAAAAAATGGTGCTGTGGCCACTACCTTGATAACCTCTATGTCCATTTAGGTTGTGCTCTTTCCACCACCATAAATTCAAATACAATACAAAGGTTCAGGGGCAAAGGCAAATCAATTTAGACCAAAATTAGCGCTATATTTCTATATTCCAAAATATCCTATATTTTCAAATCGCCTTGCCTGCACAAGTAATATAGCTGGGTCTAAATCACAAATAATTTATTCACTTACTCATAAAAATTACAATTAAAGTTTACAACACATCATTTTATTATACCAACGTTTCGGCCATGTCAATGATGGCCATCATCTAGGCTAGAAAAAGAAAATACTAATTACACCAGAAATTAGGAATTATACAAAAACAGAAACGAAAAATAAATTAATGAAAACAAGTCAATAATAAATGAAAGGTAAGTTTGTAAAAGCTATAAATTAAATGAAAATGATCGAACAATGGTAGTATTTGCTGATGAGAGAATATATTATATACAAATTATATTGACGTGAACAAAATGGAAAAGTTGTTGGTACAATAAAAAATGATAAATACAATAAGTAGACCTAAGTTAAATAAAAAAATAAACGAAAGGCAATATAGGGTTGAAAAATATAAGTAATAAAAAAAAAATAATGATGTATTGTATATACATCTGCAAACATAATTAATTATAATTATGTTATATAATTAATTTATTACTAATATTTTTGAAACAAATACCTTTTATTATTTTTTACATTTATTATCTACTTATATTACTTATTGTCTTTATCATTTTATAATGTACCTACATCTTTTTCATTTTCTCAATGTCAATATATTTTTAATTCTTTTTAGCTCAGCAAATATTGCCATTCTAAGATTATTTTCGTTTAATTATATTTTTTTCATTGAAATATATTTTTTCTACTTAACTTACATCTCATTTACTTTTGAGTTGTTCTCAGTTATTTATTTTTTGTACCTTTTTCTTCTTTTTCTCTTTTTTTTATTTTCCCTAATGATGGCCATTACAGGTATGGCCGACACCTTGGCATAGTAAAATAATTTTTATTTTTTCATTATTGTGACTCATTTTTCTAAATAAATCAACTGGATATAAAGATTCGAAATTCTTTTAACAGTGCGAATAAATATAAAAATATTCTCCATAATAGTAGTAACGTCGAGGCTGCTGAGTAAAAATTGGATTAAAGACTGATATTCAAATAAAACAAAAAAACAAATGCTGTAAATAGTAACATATTGTAGTGCATTTTAAACATTAAAAGAAATAATCCATTCATTTATCCTTAAAAACGTCTTTGTTTTTACTATTGTTTATATTTGTAGTATACTGTTTTTACTTGTACCTTGATATTCTACTGAATTATATTTTATAATAATTACGGTTTATAGATTTAATCATTGTAGTAATTTATCTTATTTTACATCGATCTGTATTGCTGCCGTAACAATTTAGACTTTTTCTACCAAACCCATAGAGGTCGAATAAGGTAGGTATGGAAACCTTAATAATTTTTTACTATTGTATTTTTCGTAATTTCATGTTGATAAATATTACAGTTATAAAATAAAATAGATTCACGAGTTGACTCCGTGAGAACTCAACTTCACTTGACGTTTTGAAGTGGAGGTATGAGACCAACAGAGACGTAGTTTACCTGACCTGAATTTGCATAATGCAAATAAAGTGATTATTTAGGACAGGTATGAAGTCGAGTGAATGGTAGGTCAAGTCCCTGGCCATTGGCAATATGTCCCTCACTACTTATCACCTCTGAGCACTTCTATCAGTGACAGTTCTATTTGATTTGCAAAATGTTTTGAAATGGTAGCTTGGCTAAGCTCAACTACAAACGCTGCAGATATTTTTATAAGTTTAAAATATTTTTCAATTTATTAAGTGTTATAGTCCAATGTTTATATCCATTTTGTGTCAACAGACACTATTTTCAATGAAAAGAATGCCAAGATATGGAAATAACTTATTTATTTCTTATACGATAGTCTTCACACCTGACTGCTGACAACCAAGGAATGTACAACATATAAACAATGTGGCGTGTTAGACTAGACACCTTAGCCACTATTTTCTTAAAGGATAAAATAAAATATGTTGCCTTTTTTGCGCTGTTGACTATTTTCACAAGATAAGAAGTTGTCAAGGATCCACGTCTCAGTCTTTTTGGGATTCAAAACATTTCACTGTACTGTATTATTTCAAAAATAAATTGCAACCCAACTGTAATGTAAAATAAAATATATATAATATAGAAATTTACTCTAGGTTATTCATTTTCCTCCGAATGAGAATGATGCACTCCCACTACTACCGTTATGCAATGTTGTCACAACTGAAAGCAGGTAAACTAACTTATCCAAACCTTACAAATAGGATACGTACACAGATCTACAGTAAAAAATATATCCTTTTGGTAGGCTTGCAGAGATAGAACTGAGTTTCCACTTATATTCCTACTTATCAATAAATGTTCCTACGGAGTATACGAAATATTTTTCAGGTTCAACGACTGAAGAAAAATGCAGTCAATCTGTAGGGAAGATATCATAACCATTTTTCAGAAGATCGATAAAAAAATATAAATTCTGCCTTTTATTCTGGGTTCATGAAAAGACTG
The DNA here is from genome assembly GCA_003667255.2 of Euschistus heros. Lineage (NCBI taxonomy): Eukaryota > Metazoa > Arthropoda > Insecta > Hemiptera > Pentatomidae > Euschistus > Euschistus heros. The sequence continues at coordinate 614,180 of RCWM02000074.1, forward strand.
AACAAAAGGAAAAGGAGCTGTACAAAATTGTTTAACACGAAAATGATATTCCTAAACGTAAACACAAATGGTCATGAACTGTTTATAACCATTTTACATTGGCAAATATATGTGATCGAACCTATATTAATAGATATGAAATTTATATCTACTTATAAACTATTTATCTCAAAAAAAAAAAAATGTATTTAATATTTGTATCCGTAACTGCATATCGTGCAATCAGTGAAAGTGACTACATATTTATTCCTTGAAAGCTTCTTGAAAATTAAAAAAAAACATGAAAATAAAACAAATAAAAATATACTATAAATATAATCTTATTTTTTGATTGACTAAACTAAATACATTTTTCGGAATACCGGCATTCGGCTTAAATTAGGAATACAAAATTAACGATGTGGAATAATAAAAATTCTGATAATTAATTTTTACTATAAATAGAATTTCTAATACAATAATGTAAATAAAATATTCAAATACAATAACGTATTTACAATAGCCAGAAGAACTGAAATTTCTCATACCGTCGTTCTAAATACCTAGGGCTAATGTCTCACTTAAGGATGGCACGGAGTCCGCACATCAAGATGAAACATAATATCATAAAACAACGAATACGGAATATAACATTCTCTTCTTGTATGGTTGTGAAAATTTCTCAGACAGAAACTTGATACGAGTACTTGCTGGAGCGCTTTCCAACGCCCATCCCTACCTGCGGAACGTTTGATGGCCATTTATCCACAAGTTGCTAACTTTCTAGTCAAAAATGTTTACCTACATACATTACTGAATAAATTATCACATACTTACATGTCAACTGTTGATTAATAGTAAATTTATGAAACAACTTTACAAAAATATTCACAAGAGTATTGAAATTAAATCAAAATAATAAGGGTATAAAATGTGAGAATAACTGACTTTTTATTAGCAACCAAATGTAGCTAAAATAGGTAATGCTAAATTACAAAAATAGAAGAGTGTATTATAGAATTAGAAAATAACTTTATTAAAGAATTAGAACTCTTCAAATAACAATGCTGGACAAAGAAACATCTAGCATCTCTGGTCATGATACATTTACAATAGCTTAAACAAAAAATAAATATACTAATATTCGATAGATCAGAACAAAATTAATGACAATTAAACAATAAATCAATATTTATATCATGGCAGGAACTTAAAGAAAAAAGTAATTAAAAATCTAGTTTAATGAATGTTTTATAAATTGTACATATATTATATTCTGACAGGAAATAAATTCCACCTAACTGATTTTCTAATTTTCTTAGTAATTTATTTTAAGTATATATACATCCACAAACTATAACATGTTATATAAAACATGTTAGGAAAATTATAAATATAAAATACAGCAATATTAATTTATTATACATTGTATTATATGGTAATACACTATTAACAAGCAATTTTAAATTCACGAAATTTTAAATAAATCAATTCTTATACGCCCTTGCAATTATTAATAATTTACATTAATTTAAAATTTCGTTACTTCAATTTTTGAAAATAGCGCTTCCTTTTATTTGTATTAATGTTTTTAATATTCCTAATACATTTCATATGTCCTGGTTAAAGTATAGATAATGTTGGTTAATATTTTTTGGGACGTAAACATCTAAAAATAAATTAAACCCCAATCAAAATTAATTGGATGGAATTTTCCCCTGTCAGTGTATTCTCTTTAATTAAGAAAAAACGAGGAGACTCGGCCGAAATCAAAATCAGCCACCAGCAAAATCACTCCCGATTAAGGGTGCTCACTTTATACAGCCTTGGTAGGTGTGCCCCAAGAGGGTCTCTCGACCTCAAATTCAATACAAAATTGAAATAACAGAATATTACGTTTCTTTTTTCAGTTCGAGTCTTCAATGAATTAACTGAGCTTCCACATCTTCAAGAATTAAGCACTTTGAAATGCAAGTTCCAATTCGAATTTTATCATTTCTTTTCAGTCTTATACCTTATACATAGTAGAAACCTATATCATTTATGGATATAATATTCGTGAACATCATTTATTTATACGGTCTGATGATGTTATTTTCCAAATTTAATAACCGTTGATTCAGTTTTTATTTTTATTTTAATGGTTCAGGTTTTAACTATCCCTTATAACACATATACTCATAAAGATGGTAATACTTCAAGATAACAATGTATCCAAATTGTCCAGAAGTATTTTTCCGTTTTTAAATGGGTTGTATTGTCTGCCAAAAGATAGCGTTCATTTCGAACCTAGGCAATCCATCAGCATAGGTTGCACTGTTCCAAAAGAAATGGAAATGAAGCTTGGGCTCTCTACTTAGACTAGAAAGGTCTATGAAAGGCCCCCGAAGACAAACTGTGTGAACATGGAGGCAAGTGTGGCCACCGTCTAATCCTGGACAGAGCCTAGGGATCACGGCCTCCTTTGCTACCTTCCCACATAAAGCGTTCACTGCCCTCTGGATAATGGAACGCTCAGCAGATCCGCTTCGAAGAGCAATCGTCCTTTTAGTCGAATAAATATTCAACGATCATTTGTGACTGAAGGGTAAAGTATACTCTATCACCATTGAACCAAAGTTCAAGGTCTACCTGTTTGAGATAGCTTCTCAACGCATCCATTTTCATAGAAATTGCTATTGTAATAGATTATTTTGTAACTATAATCATTTAGGAGGACTATTACAGCCCATCTTCATTATTTATTACAATTTCTGTTAAACTTGACTTTGTGAAAATTAGTCATTAAAGCAACGTAGGACTACAATAACAACGAAAACAGTTTCAAAATGTCACCTTCAAAATATCGTGTGTATATTTTTATTTTTTTTTTAATATCTATTTATTGAAATTTGCAACTGTACATAAAAACATACATCTAGTAAATGTGATAATGACATAAAATAATAAAATGACAATTGCTTGTGAAGCAACTACCCACTGTTAGAGCACTTCAATAAATGTTCTATTTGAGAAGGTCCCGAGGCCATCTTGTTTTCAGACCCCTTGGAGGGTTGTCAAGAATAGAATGGGAAGCAAGTTGAGAGACTAGTGGATTTGAATGGTTATGAAATTTACCTTGAAAGGATAGGTATCTGGTTTGGGCTAAATCAGCAACATATGGAACATTGAGGTCTTTATGGATAGGTTTATTTGTGACAAAGTAGGAAGCATTAAGGATTTTTCGAAGGATTTTGGATTGCAAGGATTGGATAGTGGGTGTATATTAAACTGAAAAATAATTTCCTCCGGAATTTCATTTATTATAAGTTATTTACATTTGAGCTGTTTATTTCGAAAATAGCCTAAGCCCAGTAATATTTAAATTAAGATAATAATAGTCCTAAGGCTGTGATGAAGGTAATCTGAATTAATTAGTATTTAACAAATTAACTTCAGTTTTCGGACAATTGTAAGTTTAATTAATACAGTTAAATAAAATAAATATTAAACTTAAAATTTAATTAATGGTCACAGGTTACTTTCGAAATAAACGGCTCCCAGATAAGAAGCGACATCCTGACGCGCCGGTAGCTGTCAAGTTCTCAGTTGAAACGTTTCGTCACTACAATGTTACATTGAAAACAACAAGCGTAAACTAATAACGTACAACATAGCTTTGTCAATAAATCGAAACAGTAAAATATGAATTTGATTAAATTTAATTTAAATTGTCAAAATTTAAATTTAAATTATCTTCATACTAAAGACCTAATACAACGTTTAAATTTGGATATATCTGAACCATAAGGGAAAAACTAGATAAGGCGATTTTTGTCCAAAATACTTAAAGTAAATATAAAATATATAATAGCGGTTCAATAAATAATTAAAAAAAAAATCGATTTACACTGAAAACAAAAAACCTTAAAGGGCAACCATAAACAACTGTGATATTGAAAAAGCCAGATAATAAAATATCTCATGACTTCTCTCTCAGCTGCGACACTGGTACAAAACCTCAATGAGAACGTTAAAATTGTTTTGTTAAAACTTACAAATAATAGGAAAACTTTAGATTAGAATCACAGATAGTAAATCTGGTGCACGTAAAACTGTTTACACTACTTCAAAATACAAGAACTTCCAAGAATCTTGCCAGTTACCTCTAAAGCGGCAAGAGATAAAATCAAAATCAATTTCCACTGATATTTATCAATTCTCTCAGGATTTAATGGATGGGCTATTAGAATTAATTTCCGGATTATATGGAAATACGTGGGTTATACTCTAGCTTAACGAATAATTGCTATGGCAAGTGTAGGAAGCAGTTTCCAGAAGAGAGGAAAAGTAAATGACGTATTAGCAAACCTATCAATTATAAAACATACTTTGATGTTCTTATTATAATAAGTGTTAGATTTCGCGTGATAAAACGCATTGGATTGAAATATTGTTTATCTTTTTGTTATAAAAATCGTAAGATACCTATTTAATACAGATCATCTTATTTAATTTCAAACAAAAATTAATTAAACCTTCGTCTACTTGCTACCACTACACGCCGCAGGAGTATAGTGGAGGCACTATTAGGTTTCTTATTTTTCTCGTATAAATTAAACCAGTAAACCCACTTTTTTGTTTTATTGAAATAATAATAAAAATAAATAAGTTTTATTTGTTCCCTGTATACTTAGGAAAAATGACTTATAGCATGTAATTATATAGTGTTAAGATGCATTTATTGATTACATATATTTAAGAACAAATAAGTATGTATTTACATCAGATCGGACGGTTAATTATTTTTTTTATTTATTTATTTATCACCTAATCATATTAGTAACCATATTTATAATAATATTGTATAATAATACCACCAAGTGTAATCGTTACAGAATTTATAAAATCCTAACATTATTTTATCTGGGCAACAATTACACATTACTAATTGTGATTTCTACTAAAGTTAAAATTTAAACTAAACGCACTTTTACACCGACATGTAAAAGTGTGTATCATCATTTTTACATTATCGTTGTAAACTAAGCCAAAATTTATCGCAAACATTCTTTCTCTAATCGCAATGATAACATATGGCATTAGATTCCTTTGAGGATAAAAAAAAGTAAAAATGATCGATAGTTGATCTAATTCAAAACAAGCAATGTCATTCTTTCAGATAAGAGCAACCATGAAAAGATGATATTTCAAATAACTAAAGTTTTTTCCTGGCGCCATAAATCCAAAACAAAATTTTTTATTTAATAATTTTTGAGATTAACAGTCATTATATATATATATATATATATATATATATATATATATATATATATATATATATATATATATATATATGTTTAGTAAGGTTCTTGGGGTTCAGTCAATAAATAAAAACAACAATTTTGGCGACGTTTCGAGACTATATTGTCCTCATAATCATGCCCTACAGTGAAAAAAACAGTTGGAAATCCCCCCATAAATCTTTTAACTGTTTTTTTCAAACATTCCCAGGTCAGTTGTGTACTAGAATTGTTAGTCATGGTATGGAATAACTAAATTTTAACAATTGCACCAGTAACATTGTAAGTAGTTTCATACTCCTCCATATCCTGTAATTATATATATTTTTATTATTCTAACACATGTTGTTATATTCTTTTATTGTAGCTAACTTTATGTTTTGAAATAACTTGTATAACTTATATAATTTTATTGTAACCTGTTTTTTTACATGTTTGACCCCCTTAGCGGACGTATTCCCTTAGGGAAGGGGTTCAGGCTTTTTAGACTGACCCATTTTCACACCATAGCCAGCAGAGTGATTCCTCCTCACTCGATCAAGACAACAGGAAGACAATAGTCAACTGAAGCGCCAGGATCTACGAAGCAACAAATCTTAAAATGCTGAGAAGGCAACATAAGATCAGTCGATTCCAATTGTTATTATTTTGTTTGTTTAAATTAATAAATGGAGGATAAAAAAAAAAAATAGTGGCCTATTCACTTATTTTACAGTCAAAATTGTGATCATAGAAGACAAAACGTACATAACATATATTAAAATATAACATAGATAATTATTAGAAAATATAACTAGGTATCATTAATTTAGTCCCCAGATATCTCAAAATCGCTTTCGAGTACTTCAGTTTGTTCATAAGTTCAGCTCAGTAAACAAAAACATTGACTAGGCAGCGATCTAGTACAGGTGGGCAGCTACGTTCTTTTTTGCATAGTTAGAACCTACGCAGGTTTCCTGCTGCGCAGAAAGTGTGATAACTCTATCTTTGAAATTCGATTATGTATTTATTCATATATACATATATGAATACATAAACCTAAAGAATTATAAGTTGATTTTAACCTTATTTAAAAAGGTTTATCGAGGATATATATATATATAGATTTATACAGTCATTCTTTTAAACCAATCAGTACAAAAAAGATCTTTTCACATGTTAATTATTCTTAGATTAAATGTATTATCGATACTATCAAAAATAAGTGACGGAGAGTTTTCAATAATATGTTTAACATTCGCAATGTTTCAAAGAGAATAATAAAGCTGTCGTTTAGCACGAGCGACTTTTTTTTTTTTTTTTTTTTTTTTTTTTTTTTTTTTTTTTTATTGCAATAACATGTCAATAACTTGCTCCCATTAGGTTCACCTCAATGAAAGTTCTACATTAGGAGGTTTCTAGAAAGTATTCTTAGCAGACGCCTCGGACGGTTATCGGGCAATGAGAAGGAAGCAAGTTAGGGGACTAGTGGATTCGAGTGAGTATAGAGCTAATCATGGAAGGATAGGTATCTGCATAAGACTAATTGAGCAACATATGCGACATTTAGAGCATTATAGATAAGGAAGAATAAGGAGGATTTTAGGAAGGATTTTTAACTGGAAATATTGCATACGAGAAGAAATTGAATGTTCAGTAGAGCCCCAAAGTTCATTTCCGTATGTCCAAATATGCGTAATTACTGTCATATAAATAAGTCTTTGTAATAAACTTGAAGCTTTGAACACCGATCTAGTAAATGCTGAAGTAGTGGAGAAAAACGATTAAGAAACTACTTTTGAGTCTTGTACGTCGATCCTAAGCTAGACGTTTATACAGATGGAGTCCTAGGTATTGGATCTGTTCAACTGGGATCAGAAAAGTGCATTTAGTTTTCATTTTAAATTTAGTAAAAATCACAATTAATATTTTTAATTGTTGCTTTGATATAGTGAGGTTAGGTTTTTATAAATTTATACAATAATAGCCATTACTCTTGTGAAAGTGTGGTTACTCATATTATTAGATGAGAAATTAATATAGATTTCATTGATTTAGTTTAGTAGAGCCCCAAAATCAATTACAACAGAATTCGAAAATTATATAGAAGCCGCAAATAGATAATATTAAAAGTGTAACTAGTGATTCTAAGTTATTAATATTTAAAGAAAATTAAATTTTTTGAAACATAAACAGTATTTCTTTTTTCAAACTAATACAATTTTAAAAAAAAAATAATTATCTATTAAACTAATAAGTCTTTAAACATTTATTTCATCAGTAAAAATGTTCAAACTGAAGATACATAAATGTATTGTATCATTTATGTATCATCAGATATACAGGCTAGGGAAAGGAACGCATTATATACCATTCGGAACGCATTATGTCCCACCTAGGCCCATATGGTCGACGTTTCGCCAGAGCCATCCTCACCTACTAAAGTAAAATAGATCACAGCCTAATCAGAAACTGATCAACTGAGTAATAGGACCGACCTAATCACCTGTTCTGTTAATAGAGAACCTAATGAACCCTATAGATGAGGTTCTAAAGTTCATCAAGATCTGGATAGTGTAACGAGCTTACGAAAGTATAATTAAAAAAGTAGAAGCCCCAACTACTGTAAAAAAAATTAAAAAAATTCTGTAGAGATAGTTTTACACTAAACCTACCGAGCTTTCTTGTACATCTAAATCTACCATAATTGTTCGGTAAAAACAATAATAAGAGAGGAGTGTTGAAGTAAACATTTTTTTTTATAAAATTAGTAAAAACAAAAAGCTAAGTAAGGAATGTTGTTTCCAAGAACTTCTGCCAAAAATTCAGTAAAGGGTCATTTATCACATCATAGTAGTTTAGTGTTAATGGTAAACTTAATTATTTGTAAGTCTTTTAAATATATTTATGGGAAACATTAAAAAATAATATTACATAATAATATAGCTATATTACCAACAATGGCCCAATGGAACGGCTAAAGATAAAAGAAAGGAAAATATTAAGAAAGATTCTAGGCCCCAAATTCCATAACAACAAATTAATCCACACGAGAAATGAAACCCTTTACCGAAAAATTTAGAAAATTTCAGACACAACGAGGAAGAGAAAAAATTGATTATTATGAACACATCCTCGGAATGAACTTAAATAGACTAATTAAAAATTTTTTTGACTTCTTCTGCAACAAAAAGACCAAGCCAAATCGGTTTAAGGAAACTGAAAAGGACTTAAACGGTCTCCATATCACAGAAAATATGCTCATGGACAAAAGTGCAAAAAAAAATAACTAAGGACAAAGAAGAGAGGTTCCAATTCAAAATCAAACCAAAACGAACAATCTAAATATCTGAAGAGGAGAGGAAAATAAAATCAGAAGAATGAAGCAATACTGGTTTGAAAGAAAGGCACAGAGCTTTCAGAAGTGATCAGTCCAACGTACCCCAAAGTCGGGTGAATCGAAAAAGAGAATATAGCTAGAGCTACCAGTGGGTATTTGCTTTACAAGCAATTATTGGACGTATGTTTTTTTTTTTTTTTTTTTTTTTTTTTCTAATGTATAGTTGTAAATTTCAATGAATATATAAATATAAAAATAAACTAATAATGTACATTAATAATATGTTATGAGATACTTAACATTAATAATATCGGAAGCTGAGAATGGTGGAACGGGGTACCCATTTTTTTATTTTCATTTAATTTATTTTTCTTTACTTTATTTATTTATTTTTTTATAATTATCTACTTACACTGATATTATCACTTAATTAGAAATATCAAATACAAGAAAAAAATGCATTTTCTATAAAATTATATTTATTATTTTTAAAACAAACATGGACTTATGATTCACTATAGGATATAATTTAAATAAAAGGGTAATCGGAAAAATTCAAATATAGTCGTTAAAATATTAATTTAGGAATTTTTTTTTTTTTTTAATTTTATTTTTACGTTCCCAACTTTAAACAGATTCCAAGGACAAAAAGCTGCAAGCTATTCATTATTCCAAGTCAGCACAGCTTGTTTTGTTTTTTCAATTCTATTTTAGAACACTTAAGACACGGTGCATAAGGTTTGAAATAATACTTCTTGAACTAGTAGGTTCAGTGGCTGACTGGAGTTTAACAAAAATATTTGATAATTCTAAGAAATTTTTTACAATTAAAACTATTGTCTAAAATGTTAGACAATATATAAAATATTAGTTTATAAATAAACAATATGGACTGATTTTTAGAGAAAAAAGTTCAGAGTAATATATTTTTTGTAACTTCTGATATTGGTAGTTAATAATTACAACTCGATAATTTTAATCAACGATTTTTCAATTTATGAAGAATGGACTTTGATAAGATGAGATCAGAGCTCAACGCTTTCATCTTGATACAGCGTTGCTGATGGCATAATTTGTTCAAAACTTTACGTCATAATTACTGGGCATCATTCAGAACAAGGAAGTTTATATTTAAAAAATAAAAGTCACTGAAATCAGAATTCTTCTCAAATTCTGAACAGACTAAGTTAATAGAAGATTAGAATATATACTAAGCTGTTCTGATTATAAATCCTACACTGATGATTTTGATTTTGAAATAAAAAAAAAAAAAATTTATTCTACTAAGACAAATGCCTCTTTACGACCATATGAACTACCGATATGAATTAGTTGTAGCATATTGAATGACACCTTCAGAAAATTTATATCCTCAAACAGCATGTTCAGAGTTTTTACTAATAACATAAATCTCTGACACTTGTGAATAATCGGTTAAGTGCAAAAATCATATTTTAGGAAAAAAGCAATTTTTCCATAACGATCAACAAATGAATATTCATCTCTGCAATAGCCTCATAACTAAGTTCATTCGACATAAAGGAAGATAAAAAAAATTAACTTTCTGGTGATACCTATAACCCAATGTTTACAAAAACACTTAATTTACCAAATGCACTTAATCGACTATTCGCAAGTGCCATAGAAATAACTGCGCATCAGCAGTCCATAAGAGTAAAATACGCCTTATCCCTTGTATGTAACATTGTATATAATATTGAATGTAAACATCTCAAATAAGTTTTTTTAAGAATATTATAATAAACTGTTAATTAATGTAGGAAGATGTTCAAGTATGCAGTCAGGAGAAAGAAAAAACACGTCCAAGTAAAAAACTTTTTAACTTAGGCCGACGTTCGCCCAGCCGTTTTTCATCGGGGCGAACGAACCAGTCAGTAAAGGAGACAATTGATGATAAGTCGGCACTCCACAAACGTTTTTTACTTTGTACGTATTTTCATAACTATCACAAACTTTAAATTAAAACAAGTCTAGTCAATAGGAACCGATTTGTAGGACGATAAGTAAATGAATGAGCCATTAAGTTACTCAATACGACATAAACTCAAGAAATGGAAACAAAGTTATCAAATGCAAAAAAACATATATAAGAACATTTTTTACCTACACATAGTTTATCGTGGGGAAACCATGATTGTTTTCAGTTCAGGGAATTAAGCTTCCTCTTCATAACAAACATGCTGATAGAAAGGGTAATACACTGTTACCCTACTCATTCTAACAGTGTCAGTACATTATAAAAGATGGAGGAATTAGTCTCCTATCACATCTAACAACGAAAAGCGAAAACAGACTAATTAAGGTAAGCTTTATATAAAACAGGTGTTGAAAGCAGAACCTGACAGAAAAAAAAAATAGATCCGCTGCTGCGATGGAAGGAGCCAATTCACCGAGAAGCGACCGCTTGCAAGTTAATTGCCAACCTGTCTTCCTGGATTGAGAGCTAAGAGCAGTTCACTAGAGTTCGGCCAACTAGTCGACTGGTAAACTGGCCGATTAGTTAGGCAACTAGTCGGACCAGCCGATCATTGTGATTCGGGTGACATCGGCAATGTTCGAGGAGCTTTGTGTATCGCTTCAAAGCCGTCTGTACTTGAAGCTACAGGCTTTCATTTATTTTATATTTTTTCATTTAATTTTTACAAAGGGGCCGATATGTAACGGAATGTTTTATTAGAAAAATAAAGTAAAAGTCAGAAATGTACATTACTTAGCTTGGATAGTTATTGGTGAGTTAGAATTTAATCATGCCAAAAAAAGACATTTTTTTTACGGACTTTCTTTTAAAAAATCTGTAATATATATACATATTTATGTAACACAAAAATTTTGGTTTAGAAATAATACTTTTTACTAATAATACAAAACCAAAACAGTAATTTAAAAAAATATTGTTGGTTAAATGCATAAGTTCTTTATTCAGCATTTTAGTAGTTATCTAATTATATTTTCTCTTTATCACATCCTTTATTTACGTTCGATGATTGATTACAAAAAAGGGTTTCTGGATTAAATAACTAACTGTAATAATGTAATGCAAACTGATAAATCTAATACAAAAATTATATCAATAAGGGCCCTCTTTTATTTCAACAACCTATTTTCAAGCGTAGAAATATAAATTAATAAAAATGGCTGACTATTCCGCGCTTTTTGCCGACTACAGAAACAGCCTATTAGTAGGCTTAAGCGGCTAGTCTGCCAACCTCTACGGTTCATATAGGCTGAACCTGCTGAAGCTGTTATAAGTAGACAGCATCGGTCCTCTCTTCCCTTTTTTAATTTTTAAGACTTTATTATTAAATATATTTATAAATAAATAATTGGTCAGCCAAAATATGTGTAGATATAATTTTCCTTTGATTTCACAACCAACCGGTAAACATATAAAAAGTAACACCATTCACAGTACCTATACTTATTCTATATCTTTCTAATTACTGGGGACGGAATTTCGATTGCTGATTTTCACACGGCGATTCTAGTTGTATAATTATCTCCCCAACACATTTCAGATCAACGATAATTCTGGGATACTTGGAATATAAATATATTCCAAGAAGTATGAGTCATATATAAAACAGAGCGTCTTTTAATTTTTCTGTTTGTCCAGTTATTTCTAGTAAACAGGAAAAACCTTTGGACATCTTTTCCAAGAAAACGAATCAAAGGATCATACGTAATAGAATTGAAAGCAAGTAGGAAGACGAGATGATTCGAATAGGTATGCAGTCTAAATGAGAAGGATAAATTATCTGCTAATTAAAAGCATATGGAACATTTAGATAATAACAGATAAGTTTGTTTATTCCATTTAACGCCACTTTATGCTGCTAAGGCTAATCGGACGATGCTACGGTGGGAGTCCTAAATCTTGCCTATCCAGGTATAATTAGGATAGGGATCTTTAACGAGTACCTGACATCGCACAGCCTCGGGACCCCATTTTACGTCCCTTCCGAAGGACGGCATGGCTAAGGATTTTTTACTCCCTTTAAAAAATCCTAAAGGTCATCTGCCGGGCTGCGAACCCGCAATATTGGGATAACAGATAAGTTTATTTGAATGTCCAGAGAGATTTTAATACAGTCGAGTAAATATTATCCAATCCTAGCAATCTAAAATCCTTCAAACGATCCTTAATTTGTCACAAATAAACTTATCTATTATAACTTTAATATTTCGTATGTTGCTGATTTAGACCAACCCAGGTACCTATTCTTTCATAGCCTCCAAAACCACTAATCCTCAAAGTACTTCACATTCTATTCCTGTGTTTTAGAAACAATATTATTTTAAAGTAAATCATTGGATTGAATAAGTTAAATTTTAAATAAAATTAAATAAAAACAGTTTTAATTTACTTACAAAGTAACTCATTATTTTTCTTTGTTTTCTTAAATATAATTATATTCGGACTAAGGGTTTAATTTTTTTAATTGTATTTAATTATTGGATTTAAATTTTTATTTCAAATAAATAAGAAGACCGGGATTGCTATTGATAGTTGTAAAGTGTAATGCATTAGGAACGGAACGTACATTGTATATATACTAATGTAATCAAGGGTCGGGCAATACTGTTTACTGCCAACGACTCTTCAAGATCTTAACGTTGATTCTTGTCTTAACTGTTAATTGAGTAAGATCGTCGCACATGACTGCAGTTGGCGAACATTTTCGCCGCCGTATTTTTGTCTTCTCAATTTCTTCTTATATTCCATTATATTTAAGCAATGGCAATTCATTAAAAAAACATTCATCATAATTTCTAAACAAGGAATATTGTAATATAATTTTAACAGGGTGCACTGTGAATAATTTTCTATGAGTTTTATTTTATTTTTATTACATTTAATTAATTGTTCTCAATAGAATTAGTTGTTTTCTTTAAAGACAATTTATCTTATCCCGTTATTTGTCCGCAGCTGCGAGGGAAATTAATTTGTTTCATCATTGTTTATATAAAACAATCATTTCAACAATTTCATTTCATATTGTAAATGTAGATATTGTTAATTTCTTTTTTCTCTCTCTAAATGTTAATAAATACTTTTTTTTTTTTTTTTTTTTTGTCTAATCTTCCTTAAAAATCTTTCTTTCTTTTTTATTTCCTTATTCTGTCGTAAAATTAATTTGGAATATGAACTATAAACTACTGGCGCATCTTCACAGGACGGATCCTGATAGATTTTTATTGCTAAAATATATCATTCCTGAACATCCTGATAACCTCAAAAATCATCTAAAAAGTAGGCTTCGCGTCCTTCCATTATAGAACTTCTATGGTGGTTCTACCAGTGGTTAGTTGCTTTACAAGCAATTGACATGTAATTATGGTTAAATTTACATTTCTTAGATGAATTTTAACAGAATTAAAAGACAAGAAACTGTTCGTTGTCTTTCCCGACTACTCCAACATTTACTAGACAAACGTTCAATTACCAACAAATAGCAACAGTATTATTTACATGAGAGTAATTAGACCCATTAGGTTGAGATCTTCCACTAAACCATCCGATTCTTCTCGTATCCAATCCTTTCAATCCGAAATCCTTTGTAAAATCCTCAATGCTCCTTATTATGTCACAAGCAAAACTTATTTATAAGTTGCTGATTTGGCCCTATCCTTTCGTATCCAACTTTCATAAATAAAATAGCCTTAATAGCAAACCTAAACTATGTTTGCGACACAGCCAATTTGAGTTTTTTGTCTGCTAAAGTGAAATCGAATCACAAATTAATTTTAGTCATGATGAGCAATGATGAGTTCTCTTATTCTAATCAAAAGCTAATAGATTCGGGAGACATCCCCGGTGGCACCGCTCCAGGTCAAGGACAGATTCACCGCACCGCAGTAAGCATCTTCGATCCTCGCCCACGACATACTGCAGAACCAACAGAAGAATTTTTTATTGTATTTCATATTTATCTAATGCCATATGATGCAATACATAACTTCCTACAGATGGTATATATTATATTTAAATGGTAATACCTACACAAAACATAAGGCTCTCACATTAAAATCAGTTTCTATAATTTATGTATGTTATATAAATGAGACTATATGGTATAACACAATCATTCGAGAATTGGCGTTATTAATAACTGTATGGACATAATAATACGATCCGATATGAGAAATATTGTTTGTTCATTGTTGTTCGGTTGTATTTACAACCGTAAATAATATATGCAATAAGTAAATAAGTGGTCAAATTATTGAAATGATATTTCAAAAACTTCTCCACCACTCATTAGTAGTACAATAAACGTTCTACATTAGGAGGTCTCTTGGCCATCTTCTTTTAAGATGCCTCAGTGCTATAAGTGCTATAAGTGGATTAGAGTTGTTATGTAGCTCATCTTGTTTGGACCAAAGCAATATATGACCAGAGTTAGGCAAAATTTAATTATGATTAAATATTAAACAACTAATTTCCTGATTCAATCACTTATTTTAATCATGATTAAATCTTCCAGTTCGTTTTTTAGCTTATCAATGATTCAGTTCTCTGAAAAGTCAATTGAATTTTTAATCATGATTAATTAGATGATTGATTCCTGGATATTAGTCGTCGAATATTTAATATGATTAAATTATGCTCAACTCTGCATATGACACATTTAGATCGTTGTGGATAAGTTTGTTTGTGACATAATAGGGAGCATTAGGGATATTACGATGTAATATCCTGGATCAATTGCAATTTTTGATTGCAAGGTTTGCTGTTATAATTTTTAAAAAAATCATTTTATGTTTATTCAGATTTATATTTTTAGAGAGTAACATAAATCATAAATCAAAGAATTTGATTGATTGATTTTTTATTGTCTAAGGGTCTTGAGCCCTTTCTTACAGACAAAACATATATATATAGAGAGAGAGAGAGAGAGGGGGGGAGAAGGAGAGGATGAGGGAAAGAGAGAGTGTGTGTGTAAGAAAGAGTGAGAGTGTGAGTGGGGAGTGGGAGTAGGAGAGTTAGAGAAAAACCTCTGTGGTTTCCAACCTTTCTGTATCTGTATCTCTATTTTTTTAATTGACATGACACTATATCATTTAATAGATACTTTAAAGAGCCACGAAGTAATTTACCACTTTTTTGTTAAATTGCGCGTCTGCCCTTGCATTAGTATCCCACAGTTAGAAAACCACTGAGCTAGCTACAAAATAAGGATTTATTTCTTAATAACGGTAGTCATTATTTTTATTGCCATATTTCAAAAAATTGTCTCATAATTCTGTGATCCATAGGGTCACATCAAATTGTATTTGCGATATTTCATTGTTAACTCGTGTAATATAAAGATAATGAAAAATCTTCGTAGAAATTTCTGTCTGTAATTAGGCCTTTTTATTAGAAAATGGCTTCCAAAATTCTCAAAACATTTGAATTTCTAGCTAGCTGTCCGAAATCCTTCGTTATATTATCAAACAAAAGAACCTTTTCTTTATAGCGTCACAAATAAAATTATTATTATGATGTTGATTTCCCTTACGTTGCTGACTCTTTCTCATTAAACTACATCTCACTTCAATTCATTATTTTTTCATTCGATCCTAGATAATCCTTCAAATCGTCGTTAAAAAAAAAAAAAAAAGAAAGATTTTCTAGGCATCCAAGACCTTTGTAACATCGAACTCTTTGAAATTCTACCAATAAGTAATGTTTTCATTAGTCATTCTCATGTCGTCAGAATCATATTTAACGTTTTTTTAAAAGTATTTTTTTCTACAAATGTAAATTTCAACATATATTAAAAAATAAAATCCTTATACAAAGAACAGTCATAAACTGAAAATAAGTTTCACTATTTTTGAGTCACTATTAAGTTTCGGTACCGTTTTGAAATCCGGTTATACACTGCAATTAGGCAGTCACCTGCTTTAGGACAGAAATAACTGTGTGTAAAGCTCCGACTATTTTTTTTAAATATTTATAACTGCATAAATAAAAAATTCAATAAATGTTGGGGATTATAAATCTAATGACTTTGAAAATAGTTGCATCGGTAATATTTAAACAAAAGTTCAGATGAATTATCAAGCTAGTTCTATTTTCAGACACTTCGGAGAGACATCAGGAACTCAAGTTGAGGGACTCAAGGATTTGAGTGTTTATGGAGTCAATTTTGAAAGGATAGGTATCTTCTTTGGTTTTAATAAGCAACATATGGGATATTGAAATCATGACGGTTAAGTTTATTTGGTACAAAATAAGGAACATTGAAGGTTTTTGGGGTATTGGATATGAGAGTGGTGACTTAATTTTGATTTCGTATTTCCAAAAATGTCTAATTAAAGTCATGTGATTGGGTATATTTTAATTGATTGGAAGCTTACTGTGTTTGTTAAATAAATGTTGAACCAATATATATATATATATATATATATATATATATATATATATATATATATATATATATATATATATATATATATACTTAATAAATTTAATACAAAACTTAATTCGTTCCAATTATATTATCCATTGTCTTATTCTCAAATTTTAAAAACAAATCGTTCCAAGTATAAATTATTTTACATAACATTCAATATTTTTTCTTTGAAAACTATCTACATAATCTGAATATTTTATTATATGTAATACTGAAATTATATATGCAAATACCAACATACCTATAATTATCACTTTACCGCTGGTAGTGAATTAAAAAAAAAAAAGTGATAAATATGCATAAAGTTGAGGCGACAGACTAGATTTCATATTAATGTTAATATGCATCTAATAAATATCTATTTATTTATTTTATTTTTAAAAAAAAGGTTTTGTAAAGGCTAGTAAAACATCACATGTTGCATGTTTTTTAACAAGGCTTCCTCCCAAGGTGACGGCGGTAATCACACCAATTTTCCCTTTTTCGAGATTTCGGTTTGGCCTTTGAAATATTCTCAAACTTCCTGTTGCAAACATATTGTTAAACAATTGCAATTATAAAGTCAGTAACTTAAATGATAAACAAATTATCATATTAGTAAATTCAAATTATTTGATATATGCATGTTTATTTGAATCGACATGTTTTAAAAATAAATATAATTACTCAGTCCAAGAAATAATGATTTGAAACTTTTTAATCGAATTTTCGAAACATTGAAAGGTCGAGTGATGCAATGAGGAAACGTAGATTGACGTTTTGTGGGCATTTGATGAGAATGGAAGAAAGAAGACTGACGAAGAAAATTTTCCAACACAGCCTCCAAAAACAGAAAAAGAATACATGGATACCAGTGGTAAAGGAGGACATGAGGGTGGCAAATGTACAGTGGAATTCAATGTGGGATAGAAACCAATTTCGAACAGTAGTCAACTGGACTAAATTAATAGGCAGTGGTCAGATGAAAGAAGAAAGCATCAGGCTGAGGGAATGAAAAGATATTGGAAGGAACGGAAGAGCAAGAATGAATTCTTGAGAGTGGTCCACAGATGACCGAACTCGTAGGAAGAAGAATTGTAAATTATGAAAAGACAAATTTTTGCATTCCCTCTTCCCTGTTTTTAAATTTTTTTTTTTTTTTTTTTTTTTTTTTTTTTTTTTTTTTTTTTTTTTTTTTTTTTTTTTTTTTTTTTTTTTTTTTTTTTTTTTTTTTTTTTTTTTTTTTTTTAATATCCCGCCGTATCTTTTCTCTATATCTTATATCCTGATGAAGAAGTCAAGACGGTTATCGTCAATTCAACACCTAAAAAAAACACGACAAGAGAATTTATTTTTAAAAAATATTTTTAAGCACTTAACAATGAGATAAACATTTTCCTTAAAAATGCAGCTAACTTATTTCACTGCCATAACGTTCGTTTTTAGTCATTAAACTTTAAGGTAAACATTTCCCTTTAAAATGCTGCTAATTTATTTGGCCACTAATACGTTCGTTCTAAATTAATAAATTAACAATTTCTTATGGCCAGATCGGAGCCGAGAGTGTGTGGTACAGCATATCAGCGGCGCCAAGTCAAATCTGGCCTTGTTGGATTGAAATTCATTTCATGGTGGACGAAAATCTCTGGCTAAAATAGGTTAGTAACCCATCCTTCCTGCCCTAGTTGGATTTCATAAGGACGTGAAGCCCAAGAAACAACAATAATTTTTAAAGAGTGCTCGTTAATACTATTTTTATATATGTAAGCAATTTAATGACTTCAGAGCTTATTTTAAACCAGCATAAAAACCCCCCTTCTAAACCCATAAGCCAATGCATCAAAACGAACAGAATTATATCATTAATTGAAATCTGCTATGTACTCTAGTTGAAATATTCTCAGAATAATAAATAGTAACATATATCACTAAATAATACAACAATATATCACTATCAATGTCGGATAATAAAAGCTACCGGTCTAAGGACGTCCTCTAATATGTTGCACAATCGACTCACGAACTGAGGAGACCAGTTACGCCACCGTGAGGCAATAGGGTCCACAACTGAAGGCATTTACACTTAACTTGCTCTGGTTAAATCGCAGTATGTCTCAAAAAAGTAATACATGTTACAATAAAAGTAAATATGAATTCATTCAGCCGACGAAGCAAAGCGGATAATAAAATAGTAAGATTGCTGGAAAACTCACGTAGTTAAAGAGCAAAGAACTCTGAAATGAACGCTTACTATACTTTTATATTGATTATGATAGTGTTTTATGACATGTGGGATAAGATTGAATATTGTTGTTGTGGTTTGAATATTACTAAAATATTTCACAAATATTGATTACGAAAAATATCACTCAAAATACTAAAACAAAGACGAACATCTGTTAACAGTATTCGAAGTAATTAACGTATACTAAAGTATACTAAAAATATTACTGACTATTTGCAAAATTAAAATGGCTCCTTACAGAATATTATTATCACTGATATCGACAGAATAGTACGTTCTATTCAATGTCATTGTAAAGAAAGTAATCTTTCTGAAAATACATAGCTCAAATTCCTTTTAAGTACTTCATAATAAAAAAAAATAACGAATGTGAAAAAATGTATTTTTTATTTCGTTCGTTTACCGTTGTATTCTACAGGGCCTACCTGTGGTAAAATGCTAGAAATTTGTTTAAAAAAAAAAAAAAAAAAAAATGACATTGATTTCGGTCTTTGTACCTATCAGATTAAAAATTTTACCAAAATTGAAAAAAAAAAAAAAAACGATTTTTAATATTCGTTAGTTTTATATATTGCCGAAGATATATAATAAGTAAATATTTATTATAATAGTATGACATGTTACTTTTTTTTATATATTATTTTTTATCTTCTTACACATGTATACTGAACGTAATATAATATTATTATTTTTTATAGTATATATAGCAATACTATTTTAATTTAATTTGTGTTTCATTTTCTCTCTGATCTTACTGGTAACCACCCCTTGGTCAGAAGGTAGTAGTGGTCAGCGCATTCTATCGGGTAACGTCGTCACTAGAAGCAGAAAGATTCTAGCGCTTCATCAGGACGTCGAAATAACTACAAATTAAGCCTATAATTAAACTAATAACATTATTTGAAAATCATAAAGAATAAATTAAATAATAGAGCTAATTACAAATAAATTACAGTGTCTATGCCAGCGTTAGTCAGAAATAAAAACATAAATTTCCTTAGAATTAAATATTTTGTTTTAAAAGCAATGACTTACATATATTTTGTTTTCTTTTCACAAAACGAAATAGTAAAATAATTTCAGCAGATTTAATCCATTTTTTTTTTTTTTTACATTGGCAAATTCAAAATATTTTCAGTTTTTTTTCGCAAAACGTAATGACACTGTTTATAGATTACTTTAAAATAATAGCACGTTAATTATCACATTAGTACAACTTTAAAGATCTAGTACACCTTTATATTTGAGTCGAGAAGAGACATGGCAAAAACATAAAGCTCCCTGAGTTTCGTTACTACGAAAACCAAAATTCGTTGTCTAAAGCTGAAGGTAATAAATGAAAATATTCTACACGTATCACTTCATAAAGAACTCTCTTAATATAAATTAAAAATAATTTCATAAGTGATAGACACAAGCTCTCTACAGGAAGGCTAAGTAATGAGTGAGTATTAGTAAGTTTAACGGTTATAAAATTTTGGAAATTGAATTTAATTTAAACAAAAAAAAGACAATAAAACATTTTTAAACTTGGAGAAAAGAAGTTCTACAGCAAAAACAATAAAAAAGTCTAATACTTACAAGGGGACGTTTGCAGTTGTAACTCACAGATTTGAATGCCGATTTTTGTGTGGGTAGTGTGGACCTATAATAGTGCAAAACTAGAGTTATAGCCGCCAATGGGCATTAGGTGCCGAGTAAAAAAATAAAATATGAAAATCACGTTTTATTTTTTTTCTCAGCTCTAAGTGAAGATAGAGAAATGATTCTTTCACGTTTAATTGTAGTTACGTATGCTATTTTAAATAAAAATACTTTCGTTATGCTAAAAACACTGCCCGGCTTTAGAGCTCTCAAAAACTCCAAAAAAATGACAAAATTCCAAGGAAATCCGCTGTAAATCAGTGGAAACTTTTTTTCATGAACAACTGACCTCAAATCTCGATTTAGCGCACCATAAAACCCTTATTTGTGAAATTTTATCAAAATCAAAAAATATTGATTTTTTACCCTATTCGAGGAGGTTAAACTTTTGAAGTTGAGATTTCATCAACATTTTCTACCAGCCATAACAACTGCTGTGTTCAACCGATTACAACAATATAGCATCACTAGAATCAGCTTACATTCTGCTTTTTATCCATGCGTATAACATTGGATTTACTCCCGATTTTAGTGGACAAAAACTGATGTGAATGAAAAAATCCGAGGTTAGCTATAACTTGAGATATTTCAATAAGGGGAAATTCTGTGACCTCCGGATTTAGGCTGAACTATGCAGTTTTAAGGCTTCTAGATTTCCTTAAAATTTTGTCTTAATCGCTTGCGAAATATTGAAGATAGCGCAAATTATTTACATTGTTCCAGAAATTGACAGCCCCTCCTTCTTGACTTCTAAATTCCTACAAAATTTTAAAGGAAAAAAAAGAAATTATTTTTTGACTTTTTTTTTGAGAAAAGGAATCTGGAAATAATATCAGTTTTTTTTTTTTAAATTTTCCTCACCAATATTATATAAATAAGATGTTTTAAAATGGTCTATTTATATTATTATTTTAGTTTTTACACAATAAATTTCAAATAAGACCATTTAAAAAAAAATACATATTTTTTAACCAAAACCTGATATTAATCAATCTTATTATTATAGATTATTCATAAATCTTAGGATTTCTATGCAATTTGAAATAAAAATATGTCATTTTAAAACGTCTTATTTATATAATATAGGTGAGGAAAATTTTTAAACAAATAACTGATATTATTTCCAGATTCCTCATCTCAAAAAACACGTAGAAACTTAATTTTGTCGAAATCAAAAATATTTTTTTTTACCTTTAAAATTTTGTAGGATTTTAGAAGGGCTGTCTGTCAATTTCTGAAAAAATGTAAATAATTTGCGCTATCTCACATATTTCGCAACTGATTAAGACAAAATTTAAAGGACATCAAGAAGCCTTAAAACTGCATAGTTCAGCCTAAATCCGGAGTTCGCAGGGATTTTTTCATCCACATCAGTTTTTTCCACTAAAATCGGGAGTAAATCCAATGTTATACTGCATAAAAAGTAGAATGTATGCTGATTCTAGTGATGCTATTATTTTTGTAATCGGTTGAACACAGCACTTGTTCAGTTGTTATGGCCGGTAGAACATGTTGAAATCTCAACTTCAAAAGTTCAACCTCCTCGAATGGGGTAAAAAATCAAATTTTTTGATTTTGATAAAATTTCACATATAAGGGTTTTATGGTGCGCTAAATCGAGATTTGAGGTCAGTTGTTCATGAAAAAAAGTTTCCACTGATTTACAGCGGATTTCCTTGGAATTTTGTCATTTTTTTGGAGTTTTTGAGAACTATAAAGCTGGGCAGTGTTTTGAGCATAACGAAAGTATTTTTATTTAAAATAGCATACATAACTACAATTAAACGTGAAAGAATCATTTCTCTATCTTCACTTAGAGCTGAGAAAAAAAATAAAACGTGATTTTCATATTTTATTTTTTTACTCGGCTCCTAATGCCCATTGGCGGCTATAACTCTAGTTTTGCACTATTGTAGGTCCCTACTACCCACACAAAAATCGGCATTCAAATCTGTGTGTTACAACTGCAAACGTCCCCTTGTTAGTAGTTTATTCCTCGCTCTAAAATTTTTGACCTGATTAAGAAAAGTATTGAAAGGAAATCTTCATTAAAATTTTTGATGTGTTGAATACAAATTATTTTTCAAAATCGTAATACGTTTCGTTGAATATTTATACCTTTTTTTTATTAATAAAAGAAAATCTTATAGTTCACGTAAAGTGTAATTCATTGTTTCCACTAATGATACCTCAGTCACATGTTGAAAAAATTATTATAGTTTCCAGTGGACTAGCAATATGAGTTTTAATTTCTGGTAATATGAGAAGCAGAAAGTCATTTTAAAGTGACCAAAAACAAAAGATACCTTCAACTGAAACAGATCCGGGTAATTCTTTGTTTGAGCATATGGTGTGATTTTCATCCAAGCTCAAACAAAAGCAAAAAAAAAAATTTTTTCTCCAGTTGGAGAGATCTTAACGGTTCATAAAAACATAATATGTAATTATTTAAAGATTAATTTTTTAAAATATAAATATTGTTGAAATAAAAATTTAATAAAATAGGAATCAGTTAAGCGGACGATTAGTTAAAAAAAAAAAAAAAAAAAAAAAAAATAGTCTGCGAAATCTTGTGAACATTTTTCTAAGAAAATTTATAATGTTCGGATGATTAAAGTTTTTTTTTTTTTTTTTTCAATGTTAAAATGTACTCTTCATCCTATTTATATAATATATGATATCCTATTTATATAATATATGATATCCTATTTATATAATACATTTTAAATATGTTAACGAAATTAATACGAAATAGCAGACAATGTTATGAGAGGACAACTTTATCTAATAAGAATTTCGGTCACTCTTAGGGCAGAACATATTCCAATTCAATTTTAGTAAAAAAATATTTACAATAATAATATTTTGAACAAAGAAATGAAGTGGAAAATTTTACAGGATAAAAAAACAGTAATATTCAGGTGGTTTTCTACCAATACTGATAAGACAAGATTTACAATGTAACTTATCAAACATACTTGAGAACGATACTATCATATCAGGTAGACTACTTTAATAAATTGTTGTAAGTTAAGTATCAAGAGCATTTCTTCAATAAAAACTCGTAAGACCTACTTTTGCTCAAATCCGACAGCAAACAAGTATTTTTCTTTATTGTTTTCACTCCTCTCCGAACCAATAAACTCTTGCCAAGTTCAGATTTTACCAACTTTATTTACTTTTTTTAAATGGAATTATCAGAAACTTTTAACAACGGCAATGCACATTTAACATCGCCTCCTGGTATAACATGCTAAGCACCGGTATAATATCAAACTAAAAAAAAAAAATATTGAATGGTTTTGAAGTCCCACCGAACGGGAGTGGCAACCCTGATAATAGTTTGGCGTGGTGGCGCTAAAAGTAGGCGGAAACAATGGACCAGCTGATAGTGTGGGCCTGAAGGCGCCATCAACTTCCGCTTCTCTTACAACCATCAACTTCCGCTTCTCTTACAACCGAGGTTACACTTGTCACTGCCTCTTTCATTTGGTATTATTCTGGTTATTCGATTAGTCATAGTTTATAGTTTTAACTAAACATACCTTTACGTTAGAGTCAGTCATTTATCTACCCATCTCAATCAGGGATTTGAGAAACTGTCGTGTGAAAGGCTATAGAAGCGTTAATGACATCTTATGTTTTCTAAATTCAGTCATTTTTTAGATTTGCTATTGAAAGATGATGTCTCAGCCAGAGAATAATTTTACATAATTTAGTAGCTTTTGTGTTGTTAATTAATCCGATAATTTCAAATAATAAAAAAAGATATATATTGTGATATATGCATACATATTTTGATACTAAGAAGATAAGCGATCCAAAGATGAAGATAATACAGAAAATGGCATTTCACTTCGTATTAAGTCAAAATATGACTTCCATTGGAAATGCTGAGTTTATTGAGGAAAATGTATATCAAGAACACTGGTGCGACAAGTGAAGAAAACTAGGTCCGTCAATAACTATTGGTTTTTATGACCACCTCGGCTATATAGTGGTTGTCGCAGGACCGCAACAATATTATATACTTATCCAGGTGGGAATCAAACCCACACCGTTTGAAAACGAAAGCTGGGTCCATAAGATGTCTGTCTATCTCATTCAAGTTTAAATTTAGAAACCAAACTGTTTAACTAATGTATTTTAATGTATACCAATGGCAAAAACTACTATTTGTAAAACATCACAATATCTCACTCAGAGGGCAATAAATCAAAGAGATAGTAATGAATCCACTTATATAATTTATAAATATATAAAATAAATAATAATAATCTCAATGGAGATAAGATAATAAAGAACTCAGATATATTAATCAACAAAAAATGAAATATAATAAAAATAATAATGAGAAAAATCAAATAACAAAAACTAAGAAAATTTAAAAATAATGATAATCAATAAAAAAATAAAATAATACAATAATAACAATAATAATGAAATAAAATAAAATATCGAATGTGTATCTATCTCTCTATTAGTGATTGCCCATCAGCGTGACAGATTGTAACATTAAAAAGTTTAAAATATAAACAAAAGATCCTATTCAGATTGCTAGCTATACAAAAAAAAAAAAAAAAAAAAAAAAAAAAAAAAAAAAAAAAAATAGAATAATAATAATAATAATAAGCAGGTAACAGATATTCAAAGAAACTAATAAACTCTAGCTAAAATAGACCTTGACCAGCTTGTAATCTAAGTCCTACCTTGCATTAAATATAGTGCTTTAGAGCTACTTATATTAATGGTTAAAATAGTTTGACATTATAGACTTCAAACAATCTTAGATGCAAAATTGTATATAATAGAGTTAGTAATGCTAAAATATTTACCTCCATATATATATTTAAAAAAATATGTAACAGATGTTAAATTTTCTTATTTTACACAATTCACTTTGATCACTTAAATCATACGTTTTAGGATACTTCTAAAAATGCAAAATGGTTTTTGACTCTTCATAAATATTATGATGTTATGGGCAAAATAAAGAAAAATCCAAAAATCTCTTTTGGCGTGGTCAATCTTAATCTTTTTTGGGATAAATGTTCTTATAGCATTATTACTCATGGCCTTTAATTCTAGCAGATTAAATATTTGCCGGAAAAACTTTGCATATTAGTTTTGTTTTGTATGTATGTACTTTGGATTTTAGGGGTGAAAAACTGCTGAAGGTTATCATTGCCCTTATTTTCTTTCTCTTTCATTTTAAATTACATAAAGTATATTTAAAAAATACAATAAAAAATAGATAAATAAAATAACTTGACGTAAGACCTTATATACGATTAAAAATTTTGTTTCGTTTTGACGATATTTACTGATTCCTAATAACATTATTTTCAATAAAAATAAATTTTAACCCTTATCATAGCTTTTTACAAGCTAAGCTCCCAGCAAAATTATTTATGATTCAGCGCGTATCTTTAAATCAGTATGAAATTTATACCTGTTATAATTTTTTTTACAAATAAATGGAAACATATTTTTATCTTGAATTGCTAATATGTTGTTGTTGCCTAAATCGATTATATTATCACAGCAAACTTAGTTCCGTAAGCATAAAGCTTGATTTCAATAAAAAATAATAAAATCAACACCACGATGATAATTTATATTTTTTATATTAATAAAAACACTGACACGATACTCATAATGTTTTTGAAGAAAATTCATTAGAATTTCTCAAAAAAGTTTTTAAATTAGAAATAAATGAGTAAAAACACAAGCCAAGGACATCCAGTAAAAGAATTTGATAACAACAATCTGAAAGTGGTATTATTCCAGTTATTTCAGAATCTGTCAAAATGATAAGGATTCAAGAGCATTATTTAGCCCAAAGGCTTTAAAATAACTTTTAAATTGTTTCAAAACGAACAAGAACAACGTTGCATAATTTTTATTTGTCCACAGAAATCCGTCGATTGCTTGCTTAATGTTTTCGAAGCAACCATCCGGCAAGAACTAGATGATCCGTTACGTAACCACCACTACGGATCATGGGGATTTCGAATAATCCATTTACTCCTGTATTTGTTCAAAGGCTGAAGTATGATATCATTCTTAAAGAAAATATTAAAAGTTCGATGAACCATAGACCAATACATTTTTTATCAAAGTTTGCATCATCAATAATGGCATAATTCAAATTCTTTATAATGATAGAAGTCAAGCTTATCTTTGATAAAAATAAATTACCTATCATTTTAGGAATTTCAGTTTTATTTTTTCTGAATATCACCAGTAAATATTTTTTTTTTTTTTTGGATTGTATATCATTTTTATTCAATTTATATTTTAGTTAAAATAGCAGTCTATGTAGAAAGAATAGCACAGGAGGTAACCCACGAGACACCTAACTCCATTACTTTATTGTCTATTAGAATCCTGAAAATGGTTATAAGTGATGAAAGTACATATAAAAATGAGGCACAGAAATCCAAAACCAGTCAGGTCCAATTTCCAGATTTTTTAAAAATTTTTAATCGATTTTCTTAAATTAAATTAACTTTAGTTGGAATCTTTTCTCCCAAAAGCAGTTAAATCACATTGAAAACGGCCATCCAAAACATTATTCCTTACCCTGATCCAGCCAGACCCTTATCAACCAGCTGTTAAAAAATTTCAAAAATGGACTTCACTGGTTTTCGAATTCTACACCTCAAATCAAATCTTATGATTTCGACATTTTTTCGAGTTTTTGATTTTTTTTAAAAATATTTTCTTTCTATTTTTAAAAATATATTTTTTTCCTATTTTTTTTTTTTTTTGTAATTTATTTAATTCTATTAATTTGCTTTATTAGTTGTATAGTTTGAGGTTATTTATTTATTTATTTATCCTATCTTTCACTTTATTTATTGTATTATGTATTACGACGTTTTATATATATATATATATATATATATATATATTTAACATACATAATGAAAACGGCTCCTAAAAGATATCAGATCGAGAAGTGTAAAATCCATTTACCTGACCCCTAGGTCTTTTTACACACAGTCTGCTTTATCTCCTGATACATTTTAGAAACTCCATTTCATTTTGAGCTTGAGTATTAACATGTTTGATTTCTTGTAAACATTTTTATAAAAATTTATAACCTGGTCATGTTATGATTTTTTTTTTTTTTTTTTTTTTTTTTTTTTTTTTTTTTTTTTTTTTTTTTTTTTTTTTTTTTTTTTTTTTTTTTTTTTTTTTTTTTTTTTTTTTTATTACTAATTCTGAACGTTATTCATGTAGTCTATTATTTAAAAAAAGGTATTATTTTGTGTCCAATAATTCATCAATCCTAATTAAGTATGATTATTTACTTAAAGTGGTATTAATTAAATGAAATGAAAAATAAACTTTATTCTAGGACTTACTGTTCCCTGAGAATAATAATAATGCACAATTACTGGTACAACTTTCTGACTGTAACCTTGCAAATTAAATGCTTCAGTAATTAGGGTAAATTTTGTCCAAAGGAAAAAATATAAAATAAAATACAATCATTAAGGGGAAAATGAAACAAATTAAATATTTTCTTAACTATTAGCATATTTGCGTAAGATTGGTTGTCTAAAAGGTTTTAAAATAAAGGATGTTTAAAAGAAGCAGTTTTACGAATAAGAACGGGTAGGAATTTCCAAAATGAGGTAGCACAAATGATAAAGGATTTTTAAAAGGAAACAGTCCTATGTGCGGGAGAATACACGTTAAAAGGTTAGGAGCTTGTATTTAGGAGGGAGATAGAAGAACGCAGAGTTATTAGGTCAAGAATATAGGAAGGCTTTTTGGTTTTTAGTAATTGTGGAATAGGAAAGTACCCAGAAAGTATTTCTGTCGGAAATTAGGAAAAAAAATCTCAGAATATCGTGTGACCGCCTGAGGATTCCGAGAATGAATTTAATGAAATTGTTAGATTTATTATATAGAACTAAATACTACATCAGTGTATCATATTGTTCTTTATTATATTTTATCATCCGTTAATTTAAAATCCGTTATTTCGTGTTAATCAACGGTCTCTTGAGTTTTTCATTATTCATTGTCGAAAGGAGCATTAAAAAGTATTTTCGCATAATTTCAAATTTCCTTACCATTGTAATTTTATTAATTGGTTTGAATATTTTTCAGGAATAGTGGAGAAAGTGTTAATTTGTTGGAATTACACTTAATTTGAATGCCCCACTACTCTAAAAGATGTTTATATGAATGACTATATTACCAACATAATAATACACGTTTTTACGAAAGCCAAACGTTTCCTATTAGTTTATCAAAATAAATGGTATATTATTAGGGAATAGGTTGGGTGCCTTGATAATAGGTATTCCGCAAGATTGGCCTGAAAGTGGGTTCATGGTCAGTATCAATGAAATATTTCCGGATAGGCAGTTTCTAACCCGCAGATTGGAGGAAGCCATAGCCCTGCTATTTGGTATCACTCGGTCCCAAGCTCAAGGAACCTACACGCCCGCGGCCGCTACTTGACATTTGGCATGCACTATCACCATAGGAATCGGCCTTAGCAGGTGCATTGACGTCAGCCTTCCTCACACCGTTAGTTCCGAGGACCTCCAAAGACGCGGGATGAATCCATCGTAAGTTTATGATCGTTCACCCCCGCCTTATAGGCGGTGAGGAAACCGTCAGGCACGTGCATCCGTCTCCGTATTGGGGGCTAATGAATCGCTGAAGGAATACATATCGCTTGCTCCGTCGGACTAGGACAAAGCATAGCCGCTACTTCTGTGGGCACTCAACGGCAATAGAGAAAATTCTAAAAAAAATTATTCGGTAAACAATAGTACGTACTTCTTTAATTCGTCAGCTCAATGTTAACTAATTTTTAATAACCTATTAAAAATACTGTCATCAAGTCAACGTTTGGGCTTGAAAGCCTTCATCAGGACTAAAAACAAAAATTACAGCTATTTTAAAATTAAAAAAAAAAATAAATAAAGCGAATAGGTACGATGTAGAAATTTGCATATGAAGAAGAAGATAAATCTACTACGGTATATAGGTTAATTGACAGTATTAGCTAACAAGATATTTGAGGGTGTATAAACCCACTAACTCTCAGAGGAGTCTAAAAAAAGATGCCTTTGTGATATTCTGAAATAGAACTTTGAAGAGTTATCAAGGGGTAGTAGCTTTACAAGTCATTCATATTAGCCCAGTAAAATAAGGTTTGGTGAAGAAAAAACGAAATTTCGGATCGGACAAATAGTTTCCGAGTTATAGCTCAAAATGTGGTAAAAAAAAACTTGAATTTCACAAACGTCCAGGATTTTTAGTGTGCAGGCATGTGTATTATAAGGTACTTAATTAAAACATCATATATGGGTTATGATAGAAAATTTAGCCAGCTTCGAAAATAAAAAAAATTAATTTTGAATCAGACATATATTTTCGGTGTTTTAGTGAAAAATGTGCCAAACAACTTGGATTACACAACAGTACGGGATTTCTAACGTACTGGTATGTGTATTTTAAGGGGCTATAAAAAAAATAAGTTATTTTTTTATCTCCCAAACGATTTTTGCGACTAGACAAAGAATTTTATACTGTAGAAAAGAATTATATATAAAAACAAAATGATAAACTGTCATATCAGTTTAAAGGTGCATCGCAAGAAGTCATGAACTAACAAATTATTAAATATAATGAATCAAAATATGCCCCTGGCTGTCATGAAGAAGTTGATAAGTCATATTTGTGCACTTTCCAAAAGGCAAATTTTTAATTGTTTTCCAAAATCCTTTAATTACTCTAAATACACAATTTGTACCAAAATAGATACTTTAATGTCTAAATCCAGCTTTTAAAGCACAGTTAACTCGTTTTCAAGATAACTGGACTTTATGACAACCACCGATATGGCCTACACAAATTAATAGTCGTCATGGTTAATGTTAGGAGATATGGATGGCATTGGGAGATGGATGGCAGTGAGAGAAGGTTATGATAGACATATGACTAGTGAATCTGTACTTAATGTTAAAATATATATTCTGTGATTATCTGTAATAAAACTTTACATGGCGCTGCGGACTGAGTAATAAAAAGTTAAATTACGTTTAATGTTTTATTACTGGAAGAAATGGATTCTTTTGTGAAACCGCCCAGAGAATTCAACTGGGATGAGGAGCCGGCTCAGGAATGGATTGATTTTAAGGAAAGATTTGAAATTTACCTTGAAGCTGCTGGAGGCCAGGATGTGTTTCAAGAAAAAAGGAATTGTGCTCTTTTCAAGCACATTGCGGGTGAACGAATTGTAAAAATTTTAAATAGCTTAACCTAAAAGTTGGAAAATTTGGTAGACATTTTAAAGTACCTTGATGAATAGTTTTTACCTCAAAGAAATATAAACTACTTAGAGATATAAGTTTTTTACTTGTTCTCAGTTGGAATCTGATTCTTATGGTGATTATATAGTAAGATTAAGGGAAATTACTAAAGGGTGTGAGTTCAAAGACTTATCGGATGGACTTATTGTTTCTCGTTTTATTTCTGGTATAAAGGACAATGCTTTGAGGGAACGTTTTTGTTGCGGGAGAAGGACCTAACAGTGGACAAGGTATTAGAACTGAGTAATCTAGCAATTGTTACAAAACAGCAGGGAGAGGAGATGTCAAGAGCTTCTTCAGCTGATGTTTATTATACAAAAAGCCGGAACTCTCAAGGCAAATCAAAGGATTATTCAAATAAGTCTGATCTGGCTAGTGAAAAAATTAAAAAATGTCAATATTGTGGATATGAACATATCTTTGGTAAGTGTCCTGCCTATGGTAAAACCTGCAATCATTGTAATCGTCTCAATCATTTTGCTGCTCAGTGTAGGATGAAGCCTAAGGTGGTGAAGAATATACAGGAGGATGATAACACGGCTAACAAGGACTTTTTTGTCAATAAAGTGAATGAAGATAATTCAATGATATTAAATGAGTGGAATGCTAAATTAGTAATTAATGGGTTCATATTAGAATTCAAATTGGATATAGGGGCTCAAGTTAATGTATTACCGGAAAGATTGGCTCATAAACTTGGTGTACTGATTACACCATCTTTTAAGAAGCTAACTACTTATTCAGGAGAGCCTTTACCTGTTGTTGGTAAGTGTAAACTACCTTGTACATATAAAAATAAAGATTATGAATTGAATTTTGAAGTAGTACAGACCCCTTATGCGGCACCATTGTTGGGGTTGGCTGCATGTATTGCATTACATTTAGTAACTAGAATAAATTCAATTGATTCAGATAATGTAAAAAATGCTTATTCGGATCTGTTTGAGGGTCTCGGTAAATTAAAAGGTCTAATTCATATCGAGCTTGATAAGACTGTGGTGCCGACTGTGCATCCGCCAAGAAGAATTCCCTTTCCATTGAGAGATAGGGTTAAAAAATCACTTGAAAATCTGGAACAGCAAGGTGTTGTTGCGAGAGTTGAATATCCTACAAGCTGGGTAAATTCTTTAGTTGTGGCTTACAAAACCAATGGGGATGTTAGGCTCTGCCTAGATCCAAAAGATTTAAATCGGGCCATCAGGCGCTGTCATTTTCCTCTTCCTACTATTGATGAAATGATCAGTCGTCTTGCAGGTGCCAAATACTTCAGTAAGTTGGATGCCATGTCAGGGTTTTGGCAAATGGTATTGGACAAAGAGAGCTCTGATTTATGTACTTTTAATACACCATGGGGTCGGTATAAATTTTTACGTCTTCCTTTTGGGATAAACTGTGCTCCGGAAATTTTTCATGCTCGATTTAAAGACATTTTTGGAGATTTGACTGGCTGTGATATTTTTGTTGATGATATTCTTATTTGGGGTAGAACAAGAGAAGAACATGACAATAATTTGAAGGCTGTATTGGATAGAGCTGTGAAGGAAAATGTAAAATTTCAGTGGACAAAATATAAGTTTGGAGTAAAGGAAGTAGTGTACATGGGACATCGTCTTTCAGAAAAAGGGGTTCATCCGGATCAAGAAAAGCTGGCGGCTATTGATAGTATGTCTATCCCTACATCTAAGAAGGAATTGGAGAGATTTTTAGGTGTTGTGAATTACCTTGGGAAATTCATTAAAAATTTATCTAATTTGTCTGTTCCCTTGAGACTATTGCTTCAAAAAGATATTGAATGGCACTGGGGTGATGCCCAGCAAGCTTCGTTCCAAGCTCTTAAAAAGGCATTGACATCTCAGCCAGTTCTAAGGTATTATGATTCTAAGTTGCCTGTTACTGTGTCGGTGGATGCTTCTCGTGATGGCTTGGGAGGAGTGCTGATGCAAGAAGGACAGCCTATTGCTTATGCTTCCAGAAGTTTAACGGAAACTGAGAAAAGGTATGCAAACATTGAAAAGGAAATGTTGGCTGTTGTTTTTGGGTGCGAGCGCTTTCACAGCTATACATATGGAAGGCCATTTAGGGTCGAATCTGATCATAAGCCTTTGGGAATGATTCACAAGAAGCCTATTCATTATGTCCTCCTCGGTTGCAAAACATGTTATTGAAATTACAAAAGTATGAATTTGAATTATCTTATAAACCAGGAAAGGAAATGTGGGTTGCAGATACGTTATCAAGAGCACCATTAGCTCAGGGAGAGGAAAAGGAGAGTGAGGATCCTTATACCATTGCAATAATTAAAAATATGCCAGTTTCTGAAGAAAAGATAGCTCTATTTCAAGAAGCGACCAGAAGTGATGAAGAACTGCGCACTGTAATAAACTGGATGGAGAAAGGTTGTCCGAAGATCAAAGACCCTTTGCTTGCAAGATACGAATCAGTCAAAGATGAGCTGACCCATTGTGAAGGTATCCTCTTCAAAGGTTGTCAAATAGTCGTCCCAAAATCCATGCGAAAGGAGATGTTGCAAAAAATTCATTATACTCATCAAGGGGCACAAAAGTGCATTTTGAATGCGAGAGGATGTCTCTATTGGCCTGGTATAAAAAATGACATTATGAACCA
The DNA here is from genome assembly GCA_003667255.2 of Euschistus heros. NCBI lineage: Eukaryota > Metazoa > Arthropoda > Insecta > Hemiptera > Pentatomidae > Euschistus > Euschistus heros. The sequence continues at coordinate 648,022 of RCWM02000074.1, forward strand.
AGTGAAGAAATGTGAGTTGTGTTTAAAATATTCCAAGTCCCTAAGTAAGCAGCCAATGATACTACAGGAAGTGGTGGAAGGACCCTGGAGGAAAGTAGCTATGGATATTATGGAACTTCATGGACTTGTATATTTGATTGTGGTAGATTATTTTTCGAAATTTTGTGAAGTGGTAAAATTAAATGGTTTTGGTGCGCAGGGAGTCATAAATGCGGTTTAAGGGTGTTTTCTCGACACATGGGATACCATGTGAGGTGATTGCAGATCAAGGAACTCAGTTTGCTAGTTTTGCATTTTTAAACTTTGCAAAGCAGTGGGACTTTAAACGCACTTTGATTAGCCCGAAGCACCCACAGGCCAATGGTTTGGCTGAGCGTTATGTCCAGACAGTCAAAAGACTTTTGAAGAAGTCATCGGAAGCCCGAAATGACCCGTTTTTATGTTTACTGGAACTAAATAATACTCCCTTTTCAGATATGCCATCCCCTGCTGAAATGCTCATGGGCAGACGTCTTAAGGGAGTTTTGCCGGTCACCAGGGATTTTTTACGCCCGGTTGCAGTTGACACAGAAGCTATTAAGAAGGTCTTAGAGGATCGACAAAGGATGAGTAAAACTTATTATGATAAAGGTGCGAAACCGCTGACAGAGCTAGAAACCGGTCAGACTGTTAGGTTTCAGAAAACACCTGGTTCTGAATGGGTACCAGCACGAGTGGAACAGAAAATGAATCGCCCACACTCTTATAGCTTGAAGGTGGAAGGGAGTCCAGGTTTGATAGAAAGAAACAGGCGGATGATTAAACCTGACCCTGGAGAAGCCTCAAGGGATGGAGAGGAGGATGAAAGTGGGGATAAAGAGGACTGTATGGAAAAGGTAGATGAAAGTGGACAGGACGAAGAGAACGACCTGGTGGAAAGCAAGGGAAATGGTTATGTGACAAGGTATGGGAGAACTATAAGAAGACCGAGATGGCGAGAGTTGAATTTACTTGAAGAAGGGAGATGTTAGGAGATATGGATGGCATTGGGAGATGGATGGCAGTGAGAGAAGGTTATGATAGACATATGACTAGTGAATCTGTACTTAATGTTAAAATATATATTCTGTGATTATCTGTAATAAAACTTTACAGTTAACTATAATATGATTCGTACTATATTTTTAAAATTATGAGTCAAATTTTTAAAGATAAATTTCCGTTCGTAAATTATCTCGGCACTTAAAGTTAGTGAAGGTGGAACGCGTTGAAGTAGCACTGTCGAGTCATAAGTAGTGCCAATATGAATCTATTTATTATAGATATGAATCTACAGTTTTTATTTATTTAAACATTCCCGTAAATCAAAGCTGCCTCTTGAACTATAAATAGCTATAAGTACCAGTAGTTGGTAATTTATTCAATACTATAAACAACAGAACATAATACAGTAATAAATACCATAAAATCGTAAGAATGGGGAAGGAAAGTACCCAGAAGCACTTCTAGAACTTGAATTAGCTATCGTAACCAGAGATGTTCGTCTGTTTAAATCAACAACAGCAAGAAACAGACGGAGATACAACATTTAAATTTATTTAACTACTTAGCTATTCTCTGTTTCGAACTTCAACTATCTTACAATCCACCGCTTTGATATGACTAAAAGAAAATCATAATAACGGCTATTTTCTATCTTCAACCATTCATAGTCCATTGCGGAAGCAAATGACACTGCCTATTAGTTGAAGGTAATGATGGAAGAAAACGAACAAGGAAACGATATTTTTCTGAAATGAGCAGACGCATATGGGAGACTGGCATTTGTATTCCCCTCACTGGAAAAGAAAACCGAGGACACCTTTAGAACAAATACGGGAGGGGGGATATTACTGATTTTTCACTTCTCGGTTGAACTAATCAATTGAGCATATGCCACGTAAGAAATGGCACCTTGGTTCGTGACGATTTCGTATAAAATACGTTTAGCAAAAAAAAAGAAAAGATATTTTCCAGCACATATAATTCTGACTTACGTAAAGATACAGAAAGGTTAATAAATAAAGGTCGTTGCTTTAAACTTAAATATACTCAATTAGATTATATCATTAATTTAGTTATAGACTTATCCAAAAATTCCTAAACAAACCTACAAACCTAAGGTAAAAGTTAGGAGAAGTTAACAGTGTATTTTTCAGTGAGTCAGAATTAAAAGTTTGTTTGCAATGGAAATTTTTGCACTTTTCTGAAGCTGTGGCATATAGAATGTTAAGATCTAATGAATATCATAGAAAATATTAAAAGCTTCATCTAAAATTTTTCTATGTATTTTGGACAAAAAAATTGTCTCCTGTACCTCATAGATTTATACCATGTGACCAAATTGGCTTTAGTCAAGCTTAAATCCGAAATCGTCAGATAGCCAATGATAAATTATAACGCCTATTAAAAATCCTAGGAGGAAGTCCTCATTGTAGGTTTAGTTCTTTTCTTTACGATTTTAGTTTTCCGTTTGTCCGAATCGAAACCCGAATATCGTACTATGTCTGACTTTATTATTGATACGCTGCAAAATAAGTTATAGAAATTGTCCTTTATAACTAAGAACATCACGAAAAAGCTTTATAATATTTAATCTAATTAAATTTTAAGAATACAAGACTAAAACAACAAGAAACTGCCCGTCGTTACAGATTACTTCAACATTTATTACACAAACGTTCAAAGCTCCCAATTAATTACAAAAGACTCATATACATAACTGTGATTAGACCTATTTGGAGGTACGGAGCTGAACTTTGGGGCTCCACTAAACCATCCAATTCATCTCGTATCCAATCCTTATAATTCAAAATCCTTCGAAAAATCCTCATTTTTTCCTTAATTTATCACCAATAAACTTATCCGTAAAGATTTTAATTTTGCATATTGCTGATTTAGCCCAAACCAGATACCTATCCTTTCATAGTAAGCCCCATAACCATTCAAATCCTCTAATCTCTCAACTTGCTTCCCACACCATTCCCGATAATCCTCAGAGGCTTTTGAAAACTTTTATTGAAGTGCTACTGATAAGTAGTTCTTTTCAAGTTTTGGCATGTTACTGTTATAATTAACAACACATTTACTTGATTTACATATTTTGTACAGTTGTAAATTTCAATAAATTGATATATAAAAAAATAAACAATTAAGAACAGCTATAGGAAGTGAAGCAAGTTCAGTAACTTTGAGATCTCATCCCATACTTTATAGTACGCATCCTTACAACACATCTCGCAAATTAAAACGGCAGAGGGCCGAAGAACTACTAAAAAACTTTGTTGGAGTTATGGAAATTGAATTTCTAGTGACGCAGCTGAGAGGGCAGCACCAGGATTTCTTTGTGCCTAGCCTCCTATAATTAGAGGTTTTTCTTAAAATTTATTTTACTTTTTATTTATATGCATTTTATTAAAGGATTCATTGCTATCCATATCACCTATTGCCTTTGAGTGAGGCAGATAACAATATATTGTTTTCGCATAACTATTTTCAAATCAGTACTGACGAATTTATTAGCTGTACCGCAACAGTATAAACAACAGCTCAACTTTTCATTTTTTCTTCTTATTTATTCGACTTAGCAACATGCCAACTAAAAAAAATAGGATGATACGACAAAAGTTTCATAGATCTAACACTGAAAAAAAAATGCAATGTTATTCAACATGAGGCAGGAATAAGGACTAGAGTTTGCAATGTAAAGGCAAGGTTGCAATAGACAGCGACCTTTGTATGGGCTTGAATAAATAAATAAATTTTCATAAACAAATAAGCCAGGGGGGAAAAAACAAGATTGAACCTGTGTTAAGCTATTATTAGAGTTAGTTTTTTTAACCTAATAAAAACATAACAATTAGGATGTCGACAGCGGATAGATTATTGATATATATTTAGGATATGTTATTTATTTTAATTTATCCAATATATGCACAATATTAGATTATATTTCAATATATAAGATGTATTAATTAGTTAGTAACAAGGACTTTCTAAAATATTTCGATGTGTTCTTAGATTACCCCCAAAGATTCTTACTTAAATATAGTGCTTAAAAATAATATATTTTATAAACATTCTTTAATATTTTCACTGTACCATATGCGCAGAAATTTTGCCCATTAAATTATTAATCGTTTGCACATAATATTATTTTCATTAAACTCTTTTACATTTTTACAATATCTTTATTTAATTTCAATGACATAATAAATTACACGTCGTATTTTCACAGTGACTTGAGATATCGTCTGTATGGAAGAAGACTGTCCCAAATCAAAAATCATTACTCTTCAGGAGAGACGTTTAAAGTTTTGCATTCATTATAATTGAAAAAATCTGTTCATAGAAATTATATATTTATGGAAAAAAAAAAAATAGGAATTGAATTTGTTAACAGCACTCGTGAAATGTATTAATAATGGCAATACACTATTCATCAAATACCTTGTAAAATATGGTATTCCAACATAAGTTATTCCTTTTTTTAAACAAATTTTGATCAAACTAACAGTTTCTAATATATTTACACAGGCTATAAAAAGTTATTGCTTTGTACAAACAAAGGAGAACATAATAATAACCTTTGAAAATAGAATAAACTTTATTTATAAAAAGTATAAAAAATTATCAAATAATTTAATATGGAAAGTATTTTGATAAAGTGGGTCGTTATTAAACTATAATTCAATGAATTCATTTATAAATGTAATAAATTAAGAAGAATGTTTTATGAGACCAATCATATAAAGTAACACAAAACTATGACTTTAATTTTCCGCCGTTACCAGCAGGTGCTGCGACAACTTAACATGTCATCAGAAATATCAAGAGCACTCAGAGACGATGAGAATACTATAAACAAGATCATAGAATTTCTTCTGCGAAGTCAGCTAATTGATAGTATCTAACCTACAACAAACAAACAATTTATTCATTTATTATTATTTTATTTTTTTGTTTATTTTTACTTTTTATTTTTATTTTTATTTTATTTTTATTTTTCTATTATATTTTATTTTTTTTATCTATTTAAAATAACCTACGGGCGTAGATGACCATAGATGTTTTATGCCCTTTATAAACAACACTAACTAACTAACTATGCCTTTAAACAATAAGTATTTCAATGTAAGAAAAATTGATGCCATAAGAGGTTTGTATATTTTCATAAACGTCTTTGTAATACTGTGGTATTTTTTTTTTTTTTTTTTTTTTTTTTTTTTTTTTTTTTTTTTTTTTTTTTTTTTTTTTTTTTTTTTTTTTTTTTTTTTTTTTTATCAGTGTAAGTAATCCATCATTTGTGTTAGGTATGATTCCCACTTTAGGCTTTAAAGCTCGTTTCAACGTGATCACATCTGGTGGTGGTTAGAGTTCAGATTTTAGGATATCAAGCTAAAAAAAAAAATTACATTTTACAGATGTTTAATGCAATAACCTGGAATTTGAACATTTTTGGCTTGTGGCGGTCTTCTTCCAAACCAAAGATTAGTCCAGTCAATGAGTTCTGAAATGATGGGTGTAGAGTGTATGAAATGTTTTGCTTCCAGTACCTTCCACAATCGTTTCTCAGAAGGTGTCCGAATCAAAATTGTAGATTATTAAATTTAATTTAATTTCATATATACGTTTCTGGCAGTTAAAGACACGTTTAGCAAAAAGTGAGGTAACATTTGTTTTTTCCGTAAAATCACCAACATTCAATAACGTATATCTCAAAAACCGTTAGAATTTCGACAATTTATATAGAACCAATTTTATAGGAAATTTAATTAACTAAGCGTTAATTAATTTATTTAATTAAGCGTTTTCGAGATATAATCGAAAAACCCAAAAATGAGAACTCCTCCTTACTCCCCCCACCGTTAGCTTACCCCCTAGGGGTGGCGACTTTTAGTATGTTTATCTCCTAACTACTCCTAACGAAGCTATGAAGTCAAAAAAATATCGCATATTTCATGCGCTCTACGATGTGTTTATTGACTGGACTATATGTCCACCATTGTTAAGACGATCCGCAATGAAATTACGACAGCAGCTAACTGTCTAGCTATAATGTCTGAAATTCTTTTGTAACAATGGAAAAAAAAAAAAAAAAAATCGCATAAATAAACTTTAATATCACCCACTGAATAAGGTTATATTAATTCTCATTAATAAATCTTATGACAGGTGTGAATAAAAATATCAGCAAAATCAAAGTTCTATGCAAAGCAGTGTACATATTACATATTACTTGAATATTCCACACTATACTTACAAAAAAAAAAACAAAAAAAAATTTTACTTATGAATTTAGAATAAAATATTTCGATACGGAAGAAGACTATCAAATCTTAAAAAACATCAGTTTATGAATGTTTGATACAAACATTACTCTTAAATTTGAGCGCCTTACATCTTAAATAAAATTTATTAATTAAATTTTGAGATTAGGTCTTCCGAATCGGACGATACGTTGACTGTTAAACAAAAACAACTTTTATAACTAAAACATTATAACTTATTTGTTCGATACTGATTAGAAAGAAAGCTAAATAAAAATAATTGCCTTCAATCAGCTCATTGGGCAACTAGCAAATAAACAATTAGTGTTTAGATCATTAAACCAGTCCAGTTGAATCCGACCTCCTATAGTCAAAAGAAATATTCTAATTTAATTTAATTTCCATCAGTAAAATACCTATTTATTAATGTTTTTACGTTATAACATATTCACTATAATAAATATAGGAACATCTTAAACAATGAAAAACTGTTTTCGATACACGAACAGGAAGTTCTTTATTTTATAAAATTGCCAAGGTTGATGTGCATTTATGGGAAAATAAGCTAAAAGTGTTCTTAACCTTTCTATATTTTTTATATAGTATAAAGTATACTTTAGTTGTATACCGTAAAGTTTACTTAATTTGAATTAACGATTAACTGAATTAATGTCATATTTTTTTCTTTTAGTAATTTTTTAACTTTAATATAAAGAAGAAGAAATCATTTTCGAAAGAACCTTTTGTGAAGGCTTTTCAGATATAGTATTCTTGATAGAAAAATAGAATCGCAGTGTGTCCAATTCAACTGAATTATCCCCATTTCTTAATCAAATAAAATGGGCACTCGGTAAACTAATTTAAAAAAATGGAAAGCTATTTCATAGCGATATGAAGAGGAGACCGAAAAGAAACCAGATGAAAGATCTGCTTGCATAAGTAAGTACAATAATAAAAAGCTGAAAATTTCGCTATGTTTCGCTTGGTTAACATCACATTTTAATAGATCGTTCTTCCGCCAATCCGATGATTATTTGAACCCTATTTTTTAAAACGACCAGAAAAGTAAATTAAGGAAGATTGGATGCAAACATAAGCTAGTCTTAAATACAGTGACTCACGATATGGATCAAATCGCATATAATTGGAGATATATCTTTCATTTTGTCCATATACATTATTTCCGGTCACGTCAAAATCTATTAATTTTGGTCTCGTCAGACCACATGACATTTGACCAATCATTTTCAGTAAAGCGGGCATATTTTTTGGCGAATACTAACATTTGTTTTTTATGCCTATCTGTTAGCAATGGCTTTTTAACTTTTGCCCTTCCTCGCAAACCAGCTTTTCTCAAGCACAGAATACAGAATATAGTAGAAGCGGCAGAGACAGCAAAGCCGTACGGTCCCCGTGGCTCCAGTTCAGCCAGCTCTCCCCCCACCACCTCCACCCCGGGCTGCTCCACCTCAGACTTATTTACAACTTTATCATGTAATATTTAGGCTTCAACTCTTACGAATTTTATTGGATTCCATCTAATTGTTCAGAAATTTATCACATTCATGCATAGGTAGGTAGTTTAAGAACGAAAATAAAACAGAATATTACCAAAAGAAGATTACTAATTTCTTAATTTTCGATCTTATTTTATTTTTATGAATATTATCATTGATATTTTTCAAAAAATGGTGGATTCGGACTTTAAAAAATATCATTCCGATCGATCTTATTAATAATGAGTAATGAGGAGCCATCTTCTAAAAAATGTGAAAATCTAGAAAAGAGTTTCAGCCAAGGTATTGTTTTAGAAGTAACGAAAGCAAATTTTCTATTCTCTTTTTAATTATTAATTTTCTTTTTCTTCGCACGGTTTAGTAGACTGTAATTGTAGGCACAGTTTTTCTTCTTATACCGCAAAACGTTTCGGCGTAGGTTTAAATTTGTTTTCTCTTTTCAACCTGTATTTTCTTTTTGTGGTTAGAAAGTGAATTTTCAGTGAAGCTTAATGAATCAGCTGTATTTCGAAGCTGTACAGATCTTTCATCTAGTTGTTTTTTTTGTGCTCGTTTATGTTTTTATTAGTGATCTCTAACATTTTTTAAATCTCTTTTTATTTGGAGACCTAATATTTTTCAACGGGGTCGCAAGCCTTTTTATTGGTACCCTTTCCTAAAAAAAAAAAAATTTCAACATTAAACTTTTATGTTTAAATACCTATGTATGTTGGTAAAGCAGGGGGAAAGCGTAGAAAGTTATAGATACCTTTATAATCGTCTGTCTCAAATGATCTGGGAAATCAAAAAAAACGACTGAATTGCACCTTTCTTTAGATTTACTCGAAATGAAGAAGATTTGTCAAAATCGTCCTCTTTAAAATGTTTTGAACAAATCACACTTGTATTTGTTGGCTTCCATTTTTCTTGCCTCAGGGCTTGAACCCACTTATTTCGTTCCTCTTCAACTGAAGGGAAGCTGAGGAAAAAATAAAAGGTAAAATTGGAACTGTATACCTTTTAAAGATTTATTCAAATCTAAAACTATATTATTGATGTTAAACGTCTTCTTAAGGTTTAATGTTTAACTTTCGAAACTAGTTTTCAAATAAATATAATTTCAATAGAATTAGCTATTAATTTATCAATCCTAATTGAATATACAGAATATTCTGTATTATGTGGTTACAATATCTATTATTGTTAATATAGGGGAGTTTAACAATAAAGTTAAAAAAGCTCCACAATAAACATATTTTTACTGTGGCGAAAGGGAAGGAAGATTTGTTTCTCAATTTATTGAAAACTAAACTGTGTACGTTTAAAATGTACCGGTGAAGCGTTATTGGAGGGTTTAAATCCTTGTTGGACTCTTTCCTAGAACATCCAAACGCGGCACAAAACGACATTATTTAATCCAATTGAGAAATAAAAAAATAAATAACACATACACACAACAGAGACCTAACAATTAGCAATTGTTCCAAAAAAACACGGGAAAAACAGTGGTACTGATAGGGACAGCTGGGGTTGAGGTGGTGGGGATAGCGCTCCTTGCCAGGAGCCATCTCCCCCCACCTACCCACCGCTTCTATTATATTCTGTATTCTGTGGTCTCAAGACACAGCGCACTCCTTCAGCGCTGATGTTGATAATGGCAAACCGTCCAAGCTACCGTTGTATTTGTACGGCATTATCAACTTCGCCTGACCGAATCGAACGTATGATACCGCACTTTACAGAATCTGAGAGTAAAGGCTTACGATCTACCTTCTTCTATTCAATCCCTTTCAAATGGTTTGCTTTCATTTTTCGAATGTTACTTTTCAGATATAGTATTATATCTTATACTGAGCATTCCTATTTCATACCTAAACAACGGTGAGAAACTCCATTTTGAAGCTGATTTATAATTGTTTTCCGAATATTTTCTAATGTTGGTTACACTGTAGAAAAAAAACTGTAATTTAATATTTTGCACTGCATTAAGAATTGAAAAAAAAAAAAAAGTAATACTGCTTCGTACTTACTATTGTATAGCTGCAGGCATTTTTAATTATTATTAATAGATTATTTTAAAAGTACAATTGAAACTCACGAAATTGATAAAGTGGTCTTGGGAGACTTCCGAAAACGACCAAGTAATTAATGTTTACAATGCAGGTAGGAAAGAGGATTACAATTAAAGAGTAAACAATGTTATATGTAAACAAAGTAATAAAATAGGTGTTGACAAACAACATAGCGGATCAGGACAAATTTTAGATATTACTACAAACATTTGATCAATTTTGTGAGTCACTGTATATATAGGCATTCAATTTCAGGAAGCTAACTTAGGGGAAAGAACTCAATAAATATTACTGCAAATACGGTTATATTAAATATATACCTTAACAAGTTCTTGATATCACCGTTCAATGTCGAAAAATCACGAACCAAATTGCAAAAATATTACATCAGTTTATAAATCGGACAATAACGAGAAAAAAAAATCTCCACAAGAAAGTAAAGTGCAGGACCAATGGAGCGTACTGATTTGCATAATGCCATAAGGCAAGCCTCTGTATCAAATTACTATTTTAACGAGCTGACGGAATCCTATTAAACTCCTTTCGTCCTCCGAGCCGCAGCAGGACAAACACTATCATTCGCTTTTTGGACACAAGGGGATTTAAAACCTAATACAACCGAAGCAACATTTTGTTCGTAATTCCAAACAATTATGACAGATGGGTGACACTCGCAGTATATGGTGTTGAATATGGGATATGACCTTAGTCATTTGCTATAATCCCAAATATACAATACATTGTTAATTAATCGATTTTAAATAAATTTATAATACAATAATTTCGTTTCCCAAAAGGATCCTTCGATGTCTTATCGAAAAAAACAATATATACTGTCAGAGAAAAAAGTACATCCCATTCTCAGCTATAAATTGTATTATTTTTTAAGTTTTTACGTCCCCATACACTTCTACCAGAGTGCATTTGGATTATTTAAAAAAATAATTAGGTAATAAAAGCAATCAGTTTTTTTTTTTAAATTAACAATGCTTTAAAAAATTTTTGGACAGCAAAAATATATTTATACTATTATATTAAAGGACAAGCTATTTTTCGTTTGTCATCACTAACCGCGAAAATTACCGAACCAACCTGTACCAAATTTTAACTTCATCATCTTCATAGCTCAAGGAAGGTTTAATAATAATAAAATTTACATATTTTCTATTACATTTTTGTTTAAAAAAGTGATAAATGTGTGGTGCGCTGTTAAGTTTGAAAATCGATCAATAGGTGGCGAGCGCCATTCAAGAAAGGTTACAAAGATAAGGTGTTAGAAAGAGCTAGAAATTGATAATAAAATTTAGTTATATTTAATTTAATCAATAAAAAAGATTTAAATAAGTAGTGAGACATGCGGAGAAGTTTAAAAATAGATGTGTGGTTAGCACCATTCCGCAATATAGTTTACAATGGTAAAACTACTTAACCCATACGTACCAAATTTTAACTATATCATCTTCATAGTTCTAGGAAAGCTTAAAAATACTAAAATTTACCAAAATCATAATTTAAATATGCAATGTTAAATGTCATAAACTGTGATATACGCTTACGGTTAGAAATTAAAATCTAACCAGATGAAATCAGTAAAATTATTTTTGCCGAATAAAAATTATTACAAATCAAAATGTCAATTATTTGCTTTTTGATATTGTGTGTAAAAATATGATTCAATGGGACATTAGTTATAAGCACTGAAAATGTAATCCATTTTCCACTAGCTTCCTAAAAGGTTGGATGCCTAATTATGGTTTTATGTTATATTATGCTTTCAATTATGCGTGAAAATATCATTGAATAAATAATGCTCAATTGCATACTTCAATACAAATTTTTATCGATAAAATAATGAAACTAAAATAATTAGTTAAAATTATCTAAGCTCTTTACTTATGACAGCGAGCGAAGCCGTGACGGAGGATGCTAGTATAAAATAATTTTAAATAGTTATGCAATGAAAAAAAAAAAAAAATCATAGTTTCGATGTTTGACTTTATGATCCGTTACTCCAGAGACCTCCGATGTTGAGCAAAATTTATTATGTTCCTCTACATAAAAGTATTTAAATTAAAGTTAGCATTGTTGCAGGGAACAAATACAATTTAAATATTTATATTTTTAAGAAGAAAAAAAATTTTTCTTCCCTAAAATACTTAATATTTCAATAAATTATTAAGTATTTTAGTGAATTGGTAATACAATCAAGTGGATTACTCACCAGCTGCTAGTTTCGCCGTGTAGTCTGGATTTTCCAGGATATAGTCCAGCCCTATCCTCGACTCCATGACCTCTCTCACTTCACCTCATTTGTCTAAAAAAATAAAATCAAATAAATAATTTAAAGAATATTTATACAAATCAAATAAATATATTCATAATATGTTCAATAATAACTTACAACTTATATGTTCAATAATTTACATGGAAAACAACATTTACGAAAACAAGAACAAAACAATAATGATAAACAACTTCAAATAAAATAATTATTTACAAGAATAAAAGTGAAAAATAAAAAAATATATTTTATTTTATTTTCCACGTCGTTCTTCCCTAAAACCGAGTAATAGTCTAACTATTTCTACTGGGATAGAAGGTTCGCTGAATATAAAGCTTTTCCAGGTTTTTCTTGCCCCTCATCCTATTTAGTCATTTTATACTACACATATTATTTTATATTTCCCAAACAATCGTTAAAATATTTTTAAGCTACATTAATTGTTTCAATTTACATTTTTTGAAAGACTAAAGCGACTAGAAACTGCTCATCGTTACAGACTACTTCAACATCTACTAGACAAACGATCAAACCTCCCAATTCATTACAAAAGACTTATTTACATGACTCTCATTAGACCTATTTGGACGTCCAAACCATCCAATTCATCTCGTATCAAATCCTTACAATCCAAAATCCTTCGAAAAATCCTAAATGCCCCTTACTTTGTCACCAATAAGCTTATCCATAATGACCTTAATGTTCCATATGTTGCTGAGTTAGCACAAACCAGATACCTATCCTTCCAGATACTTGCTTCCCACTCCATTCCCGATAATCCTCCGAGGCGTCTGAAAAGAAGATTGCCTAGAGAACTTCTAGTGTAGAATTTTATTTAAGTGCTATTGATAACTAGTTCTTTTCAAGTTTTAACATGTTATTGTAATCGTTATCAGCTCATTTACCTGATGTACATATTTGTATAGTTGTAAATTTCAATAAATTGATATAAAACTAAAAAAAAAAAACATTTTTGAACTTTTAATTTTAGTTAACATTACACCGATTTCTCCTACCTCATTATGTTTTTCACCACAACTTGCCTTAGTCCAAGCACTATATTTCGTTCCTATTTCCTGCTATTCACACCATGTCCTCTAACTTTTTGGAAATTAAATTTAACGGAAGAAATTTTCATGTTATCACTCATTTTATGTAAAACTTGTGCATATTTCTTCACAACTGACATATATGTAATTTTAATTAAAAAATATTAAAATCTAGATTTTTTTTTTGCTACCCCTATTTAACATCGTAATTTAAATTGTCATTAAAGTTATTAATTTGCAGTTTTTATTTTATCTAATAGTTTAGTATTTTTATTTTCTACTACAAAAATAAAAAAAAAAATACTTTTATTAGCCTAAGAAACTAAATGAATAAATTAATTAAAAATATAATATATTAAAAAAGTTTAATGTTTAATGTTTAATGAAATATACCATGTAATGTGAAAATGTAACTAATTTTTATGTCGAATTCAGTTGGCTGCCTAGCGTATTCTTTACAGGTAATCCTTTCCTCTCTGAAAAATGTTGACACACATATTTATCACAGTATTTCTTCTTTATTTAATGCCATCCGTTTATTTAACTTAAATCATCTGTGTTCTTAACAACTATAGCTCTTCTAAGTGTTTCCAATTTCCCTTTTCTATCACCTTCTCTCTCTTTAAGCAACTATAAATTAGTGAATAAACTTTATTATTTCGTGTGAATTTATTCAGTTAAAAAGAATAATTCCTTTTGTAAATTTATTTTTGTTTAGTATTTTTTTCATCCTTTACAATCGTTTTGTTTATTGTTTTAAAGTATTTTTATGGTCCATTTTAATGGTTTTTTTAAGAAACTTTATAACATTTCGATTTCTTGACTTCAGAGTTGGGCGAAATTTAATCATGATGTCATAATTATTTGACAACTAATTTTCTGGAAACAATGATCTAATTTAATCATGATTAAATCTTCCGGTTCGGTTTTTAGTCATTTTATGATTTGATTGAAAAAATAAATCTAAAGATTTAATCATGATTAAAATGATTGATTTCAGGAAATTTAGTCAATTTAATAATTTAGTCATGATTAAATTTTTCCCAACTGTGGTACTAACTCTTATATAGCCTTAAAGATAATTCAAAAAATAATTAAATTGAACATGGGTTCACAACCGAAATTATTTGTTCTGGTTCAAATTAAGAAAAAAAAAATTAATAAAAGTATAACTGAAAACCAATTTCAGGAATAGAAAAATTGACGTGAGGATAATTTATTCTTCAATTACCCGAAACATAAAACAGTTATTAAAGTGAACAGTAAAAAACAATAAATAATCAAGATTAAAAGCAATTTAAATTTAAGACGAAATTAATTTACTACCAATAACATCAATTAAAAATTCAATAAAAATAAACTCATTTCCAATGCTGGTTTCAAATACATACAGCCTTGGATAAAAAACAAAGTAGAAACAGAAAGAGATAACGAAGCGACCAGTTAAGAAGCAATCATTATTACATCCAGTATCTTTAGAAACGACTTTGACTTCTTTGTAGGGTCTTTCAAGCTTCAGCAAAGGAAATATGGTACGTCTTTTTTTATAAAAATGATCGCAGTGTATTTTTTGTATTTTTATTTAGGATTTTTATAGGACTAATTAATCCTTAGAAATCAAATAAATAGATGAATAAATAAATTATATATCAATGAAGAAAAATATTTTGAACGTATGTAGAAAAGAGAAATCGAGTAGGTAAATATGTTGGTTATATTTTTAAGCAAAAATGGTGGGCCCCTATTTCCACTAACGGATTCAAATTAAATTTCTCATCCAAAAGGAGTACTTTTTTTTTTATTTTTTTTTTTATTTATTTATTTTTTTTATTTGATTATTCTTTATCTCGAGTTATTGAAGAAAGGGACATCAATTTTAAATATATTCAAAACAGATATTTTGAAAACTTGAAGAGATAAAAATTATTCATTTATTTTAATGGACTTTCAATTCTTAATTAATTACATATTAAATTATAGTTTTATAATATATTAAGTTATGTTTTAATATTAAAAAATTTAAAAGTAGCGATTGATAATGTTAAAAATTAAAAAGATTATTTTTTTCTGAGTTAACGGCTACTTCAATATTTACTAGACAAGCATTCAGATATCCCCATTAATTACAAAAAACTTATTCACATAAAAGCAATGAAACCCATTTAGAGATATGGAGTTGAGCTTTGGGCCTCCACTAAACCTTCCAATTTTTCTCGTATCCAATACTCACAATCCAAAATCCTTCGAAAAATCTTCAGTGCTCCTTATTATGTCACAAACTACCTTATCGATAAAGTTCTAAATGTTCCGTATGTTGCTAAATAAGATACTTGTCCTTTCATAGTGAACTCTCATATCAACTCGAATCCACTAGTCTCCCAACTTGCTTTAGCTCAATTCCCAATAATCCTCCAAAGCGTCTGAAAAGAAAATGGTCAAGAGATCTTCTAACCTAAAACTTTTATTGAAGTGCTACTAGTGAGTAGTTCTTTACATGTTATTGTATTAATTTTCCTCTAATTTACTTATGGTATATAATTTATAGAGTTGTAAATATCAATAAATAGTTAAGACAAAACAAAAAAAACTGACAATGAGTTAGATTGATGTGGAAAATAAACAAACAATCTTACTTGGTGAATTAATTATTTAACAACTGCCAAATATAATTTGAATACTAAAATATTCACATTCATCAGTATTATATATTAATGTGGGCGTTATTATAATTTTTCAAATTTTTTTATGGTGCGTATTTTTTTATAAGAATGCTATTTAAAAAATTATCATATTTCTAAATTTAAATATTATCTTATATTTATTTATTATTTTTATTCTATTTTATTTTTTTGATAACCTAGATATAGACTTCATTTTCATAAAAAAAACATAAAGATTGAATAAAGGAGTAAATGATGACACTGTAATCAAAAACAAAAACATAAATAATTAGTTTATTGTAGTATTTTATTAATTATTAAGTCAGTCACATGTGACCTTCGTTATTCACACAACAATCGACTAGCAATAAAAAAAAACAAACAATATAACTATTGCGTGGCTTCCCATCATTTAATTTATCTTGAGATTTTCTTTGTTACTTTAATATTTCATAGAACTAAATTATTTTCTTACATACAGACAACATAATTCATAAATAAATGTTATTTTTATATCCATAATATTACATAGGTAGTTATTATATGATGGGATTTAAAATATTCTTTTTTTCAGTGATAATCTCGCAATGATGTAGAAGCAGTGGCTGAATAGATAGGACTCAGGGTTCTCAACTCCCTGGATCTGATGCAGAAGATCAACACAGGGCACACTCAGCCTTCATTTAGTGAATACAATTCTAAAGAACTTGGCTTATAGCTAGATCACATTGCAGTCCGTCCATGGTTAGGTGTGGTACCGGTTTTGATTTCTCTATATATTATTAATGTTATATTAAGTATCTGAAACCATTTTGGTTTTTAAGTAACTGTATTTTCGTATTATTCAGCTTATTTCATTATTTATATTTAAAAATAAAAAACACGAGAAAAGAAATACTCCTATGCATCAAGAGCTTCACAATGCCTCTGAAGATATCGTCAGATCTGAAAAAAAAATTGTTCAAGCATCTGAATCACTTTTTCTACAGAAAGGTTCTCTCCTTATGATCCAAATCTTTGTACAATAAAAATCTCCATCCGGCAGGAATTAGACCGCTTTTTGATTCTGTTTAGTAGCTTAATAATTGCTTTTAAAATGTACTATGATACATTATAGAACAATATCTTCTAGCTTAGCTGTTGAACATGGGATTGTCTCAGTTTGGCCAATCGAACAGTTATCAATAAGCGGATGATCTGTAATCGAAGGATAAAAATATAATTCTCACATGTATACGGAAGATTATGAATGAAAGATGTTACGCTAGAAGGGGGAATCTCTGGTAACCATAGTTCTGAAAAAGTCGAAAATGTTAATTATAAAGTCTATATTTTTTATTAATAGGTGACAATCCTCTTTTAAACCATCTTAAGTTATAGTAACAACATAACTGTTGTGACAAGTTAACACGGGGCGATGAAATCTCAATTTCGATTCTTTTGGACACTACCGCTTTTAACCTCACTAATAGGTCAGTAAGGCCAAACTCCGTTAAATCTATCATTTTTTTTTTCAAATTAGTTTTTTTTGCGTTAAAGTTCGCGCTGAGATCCCCTCTATCTATAGCTAAAATATGGAAAAACCACAAGATTTATTTGATGTTTGCAATCAACGTTAGAAAAAAGTAATGCAGATTATTAAGATATTTCTGTAAGTTTGAAGCAATCATTTAAAAGTTCAACTCAATGTATCGGATAATTGATAATCCTAAAATTCAGACGTAGCGTCGTTCGGTACGATATTAGCTGAGAATATTCGATAGTTGCCTAGAAAATTCATTCCGTTTCCAAAATTCAGCATTTTGGTTATTCGAAAAAAGGGCCATAGATACAGAAAGATTAGAAATGCTACGAAGACGGTTTTTAAGGAATATATCGTAATATATGGAGGACTGTCAAGTGAGCTTGCAATGAAATTTAAAAGATTGATGAACTGTTTTATTAGATTTATTTTTGGGATTTCTAGACGTTCTCACACATCTCACGGGTATTTTGAAATTGATTGGCTTTACCCCAGTTTCCGACGTTAATACTTCCTAGGTGCACTCATATTTCAATCCATGAAAAACCAAAAAACCCACTTATATTCATGACCTCCTTACCCTGCGCTCCTCCATCCACCTCTTAAATACCAGAACCCAACCCGTCAACCTGTACACTCCTACACATCGAACTGCATCCTTCGAAAAATCCTTCATTATCCGCGCTTCCTCTTTATGGAATTCATTGCCCATATCAATACGAAAAAGCTTATACTTCCTTATACTTGCTTATTAAACATCATCTATTTATTTACCTCCAGGATCTTCAATCTTCCGAGCAAATGTAAAACATGAATATTTATTGTAATTGTACACATAAGATGTATCATTTTACAAGTTATCTTCATTTATTTTGTAACTCATTATTTAATTATTAATAAATTTTTATTATTATCATTTATTATAATTAATTATCATAGCCAGACGATTGTTCATGTATTGAACTCATTTGTGATTCTTAGGGGACAAGTCCCAGAATAAAGTTCATTTTTCTTCTTTTTCTTAAATCCTGAATGTGGGAAACAAAACTTTAACAAAAATAAAACTAGTAGCTTGATATAAAGTTTCCTTAATATAATTAATACTGATTAAGGTTTCCTTAATAAAACTTTCCTCTCTATATCTTATCCATCATCATACAAATATATATACACACATACAGATAAAAATTAAATTACATATCGTATTACATATTGTAATATACATAACTACATATTTTTTTATGGGCATCAGAAATAAGACTGATCGACCAGCCTGTTATTTATTATCATAGAATAAGATACCAGTCGTTAAGGAATCTTCAACTTTGAAAGATCCCAACGATAAGGATTAGACCTTCGGTTGGAAGTGGACATCTAATCGTGGAGTATTTCATCAAGATAGTGATTATTATTTCAATGTTATTCTATAGCCCTTCCAATTAGAATACATATAACGTTAACAATGTAAAGGAGTCCCTTCCTATTATCGAACCAATCAGTTATAGCCGAATTCCTTTTTATTACTACTTAACAAGACAGAGGCATATTCCTTGTTTTTAAAAGTAGTTCGAGATCAATATATCAACGAATTTTATTATTTTATCTAGTTAAATAAAAGCTATTTAAAAAGCATACATATATTATAATCGATCGATTAGAATAGACACCAAAGTGATGTGATATGTATATCAGGTTTTATTTTATTATTTCAATTTTGTAATATAGTCCCATATCTCTAGCTCATCGCAAATCAGATGAATGCATTCAAGTGCGCAAGAAACATCTGTAGGAACGGAGCGCAGCACTTTCTGAGTGGATTTTACCGTTAAGTTGATTATTTAGGAAAATTCGCTTCACTCCTTGCCAACAAGGTTGCTCGTACCTAACCAACTTAACCTATCGTGTCGGAAAATCCTCTAGTAGTTGGCGATTGTCTTAATTCAACACTAATATACGTGATGATGTAATGGTCAACATTTCATTACTACCATTTTAATATTCTAATTTAGTTTATTCCTGTGCCTCGGAAGTAAACACACAAATTTAATACACTATTGAGGAAATGAACTCTGTTAAAAATAAAACCGATTCCAACTGCTCTACTGTAAAGTTATGAAAATGTGACAGTGTTTTTTACCTCCGAGGTAAAGATTTATAAATAAATTATAAAAAAAGAGCATACAATTTCAGAGACCAATAACTTGAATATTACGATTTGTGGGAAAGCATTATGATTATGAACCTAATACATTTATTCACCCTTGATAACCATGATTGTCTAATCAATGATTACTACTAATTTAATTTATTAAAATTTCTCTAATTTTACAATCCTAGTCTGTAAAGAATTTTAATTAATCGATTATTTCGTAATTTGCTAACTTTTAATTTGGTGATATCATTACTTTATTTTAGCTTAATCACTATTTTAATTTGAACATACCATAATAAATGTAATAATAAATAAAAATTCGAAATACTTTCCAGTAACGTTATTTTATTAATATTTCAGGAAGTGAAGTGATAAGTACCCTATCATTAAGGAAACGGTCACAACTTAAATTTATTACTACAGTTAATGTGAAAAAATAATAAAAATGAGAAATAATATAGAACATTGACAAGTAAAAATTTTTATAAAATACAAGACTACAGAACTTTAATAAATCACAAATTCCATTCACAATTGTTCCTACCACCTCTACGCCGATGATTCCCAAATTTACTTTTCCTTTCCTCCATTCGAGTTACCAATTGCATTTTCCAAAATTCAGGAAGACCTAGATGAAATCTGTGCCTGGGCAAGCCTGAATAAATTAACGTTAAACGCAGCTAAAACTCAAGCTATTGCAATACGATCCCATTCCCTCCTCCGATTGAACATCAACTTCCCTACTTTATACCTAAATGGTCACCCTATATCTTTCCACTCCTCTGTTAAAAACTTAGGTTTAACCATCGATCAAACCCTCTCCTGGAAATCCCATGTTGCCCAAACCTCTTCCACCACCTCACCTCCCTCGAGACGGATACTATTTAATCATACGGATGCTTTAAAACGAATGTCATACCAGCATATTAAATAAAAACTTTTCCAATTATTCTTATGATAATGTTTTCACTGTTACTCAAATATTTTTTTTCATTTTTCTTTTTTCTTTATCATTTTTGTCTGTCCCTCTCAAAAAATGTTATTTTTCTCCATACTTCACTAGGAGTAAATCCAGAAATTTCGTGTTTCAATCAACTTTGTATATAATATTTTTTTTCCTTTACCGAATGTACATATGGTTTTGTATGTATATGTGTTATTTGTCTTTATATTTTTTATAGATTTTTTTTCTTTAAATTATCTTATTATTAACTTGTATTTACTTTCATATAATATTACTTCATTATTTTATTTAAAATATCATGGCCAGATATGATGTACTTTCTATAATTCATTGTTGTTATTCTTAAGAGACTTTGTCCCAGAATAAAATTTATTTTCTATCTAAATCAATAATAAGATTATTTTTTAATATAAATTAAAAATTTCAATATACTATAATTTCAATATACCTATCACCAAGTCAGTCACATACGTAATTAAGAGTAGTAAGTGGATGCAGTTAAAAAAAATTTTTCTCTCTCTCTGTTTGCAGATAGGGGAATTGAAGTACCAGAAACATTCACATTAGAAGCACCAATGAATCTTGTCATGAAAAATCTAAACTTCAATGGATGTTCTCGTTCCGAGTTAATGAGTTGAAAATGAATTGGCTACATTTCAGTCATGTTCGCGGGAGGCGATCAATTATTCATCCGATCAAAGCTATGCAAAATATTATGCAACATACAAAAAAAAAAAAAGAAAAGAAAAAAATGAAATCCCATTATTTCGATACGCTAGCAATCCGGTCTGACGGGTCTGCCGCAGAAGAGAGGAAGAGTAAAGTGAAACGAGAACTGGCCCTGCACAAGTTGCTCACCGCAACCGCATTATAATACGTCACTCAATGTCATAATCGTTCACATTGATATGACTATTATTAGTGCAGTCCCTGCGGTTCGGCCTGTTTAAATATAAAGCTGTGCAATTTTAATCGCTACTTGTAAAATTTAAGGATCACAGTGAATATAAAACATTTGTCTACTATACTAAACTATATACACGCACATCGTTTCTCATTGTCCTTATTTCCTTTCAGTTAAAAACGTAGGTGACCCAGCAATAATATATATATATCTATATGGATAGATCCATAATGCCATATATATTACTTATGTTGTACATACAATAAAAAAGAAGGATATAAAATAATAAAGAACCTCATAATAAATAAAAAATAAAAAAAAACAGGAGGGACAGGTAAGGCCTAAAGAGACCACAGCGCAAATCTCTCAACTGCGTCCCTGGTGTAAAAAACTAGTGCTATGCATACTAGATACCAACATCTTACCAGCATCACCGAAGAATCAAACTTACAACATCTGCCACAAGAGCTACCCTTCTCATGTAAAATCTGAATGGCTCTACTAAATTTGATAGGTAATAAATAGGTAAAACAGGAAACCTGTTTTATTGTACTGTAAAGTGTAATATTTAGGAATTATTTTAGATAGGAAAAATATCTAGTACATAGATTTTGTTTTAACAATCTCGAAATGAGACTAATGTACTCGTACTGACACCTTTATTCCATTTAATTAAAAAAAGCTATTTTACTTTCAGCGTCTAGTGAATTAGATACGTTTCAATTTTTGGTTTTTGTTCTCCTGTAATTAAAATAATACCAATCAAACTCAAAACTTAGCCTGCTGAAAGAAAATTATATGTTAATATAACCATAAATATAGTTACAGTTAAACCGAAGTAAAGGATTGCCGGGTACAGGGATGAAGAAATTATCAGAACAAGTTGGATTAGGATGTTGTATAAAAGTGTAAAAATTGTATTTTATGCAGTAATGGTATGTCTAAATCATTTTTTTTAGTGTTATTTGAAATGTTCCATAATGCGTGTTATTTTGTTTGAAGTATTAAGAAGAATCCAACTCTCAAAAGAGGTTCTTTCCAAGGCTGTCCGTGCACAACTAGACGTATCCTGCTCGAGGTAGCTCCGATTTTAAATTTCGACCGTGATGCAAAAGCATGTAGCCAAAGACAGTAAGAGTTGGATTGGTACATGAGTTACTGGTGGTAGAACTGGGAAGGGACTTCACATTTCAAAGATCAGAGAAGTCGAAGGGGTTCAAACGCAAGGTACATCTCTCTCTGCCGAGGCAGATGAAAAATAGTACTCCACGCACTTAATTCCCATATAGGAAGAACGAAGAAGTATTTTTGACTGTGCGGTTTGTATTTTATAAACGTGTGTGCATTTTGAAGATGCCATAAATTCTGCTTTGTAAGACCAGATTCGTTTTAGCAATGAATTATACATTATCTGCAGTGAACTAGGAGGAAACGAGAGGATTCGATACGCTGACTTGAGGAACACCAGAAGTTTCTGGATAGAGTGAGGATAAAACGAAATCTTCTAATACCTACTTAGAAGAATATATCGGTATGAAAAGATTGAAGGACGAGAAGTGGGAAAGTAATAATTTATTTTTGTTTTCCATTGTATACCTCGATACGATATAACTTTAAAAAAAAATAATGATGATGTACGAAAGGCATAAAAAATATACTGCTAAACACACAAAAATAATACCATTCGTCATAAATAAAGCAACAATACCAGAAAGATTTCTCATTAACATAACAGTAATTAAATACTCCGTTGACCATGCCAATATTCAATGATCACATAAGCACTTCAAACTGATTTATCACAACACACTTGTTCCCAGTTGGGAAGAAATCGTATCTTCAAACAATAAAAGTGTAAAGAAGGGTATTCGAAGAAATAGAAATCTACGGATGACACCAATCTGAATATCTGGATAGCACCCATGTGAATTTCAATTAATAATAATAATGATAAGTTCAAACTTATTTTGCAGTAAATGATGTGCAAAGCTTAGTACGAAATTAGTAAACCACCGATCAAAAAAATACCAAAAGCCTTGAGATGCGGCTGTTGCTGAATAATAACCTTGTTTAAGAAAGACCTTGGACAGGTTCATGCTTCGTGTCATCATAGACCAAACATATCCTTCCCAACAATCAGTCTTCGCCTCCCACTTAGCATCTGATTAAACTGAGGGATCAGGCGTCTACCTGCTACATCATGTATTGTCATACTCTGATATCACCAGAATTAAATTACAGTGTATACATTCAGTTAATTGAGATAGTTGACGTATATTTATTTTAAGATTATTATAAAATAATATATTTTAAAAAATAAAGAAAACTGTCGCTGTTGGTTGAAAAAGAGCAGAGAACGCCCAAAAGTAGCCTGACATTTGGCAGAAGTTATGACACGAAGCCCACACATCAAGAAAAAAATCAAACTCTAAATTTATGGTAACCCACAACATTCACCTCTTCAAGACATAATTAAAAATTATAGCTTAAGAATTAAACTAATACATCCACTCAATCATTCGAACCCCTTTGAGCCTACGCGCTAAACACGAGACAGCCAATTAGAATAGCATAAGTAAACTTTAAATATAATAAAGTCTTGAGTCAAGAACTTTTAGGAGGAATGCCAAACCTCCATTAAGGTTAACTATACGTTCAGATCCTTACATGCTGATGGTCGGCAAAAATTTACCGATCCATTAAAACTGCTTTCATTAAAAATTATCAGGCTATCCTAAATTATTCTTTCTTGGTTTCTAACAAAACTTCAGGCAACAAACACAGAAAACTAAAGATACTAACGAAATAATAATTTTTTTTTTTTTGCACATCTGTGTAAAATAGATTCAGTAATGGAAGTATGTTTCTGTTCAACAAAAGTGGCATCTAAGGGTGTGAAAGAGATCTGCACTCAACACTGGATTCTGGAAAAGAAAAATGGTAATTTCTTATGCAGATTACTCATCCAATTCCTTATCATCCTTTTTCGACTTCTGAGAGTCTTTCTGGAAATAATAATTGTGGCCTTGTATATATTTTGTAAAGCTTGTCATGAATCTATTGACATAATGACGCAATAAATTGACAGTGGGCAAATGTAAAATTTTTATTCAAATCATTTATCTGAATAAAAGATAATTTTAGGATTTTTTATTTTATTTACATTTACCTATTGATTGATATTTACATCTGTTTAAAGACATATATATATATATATATATATATATATATATATATATATATATATATATATATATATATATATATATATATATATAATATAAGTAAGGGATTAGGTAAATAATGAAATGTCATTGACTTTTAAAGAAACTATTGATTTGAAACCCTTAAAGTTCTTTACCAAAAAGTACTGAACCAATCTTCTTTTCCGACACCTCAGAGGGTTATAGGAAATTAAATGGGAAGGAGATTGAGAAACTAGTGGATTTGAATGGATATTGAGATTATTATGAAAGGATACGTGCCAGGTAAGAGCCAAATCCGCAACTTTTGGGACATTAAGGTCATTGTGGAATTTCTATTTTAGGACAAGGGTTTATTTTTTATTCAAACGTTAATGATTCTTTAATCAAATGATATCTAAGAGCTTAATTTGTTCTAATTTTACCAAGCATTCCTAGAATAGTGTTTTACAATATTTACGTAATTACTCAAAAATAATCATCGACGTTAAACGAAACTGACAATAATAAAAAAGGTAAAACTCCTTATATCATGTGAATATAACAATTACATTTTGGGTTAATTAGCGCTTTTAATCAGACAGATATTTTCATTTAAAGATCTCCTGACCATTCAACATTCATAAATAATAGGAATAAAAATTACATTTTTTTCTTTTTTCGTCCCCAGAATTCATCGTGAGACGATTGGCATTTTAATTACAGTGATTCAAAGTCATTACCAATCTGTTTATTTCTTCCTGAAATTCTTCGCGAAAGCGACTGTAAATTATGCGAAAGTGCGTTCGTGATGGTAGATTGCATAAGTGCGCACGTTAGAGTCACGGTATACGAATCGCGGATAGAACCTGTCGCTGGATTCAGATAAGAATGAACGAATACTGTTTGCTATTATTTAATTTTTTTTCGCCTCAGGCCTTATAATTAAAGTTTATAATCAAACTCTTCCCATTCAGCTACTAAAATATCTGATGTTTTTGTGTCATTAATACATAATAATTCATGTATTTCTTCTTATAGGTAAAATATATTTTTCCCTTTTCCTACTGACTTTAATTATAAAATTCAATTTTAAGCTCTCTAATAAGTTTTGTGTTTAAGAATACTAAGTATCCATAATCGAGATGGGGAATAATGAATGAGAAAACAGCAAGTTGACGAGTATTTCATGGGAAAGAATAACACTATCATTAGAGTAATAATTAGGAACTTTTTGAGTATTTAGAAGGTTATAGTAATGATTTTTTCCATATATTTTATAATATATAGTACAAAAGCATTTAAGAATACAAATTATCGAGTAAAAAACAAAAAAATTGATCGCCCTAGATTATGTAACCGATTGAAAGATATCTTGTGTTGGCAACCATCTAAAGTGATCAATCCACCTACAAATCAAATATATCACCCGACCTTCATTCACCGCTTACAAACGTTTCTCTCTCTCTACATTTTTAAGTCCAATTGCCAAAATAGTGTTTGAACTGTTTATTTTTAGTACACAACATCAACAAACACTTAGCACTTGATTAAAATTTGCATTGGACAACAATCAAGGACCAAAGCATTAGTCTGAAACATCACGGATGAAAATTTATTACCATTTTTGAGCCGAATAATAACTATAGATGACGGAATTGAAGAATAAAGATGGCATCAAAGATATCATGCAAATAAAAATATATTCTTCGGTATTCGATATATAATCAAAATGCATTCCGTGAGTTTTATAACCGAAACTGAAAGGAATCACTAATTTCTCAATTTCAGCAAAGGAATGAATCACATATTTACGCAAATATAATTATTCATCTTCATCCATTGTTGCAGAATAAACAAATGGCATAATTACATTCCAGAATATCCACTATTTATATTATTTTTATAGAACAATACCAATGACGTCCCAATACATCCACTCATCCATCTTTGGAAGAACATTCCCCTATATCAGCCCACGGGTGACATATGAAGGTCTAAGAGGTGCAGCCGGTGCAGTCCGGGCGCTGTATTTGGAAGATCAAATACACGTCAAATCACGGCACTAATTATTCAATCGCTTAAGATGATTTATGAAGAATTAAAGAAGCATTTGGGCTAACATCAGATGCAAGTATTGTTCATACACTGACAAGGATTCAAAACATGTCATAAGTTGCGTCATCTAACTCTGCCTCAGTTTCAATCATTTATGGTGCAATATTTTACAGCATAGTGTACAAAGCAAGGGAATACTCTAAATTAAATATAAAAATTTAGTCGCTGTCCGTCAGGCTTGCCGTATAACATTCTCCTGGGAACTCTTTGCTCTGGCATCCTTTTAACGAGATCGAGCCACTTTAATCTTGCTTTTTTGGTGTATGTGACTATGTAAAGGTCTTCGTAGAGTGTACTTAGCTCTATATTTGAGTGGTTTTTTACAAGTTATTGAAATTTCATTTTATTCATTTTACCACTAATTTACTTGTTGTATATATTGTATACAGTAATAAATATCAATAAAGTAAAGAAAAAAAAAAGTTAACATGATGCATCTAAACTTGATATCAAACAAACGCACAAAAATCACAGGTTAGGGTTCTGAGGAACCCTACCCCGTTAGTATAGCCGAAATGTCAAGAAACATAAATCAACTGTTAGACAATTAATAATAACATAAATAACAAAAATGCATTTTATTTAAATGGATAAAAGAAAATAAGTTCAGTATAGCTAATTATTGCTAATACCGTATATAGGAAAAATATTAAATCTTAAATTGATTTTGCAGAATTGTTACCAAGTTATCATATCCAAGCTATTGAAATGACATATAAATATACAATAATTAGGAAGTAGGATAGAAGGATGGCCTAACCAAAGCCCTTAGAAATCATTTTAAATAAAAATGAACCATAACAGTCACAGAACTGCTATCGAAGAATACGTGAGTGGTGGAGAAAAACTAAATTGTTAAGCAGGCGTCACAATTAGCGTTCGAAAAAGTAAATTATTTAATTTTTTTTTTTTTTTCCAAAAACTACTCTCAACTAGTTTCACGAAAATATAAAGTATAATTTAAATTTTTTAAAAACATAGATGACGATTTAAAAAGAAAATTAAAAAATACTAATTTATCATTTAATTTATCCATTGGTAAAAAAAAAAAAAAAAAAAAAAAAAATGAATAAATAACACTTGACAAAGATAATTAAGGAATTGCCAATCATTCTCCAAGAGGTTTTTTAAGTGGGTAATTTAAGAGAAAAAGCTAGAAATAAAGAAATACATTTTTAGCCAATGGAAAACAAATAAGCATTTGTATCTACTTCTTCTAACTCTTATACCGTTAAATCTATAGGCAACAGAAGAATAGGCATTTAATAATAATTTTCTTATCGACACACTATAAATCGATGACCACAAATATCGATACAACAGAATATCATGATTTTGTTTTATTGAAATGCCGTTTCAAAAATTCATATCACGTAACGATGATATTCTTGTTTATTCCATCGTTTTAGTTAATTTAATTCAAAACTTAAATGGTTTTATATTTAACTCCTCCTCATCTGTACCACGTGCAGACGCAACCTGTACCAGTTTTGACAACTCTTCTGTAACCCAGAGAGTAAAAACTTTCCTTTATTTAAACTAATTGTAAGTTTATAAGATTTTATTTTATTTTTTTTTAATTTATGTATATAGTTGTATGTTTAATTTTTATGATATAGCTAAAATGATTTATCGTAACCTACGTATCGATACGACAAATATTTTAAAGAATAAATATCGATATTTTTTATATATTGTGTAATGATACCCATCCTTAATAGTAACTAATCCTTCACTGAGTAAGCAAAAATAGTTGGAGGCTGAGCATTGATACTGGTATAACTATTGTTCATAGAACAATAAGTCCTACCACAAAATGAACTTAAGATCCTCCTTGAAATGTATCAGAACAACTCCCCCCCCTTTTATAAAAATGAAGACAAACATCCTTCAAAATACATTGCAAATTTTAGCAAGGCTAACTATTTTGTTGTAATTCAAATATTACTTTGAAAACTACGAAGTCAGAACCAGGAAAACCCTGCATCTCATTCATCATGGTATTTAATTAGGACACTGTTGCAAATCATCTAGCTCTTTCTAGGGTAATAACCTTCAATCAAACTTATCCGCTTCTTCGAAACCTCTGGTGCCAAAAATGGCCCATGCTTCCGCCGAGTACAATGGAATGCCGTTCCTCTTCCAAGATAGAAAGTGACATTAGCAGATGGTGGGGCCCAGTTGAGATAAGTTCCAACAAGGTCAAGGGTGACTGAGTTACGGATTCAAGTCATCTGTGACCGCGTAATAACTGGTAGAAAGTGGCGTCATCATCATTAATTTTAAATGAAATATATTTACTTTCAATTTAATTAGTTACAAATCATTTATGAAATAATAGTGATAATTTTGTTTTTTAAGTCGCTGCTGAAATCAGAGATATACCTCTAGATAATATAATTTGACGAAACCAAGGAATGAAATAAATCAAATCATTCGTAATTATAAAAAAAAAAAAATTAAAAAAAACCGTATCTAAAATAGGTAGATAAACCATCGTCATCCTATTTCCCTTAACCTAAAGACAAAATAGAACCTTTCCAAAAAAGCGGTATATATGAGCTCAAATGTAATCACTGAGCTAAATACGCTGAAAAAACAAGACGGTCTGTCAATCAAAGATTAAAATAACTTATATGGACATACAATGATAAAACGCAGAATTCCAGTTTAAATTAAAGTAAGCATAAATTCAGAAAATATTCGAGAGTGAAACTAATACTTCATGCAGAAAATAGTATAAATTTTTTTTTTTTTTTTTTTTTTTTTTTTTTTTTTTTTTTTTTTTTTTTTTTTTTTTTTTTTTTTTTTTTTTTTTTTTTTTTTTTTTTTTTTTTTTTTTTTTTTTTTTTTTTTTTTTTTTTTTTTTTTTTTTTTTTTTTTAATAGGCACATAAATATTTACAACAGTCCCATTATAAATTTGTTTTCGATAGGAAAAGAAAAACCGATCAGAACAGGCCATCAAAGCCCAAAGAACTTCCTATTTACGTGCCTAATAAATGTAGGAATCAAATTGTATTAACATAACAACCAACTCGTCTGTTTATACTCACAATCAGTCTCTTTTAGGTTCAGATATCTTTTCGAAGTATTTCAATTTTGAGTCCTAAGGTGTATACCTTTTCTTATCTTACATTTTTAAAATTTAATAAATATATTCCGTGTAGCAAAGTGCTGAGGTTTTGCATTATTTGTACGTTTTTAGAACTGATTATGAGATATAAGTTTTTCATTTAAAAACTGGCCGTGTTTATTCATCCTGACTGCACCCCTAACAAATTCATCTCCTTAGTAAAAACTCACAGTCAACAATACAATCATCATCATTGAGTAATTTTGTTACCTACCACTGTTTTTCTAAAATTATTTTATTTATTTTTCTATCTTGTATAATTATAACTTATTTATTATTTTTTACTATACATACAGGGTGAATATCTCTTAGTGTAAAAAAGAAATTGGGTGAAACTAGATCAAAAATGTAGCAAAATGCCGTAATCCTCACCTTTCTATTCCAATCCATAAAAGCTGTAATATCTCCATTTTGTTTACATATTTATCAAATTTTGACAACATTTTCGGATTTAGCATTAAATTTTCTACAATAGCTGAGTACTTGTAACCTTAAATTTTACAAACTTGGTATCTAAAGAACAGCTTGATCTTCACCTTATTTGGGGAAGTCGCAATGTCTTATATTACTTCAACGCTCACCGTTTTTCAAAAATCTATCCACAAAACGTCAAATCTCACAAAAACTTGAAAATTTAATCAGCTTTCGATTGATATGTTAAACCTAATGGTTTTGTTTCACTTTTGAAACCGAAAAAACATGGTGTTCTCATTTGGCATACAAATCAGTTACTTGTGTAAATAAAACATATTGACAGTCCCTTAATGGAAATGTGTATTTTAAACATAACAAACTCTTCATTGGAATAAAAAGCAAAAAAAAAAATTATTGTTTAATAGAAAAAAAAGGAAAACTTTCAATAAAGCGACACCAGATCAGAGGAACTTATGTTATTACATTTATATATTTATTATTATTATTTAGGATTTATTTTATTAGATTTTCAATGTAATGTTTAAAATCCAATGATAATGAACATAGACCTCAATTTTAACGTTAGCTTCTGAATGCAGATCGTGTAGAAGAATACTACTTTTTGCAGTAAATTTTATGAGCAGATGAGTCTGTTTTTACAGGGGAAGACACTAAGAGATCGCACTGAAAAGACACCAAAAATCGCACTGAAAGCTGAACTTTTTCAAAAAGGATCTTGATTTTAAATATCTTTAAATAATTGTTAATCCTGTTATCATAATTTGTTAAATATGATGTTACTAATTATAATAATAAAAACTAAGAGGTGAAAAGGGATAACACTAATATGGTTGGGTTAGGGAGAAAGTTTTCTTTCCAACAGTTGTGGCGAAGATGTTTACTAAATATTGTTTTTAAAACTAAGGATTACATAAGGACGTGCATAATCCTTGAAAAGCAGTAAATCCTCAACCAAGGATACCGTGGAAGATATATATATACAGGCATCAGTGGTGGTATAACAGACTTTGAGCAAGGATCAGCTGTAACACCGATGGGCCCTGAATATGGGTCGTTAGATCTTCTCAGTGTTACAGGAGTTATTGAGGCGGTATTAACACTCTATTGAAAGGGCGCACAATTGAAAATATTTCATCGCTGGAGTATGAATAGTAGAATTATCAAATTGATAAAAAGTGGGCTGGGATTAAGGTATGTTTATCTAGAAGACAAAATGATAAATTTACAACGAAATAATTTTTAATTAAAATCTTAAAAATTACAATATGGTTCCATTTTTTTATATATTCAACCTTGCTGTCATTTGTATTTTATTTACTGATACTTACAACTTTATACAGTATATACAACAAGTAAATGTGTGGGAAAATAAATCAAGGAGCAGGATTGTAAACTTGCTTCTTTACTTATGAAAATAATTTCGGCAAAACGCGCCATTAATTCGTAATAGGCAATTCGTAACGATACCTCTGCTGTCTGATTCCGGTTAATAGTAAATGCATTTTTTTTTTATATCATTTTTACTTTTTATTTTCTTTACATAGGCTATAGTGCTTTGATAGAAATATTATTTTCCATATTTTAGTTAATGAATGTACTATATACTTGCGTCCCTTATTCTAGAAAAGCAACGAAAAATCAAGATAAATAATTGAGATTGGATGGCCAACTGTGACAAATACACAGCATATTTATAAGTCTTTTAAGAGCGATGATTGAAAGAAAAATACAATTATAGAAAAGGTTAAATATAGAATATCGTCTGGAATGCAGTCAGCAGTAAGAAAAAACGCATCCAAGTTAAAAAAAAATAATAAAAAACTTTAATGGAGTTACAACGTTTTGGCCTACATTGAGAGCCTTCTTCAGGACTATAAATAACAAAAATAATGTGACAAAGAAGGGTGATAAATAAAATAAACAAGAAAATATTAAAAATTGATAATTAAAGAATTTAATATGAATAATAATAGCGATTATATATCTGTTATATATTGAATGAAAATTAGTGAAATTATGAAATTTAAAATTATGATTTTTTTTTTAAATGCTTACATATAGAGGTTTTAAAAAAGAGACAGTATTCAAAGAATATTATAGATGTGAATAATTGAAAAAGTTATATACATAATTAGACATTATAGTTTTTTTTTTAAATATATTTTATTTGAAAAACGTACAACAAAATTTTTAAAATAAATATAATGAAAAT
Organism: Euschistus heros; assembly: GCA_003667255.2. Lineage (NCBI taxonomy): Eukaryota > Metazoa > Arthropoda > Insecta > Hemiptera > Pentatomidae > Euschistus > Euschistus heros. The sequence continues at coordinate 680,491 of RCWM02000074.1, forward strand.
AAGATAAGGTAAAGGAAAAGATAAAAAAGAAACTTTGGCATTATAAAAGGAAAGGAAAAATTGAGGAATATGAAGTAATTTAAGAAATTGTAGTAAATCAATTGTTCTACTCTCAACAATATTATATTTATTATATAAGGAATAATATTACACAGGGATAATAAAAAAGAAATATCACTGTTGAAAGGGAAACAACATAAACCTATGTTAAAACTATATTACTAATTCCCTAGTATTTTTTTGTTTACTGCCAATTTTTAATGACAAAAAGGTAGTTGTGATGACTAGAAAACAGCAGTTTCATAATTGTAAATTTCATAAAAAAAAAAATTAAAAAAAGGGCATATAAAAGATCAATAATATAATTGTATGCTTGATGTGTTTGACTATTTTGATTAATAAATTATGAAAACTATGCAAATTATTTATTAATAATTTTTTATTAGATTAAAAACAGAGGATTATTTTATTGTTCATTAACTATTTGGAATTCTGGACTATCCACGTATATATATTTCTTATAATTCACTGAATTTCTCTATAAACAATGCTTATTTTTCCTTATTCATATATGAGTACATAATTGCACTTTTGATAGAAGATTCTTTTACATTTAAACTCCTAACGTATAATGCATCAATTTATTTATTTATTATTTATTTTATTTAGGTATTTGTTTGTTCTGAAGAATAGATTAAGATGTTGCCAGATAAGGAATATCAATAAAAAATGACAATATAGTTTTCATCCAATCATTTTCCTATATAATATTATTACAGGTATTGCTCAATCAATAATAATTAAAATAATTTAATATTAAAAGGGAGATTTTAGCCTTGACAACAAGGAAGATGTTCTGAGAGTATTTATCAAATAAAACCCCGGAACAACTGTTCGGAAACTTGCAGAGAACTCTCAGTCAGTAAATCAACCGCAGCTTTCAATCGGAAAACCATCATCAAGACAATCGGATAAGTAAAAAAGCTCGGAACTTGAATATTAACTGATCACAAAAAAAAAATCACATTTATGAAGCATTTTTTGCCGAAATAAAAAAGAACCTTTTCTATAAAGAATAGTCACTTATGAAGAAAAGTTAATTATTTGCGTAAATTTTAAACCTTCTGACCAGTAGTTCGACAAAGGAGAAGCAATATATGCTCGAAAGCTCCCGGCACAATAAAAGAAGGAAATGGTTACTGTTTGGTGGGATTCGTTCGGTCTTCTTAGTTACAGCTTCTTGTATCCTCGTGAAACAATGAATACCGAAATGTATTGTTCTCAAACTGATGCATCAGAAATTGCCATTAAGGAAGCCGTCTTTGGTAAATCGGAAAGGCTCTATTCTGTTTCACGATAATGCTCGGTCTTATGTATGGCCTCACGAAAGTTCTTTGAGCTTGGTTATGATGAGCTCGAAAACCCTGCCTCATCCACCCTACTCTCGCCGACTGACTACCATTTTTTGGACACCTGGGCCACCCATTAAGGTATGAAGAATTTGATAATCAAAATTTCATAAAAAATGCAATTTTATAATTTGTTAATACCGAAGACTAAAGCTACAATTCAGAGAGCATAGACAAGTTATTAACTCGTTTGCAGAAATGTATTGATTGTAATGAAGAGTATTTTGATTAATAGAAAATGCCTTATATCATATATTATATATTTTTTTTTACTTTGAAATCATAAATCTTCATTAATTTCCGGACAAGCCGATATTTAACGTCTCAATGAAAGATCGTTTAAGACTGATTCTAAAAATATTCGTTTACCTTATCTAACCCTTGCTCGCAAGTCCAGAAAATTGAAAAGTTGTCTACAAGATCCACTGTCTATTAGTTTTAGTTTCTCGGTCAGCGTCAAATACGCACAGGATATCCTGTACGATAACGTTCCAGAAGATTCCCTGAAGGATTACTCATAACTTTTAATGGAGGGAGGAGTGAGAGAAGTTACTAAATAGAAATGAGATAGAAGAAAGCCGGGAGGTCGCCCTTGGCCAGGACTCATATGGAAGTCAAAGAGGGAGTGGGTCAAGTACGTCACCTACCGCAACAGCTGGTCCTCAGTCACTCTCGTTAGTCAAGACCCCTTGTGCAAAATAGCTACATTATGATAGTTTGGAGGATAGTAACTATAAAACTTCAAAGAAAAAGTTAAGAGGGTTATCGTTAAGTTTCCCTCCACCTTTGCTTCGTACTGTACCTTACCTTATTCCGCATTTCTTGCGTTAGAAATGTTACTGAAAAAAATCTAAAACATATGTGCTGCAAACGTTTCAATAACATCTGTTTTGGACTGCTAAAGCACAACCAAGTTCAGTATCAGTTAACACCTTACATGTTCTCAAATTTGTTTTTTAATTGTCTGGTTTGATATAAAAGTGCACTGGCCAATAAAAAAAACATCTATTATTCCTGAGCATAATAAACTCCCCGTCAAAAGTATCGCTTTGAAATATTTGAATTTTATAAAAACGTATTTTTTTTTTCATAATAAAGAAAGGTTCTGAAGTCTATAATAAACATTCCTAAACTAGACATAAACAAGTTTTATTAAAATAATTACAATATTTCTTCCAATAAACAAAAAAGTTAGAAAATTACTTTTTATAATTTTAACGTTTAACTTTTTAATTTCTATTTAATAAGACGTATAGCCCCCTCTGGCTTGAATGACTGCTTCCACTAGTCTTGGCATACTTGTAAATAACGAAGCGTATGACAAACATGGGCTGAAGGAAACTTGAAATTTGTTATTAACAGGGAAAAACATTGATGTTTCTAATCCTTAATGTCTCACGTTTAATAAATAATATTAATATGAATATAAACCAACTACGGAATAAGGTAAAAACCAGGAAAATCTCGAAAATTGTGGGTGTTGCAATACTTTTGACGGGAAGTTTATTATAGTTTTCAGTCATGAATTTTCTATGGGTTCATTCTAGCATGAATAAAAATTAAATATTTAAAAAATGTTTTTATTTTTTTTTTACCGATCCTTTAATAGTAAACTCCATAATCACTCAAATCCACTAGTCATCAAGAAAATAGATTTTTGAATTAAACAATTACACAATTAAATTTCAAAAGAAAAATCTCGCCTGATGCCTTGTAAGATTTGTAGCATTATAGCGATTTTTTTCTTTTAAATATGTGCGACATAAATAACTTTTATAGTGACATTTTATTTAAATAAGGCTTGTTAGGAAATTTTTTTTTTTTTTGAACCAAACTAATAAAAATAATTTTTTTTTTAAGTATATATATTTTTGTATATTTGTTTCACACGAATCAATATTCAGACATGTGGAAGATTCCTACTGATTTGATTTATTCTTAAAATATTTAGAGAGTCCGCATGGATTTAACCTCTTGATATATGTGGAAATGGTTAGAATCTGGCCTTGTAAGGTAAAAATTTATTTCGTGGTTGACCCTGCACAGAATAGGATCGTAACCTATAGGATAACCCGTCCTGCCTGCTCTTCGATGTACTCTAAGTAAATAAGAAAGTTAAGAACTATCTAGTGATAGTATTCATTTTTTTTTTTTTTTCACAATCAGAAGAAACTGAAAAAGTTTTTTTATTTTTTATGTTTTTTTAACCTCACTATAAATCGATTTTCATATTATTTCACCTCTTAAATGCGGTAATTATAAGTTAAATAATATGGTGAGCATGTGATCGTGATGGTAAAAGAATAAATCCAGAAGTCTGTTGACAGAGGTCATCCATGGGTGGAGGAAAGTCGGCAGACCGAGACCTGGATTGTTGACTGTGGCTGGAGGACTTGCTTAGTAGCACTTAACACTCTTAGCTTCAACGTTTTAATAGTTTAGAATTTTATATTAAAATAATATTATATTTTCATTTTAGAAAGCTTTACCCACGTAAAATTTTATATTAACCTAGATATAATAATGGTTTGTTTATTTAAATAAACGAATTTCTCTATACTGGTCCTACTACCGAAAATAATATTATGCTAAACCCTCAAAAACATTCTGAAATTGGATAAAACGTTAAAATTTGAATAACCTGTTCCGTTCTCCTTATATAACACATCTCTTTCGAAGTCATTATCAGAAGGTAGCGTAAATTATCTTTTAAAACTTAATCCATATGAAGAAATCGACCCATTAAGATAAATCTATTCCAACAAAACTATAATTTAAAAGATTTGATATTTCATCCTGCGTCATTTATTTAATGTTACATTATATTCATGGTCTAGTAAATTTTAATCATTTTTTTTTTTTTTAGTGTTTTCCTTCCAGCAGTAACCCTGTTGGAAGAGATTTTATTTTTTTCTGTACACACCATACTTGTACAAAGCATACAATGTACATGTAATTATTATTTTTTTGATTTGATTATTATTTTACATATGCATATAGATAGTACATGTGTTGAAAGGTTAAAGTAAAAAATAAACAAGAAAAATGATATAAAATAAAGAACAAGAAGTAATATAACATAAATAATTCAAAATTGACAAAATCAAGCAAAAAAGTTATGTAGAGAAAAATTTATAAATATTTAATGGTTTTAAGATATTTCAGATTTATATCCTCTATTCGTATGATTGAATTTTTAAGAAATATTTTGAAATTTTCAAATAAATTGTTCATCAAACATTGACCATCCACCGGCCAATGTCCTAGTTTCTGTACTGTTTTTGTCTGTAGTATAGTTCTGTTATCAGTGAGAAGTCTACATGCATGAGGCGGTGTATATTTTGTTCTTGTGTGAAATCACAAGGACATAGGAAAGAATCTCTTATTTTAGATCGATTAAAATAACTATTTACTGCCACCATGTCCTGTGATTCATTGTGTAATGTAAAAAGTAGTCCATGAGTGTGATTTAATGTAGGTCTGTAAGTCTGGAATGAAGTTATGTAGAATTTCAATTATTAACCCCATACTTATTCATTCCTTAAGTAAAATACACTGAAGTTAACATTACAAATGAAATGAATAAAAAAAAAATGTTTTAATTAATAACTTTAAGATTTACAACAGATATTCCTTTTTAGTAAAAATAAACTAAATGTATATTTAAGTATGATTTAAGAAAAAAACTTTTATAGACAAAAAAATATTTAGGTAATGTTTGCAATGAATCTCAAAATAGTAAGAGGGAAATACAAATAATATGATAATCATTCGAATCTATTATGTTGGTGAATAAATGTGTTTTCATCTTCAAGCTCGTCAATGATGATTAAATAAAAATTCTATTAAAGTATATTAAAAATTACGCCATTAAAAAACTATATCCATATTGGCTCAAATTTGCGGCATTCTTTTCCATTTTAAATGCCCTTTAAATTTTTATATCACTTGATATATTTTCCGTTCATTTTGATGAAAATAAAGAATTATGGAGTGCGTTTTGTGTAACCATAAACATACTAAAAGTTCTTTGTCATCCTAAAAAAATTTGTCGTAGGATAAACGTTTTAGGAGAAATGGGTGGAAGTTTAACAGAAAACGTGAGGTGAAATGTTTACATTTGCAAGCATATATCTCAGATACGGTACAGAATATGAAAAATATGTATAGAGTATAAGTTGTAGGAAATTTATTCATCATTAATTTCGTAAATAGTCATGTTTTGCACAAGTGGCACCGTTTTCGAGATATGAGCGCAAAACTAAAAAAGGGACCTCTCGCGCTCCCCTCCCTTCCTGTTCCCAGGCCCGAAAACACAGAATTTTAGTATATTTACTTTTTAACTACCATGAACAAGTTTCCGAAGAAAACCCTTGGGATAACGCACTGTATAATACTTTATTGACTTGACTAACTGTCTATTAAAAAAAATAGGCAAAATATTTTTTTTTATCAAGAACACATTTCCGTCCCATTCTAAAATTTTGCCCTCATTTAGTCAATTATAGTATAAATCACATATATTTTTATATAGGGCATTTCAAATGGAAAAGAATGCTGCAAATTTGAACTCTTTAGGGGAAATAGTTTTTTAATGGCGTAATTTTTAATATACTGATTGAGGACCGAAAACAGTAGGTTTTTGAATTTTTAAAAGCTGATAACTCAAAAACCAAAAGTCAGAAAAATGTAATATTTAACATTTTAACTAGTATTGGTAAGTATAACTTCTAAACCAAAAATCATAGAAATCGTAGTGGTCAAAGTCCAAACCATTGGTTGATTTGACATGGAATGACCCAAATGAAGATTTGTTTAGAATTTAATTTAATAACGTCTGTTTCATTTATCTCCTATTAGAACACTACTTAAAAAAAAAAAAAGTGGATATGTCAAAACTGTGCACTTCTCAGTTGGCCACTTATCATCGTTTTGGAAAATACCATTTTCGCCGAAATTGATACCAAATGGCCTTATTAATAAGCACGTTGGTAACTCTCAAAAATCTACACTACGATGTTAAGATGATATGTATGGCTCTGTTAAGATTTAAGATATGAAGATGTTAAGATTTAGGTATGGCTCACTATCTTTCACCCTATTCAGCTCTCAACTATTGCCTGAACTACCGAAATACTAAAATGTAAAATTACAATTAACATCAACTTAAAAAAGTTAAGTTAATATTGATAAGAGAGGCAATACCATACCATTAAGAGATAGAAAGGACCAATTACAGTTTTATCAGGCAATAACTTATACTATTTCATCTGTTTTGTCTAATATTTCCCGATTTCTCATTCACCTGTTTTCTATTTCCAATGAAAGTTTAGAATGAAAAGATCGAAGACACTTCTGTGGGAAACAAGTTATCTCGATTATATTTTTCGGGAACGGCGATTCGTTGTTTCGAATATAAATCTCAGATCAACACTTTCCAAAAACTGAACTATTAATTCTGTAAAGCTTTGACTCGTTTCATTTCTGCTCTCGGTGGGGTTTCCGGTCCCTCAAAGGATATTTCCGCAAATGAATGAGGTATCGTGACTGACCCCTTGAACTGGGCAGCTCTCTCTTCATCTCAACTAATCCTATCGACACATAAACAAACTATAACGATTTCATCTATATATCGACTATACAATATTGGTAATCGATATTTCGAAGCATCTCGATATGTGGAAAAATAAGCGAGCTTGGTTCGTTAGTTTCACTTTTATGAATCATGTTCACCTTGTTTTTAAAAGTACGATTGTCAATACGAACAAAAAAAAAGTTAAAAACCAGTTGTAATCAGAAAAAATATTTTTCATATTGATTAAAAATAATCTATTTTTAAGTTGAACGCTATGGAAAAAAAAAAAAACAAGTTTTAAAAAAAAGATATGTGAAGAATCATGAATAACTGATCGTGTTCAAATGACTGCTTCTTCAAATGTTTGATATTTTTTTTTTTTTTCATTTTATCAAATACTTAAAAGTGAATAACTACTGAAACTAAAAAATTTGTTTGATTATTTTTTTTTTTTAATTCTTAGATAGCAGAGAAACCAATAATTATTTCTTTGATATTTTAATTTATGTGCTGCACAGAAAGAAAAGTACCCTCAGTATTGCATAAAATGTTCATTTAGTTTATTTATGGATTTTTTTAGTAGATGCATTCAAATATTAACAGTCATGTTGCCCCAGCTTGTTAAAGTGTAAAGTGAAAAGCACAAAATCAGGCCTGAATGGAATAAACGTAATTTCCTAGCAGCCCCACCCTTCCTCCCCTAGTTGGAGTGCATTACCCACAACAATATACGAGAGTCGATCCTACACTAAAATTAAGAAAAAAATTGCTCCATTTTAAAGTAAGTCAAGATTCTGAACATAATAAAAAAATCAAATTGTCATGTATTTGTTTTTATTCTTATAACGGAATAAAAACCCCAGCTCTTTTCCTGAGGACCTAAGTGTCTACAACATTCAACTCAACCTCCACTGGATATTATAATTAGTATTATTTGTTATTATTAACAGTTTTTAGTCATTCATTCATTTTTGTGGGTGCGTGTGTGGATGTTTTATTTATAGTAAGGATAAATACAACATTTTCTCTATTACTTTTTTCCCTTTACTGAGAGTGATTGTAGTATTTAAGACGATAAAAGCTGCTAATGAAGAAAAATAAATAAAGCATCAATACTTGGGAAAGTACGTAAATTAAAGTTTTTCTTTGTTCAACTAGAATTTCATTATTATGGAAACTTAATTTAGCTATAAATTTAAAAGTTTAAGACTAATGTAACTGAGAACGATTTATGATTTTAAAAATTGGTTGCGTAAAGTGCTTTCATTTATTTTTTAAAACAAAAATTGCGAGTAACTATCAGGTTTATGAGAAAACAAGTTAATAGAACTTACCATATTAATAGTATAACCACAAAAAAATAAAAAATTCAAAGTGCTTTTAGTTAAATTTATGAAGGAAATACAGTTTATAAAATCAGTTCCTTAATAACGTTTGTTACTAAACTTCCTTAACAGTTTGTAATCAATGATCCAAAATACCTCCCACTTATGAGCCCAGTAAACAGGACGCCCTATACGTTATCCAGGCCGATAAGCAATTGAAAGCTGGTTCCAAATTGAAACATAATTTATGGGACAGAGAACTATCCTCACTCTGACCAATCTAATATGGAGAGGTGGTTTAGCCAGCATGAAAACGGCCTATATAAGAGATCGGGTGCTATAAAGGAGATAGCTAGAGGCTTACAATGGGCCCTGTAGTCACCTGTATTGACCAATTAGCTGAACAAAAGCAGGTAACGCAGCCTTTCTTATGTTCGCCGCCAGCAGATTTATAGTCAGCGATCAGTCCCTCTTTGTCCAGGCTGGTTGTTTCTTGTACCGCTCCAGTCGGCAACCTTCTTATCCTCTTTTTGGAAGGGGATTGCGGTTGCTACCTCTAATGATGTTGAAAATATGAACGAGGTTGTAAAAGTAACGAGACAAGAGAGCAAATTAATCGCCGACTAATATTTTGTTGATCCAATCGTTTTTCACTGTATTAGTTTATTGTAACTATTCATTGATATTTTAATAACTATTATTAACTATTTCATTGGTATACATTATATATAACAAATAAATTTGAGGAGAATTATTACAATGGTGTTTCAATAACATTTAAAGAACTACTCACAAGTATCATTTCCATAAAAGTTCTAAACACATTAGAAAGTCTCTTAGCCATTTCTTTACAGACGCTTTAGAGGTTTATCGAGAATTGAGTGTGAGGCAAGTTGGGCGACTAGTGGATTCAAGTGGGAAAGAGTTAGCTATGAAAGGATATGTGTCTGGTTTGGGCCAAATCAGCAACATGCAGAAAATTTAGAACTTTATGTATAAGTATGTTTGTAACACAATAAACCATTAAGGATTTTACGAAGAATTTTGGATTGTAAGGATTAGATACGAGAAGTTTTTAATGAAGCCCCAAAGTCAACTGCGTATGTCCAAATGGATCTTCTCTAGTAAATGTTGGAGTAGTCGGAAACGACGAGCAGTTTCTAGTATTGTTGCAGTTTCTAGTATAGTCTGGTATGTGCCAAGAAAATGTAAACTATTAATTTTCGTTTAAGCCATTGTAATTCCTAATAATAGGCTTTCGAAAAATGAATCGTGCTTTATGTTTTTATGATGTATGTAATTGAGAAGGGTCAGTCAATGGGATTTATAAATAAGTATTATTGAAATCAACAAAACATATTTCTAATGTGCCAACGTTTCGGACGTATATTTGATGAGGGTGGAAAACAAGAGAATAGAGATAAACAAATAAATGAAACAAAAGGGAGATAAAAAGTAAAAAGCGTAAACGTTTGTAAGCAAAAAGGACAAATTTGAATAGTAAAAACTATAACGTATTAAAAACAAACTAGGTATAAAATGAATATTTAGAACACAATTTTTTATTTTAAATAAGCTTCATGCCAATCAATAAATTTCTTCGAACGTTTTTGCTCCTCTCAATTTTTAATCTTTTTTAAACAAAATATTGCTCAAAACGATTGCTAGAAAGAAATCATAAAAAAATTATCGTTTAAAAAGTGGCATATCCTTAAAAATAGTGGTTGGTATGCTAGAGGTCTGGAGAGAAGAACGCTTGAGGCAGGTGCTTTTTCATAACGATACTATTTTTATTTATTTATTTTTTTGAGGGGGCTTCAGTGCGTTAGCTCTATCCATTGCCTTGAAGTGTCAGCGTGTTTCGATTAGCTAACTGTTAATTTCTCTTCAAGTTTTCGAACAGTTCTGGGATTTTCATCTAACAAAGCTGTCAAAGTATCGCTATCCAGGGAAGAAGTCCTGCTACTGAACTCCTTGCCTTCAGGATAGAAGTCTCCATATCAAAATCTTTTAAATCCATTGATAAACGGTTCAGACGCCCATGCACTTAAATAATGATTCTGGCCCTTTGGCCCCAGTTCCGACTAAGCTTCAACTCAACTAAAAAGAAAATCACGTGTAAAACTTTTGATTAAAGACTGGACTATTTTCAAATAGCGATTTATTTAGCTAAATAGATTAAAGAAATAATCTATTAAAGATATAAAATGTATTACACAGAGAGATCATTTAAAGAAATTAAGAAAACTGGCACTATTTTCCGGACAACACAACAGTAGCACGAGGAAATAAAAACATCTGCAAATGGATACCGTTCCGCCTTAAATTCAAAATTTAGCCATTAATATAAAAACGAATGATATTTGTGATTAAATTTTGAATCAGTTAGATTTTCTAAATAGAAAGCAATGGAAAAAATCAGATAGTTCCATTATTAATTTTTTTTTATTACCAGTGTGGTAGTGTGCATAGCATAGAAAAAATGTTTCAAAGGTTAGTGTGTGAAATCAATGGGGAATATGACGTAACCAGTTTTAATCAGACACCTGTTTTACAAAATGACCTTAAAGTCAAAGCGAGTTTTTTTTTTTAGGTTTAACCTGACTACTTAGATTATTTTGATAGCTCTTAAAAAAATTCAATGAATAAGAAAAATTTAAATTAAATATTATAGTTAAAATTAACATTAGTTATAAGAAATAGGCACAACAAGCAGAAAAACTGGCGTATAAATTGTATATAAATTGTAGTTTAAAAGGTCTGATAGAGTATCAGCCAGTAGAGATTCCTCTTAGTTAAAATTTGTTTAAAGATAAAGCGGAGAGGAAGAAGAAGAAAAATGAATATAAATAAATAAAATTAATAAAACTAAAAAAGGCTCCATAAAAACTACAATCAAGCTCTCTTTGAATCATTAAATGTGAAGAATTTCAGTTGAGTGCTTATCCTGTATTAGCTATGATTATAATAAATCATAACCGAGCACTAAAATTATCTCGTTTTAACAAATTTTATTTCATATGAAAATATTAAACTGATCAAGGGTTTCAAAAAAGTGTAATTTATATACCACAACTATTTTTCTGCGTTAATTGGATAAATATTACAATATGCCTAATTCAAGGGTAATATAAGCAAATAATCCATGCGCATGATATGCAAAGTAATAAATATCTAAATAAACAAGAAGCAAAAGAAAATTAAATTTAAAAAAAATTATGATACCACCATTATATATACACTCACACACATAAACATTATATTATATATGTATAGTATATTATATATATATATATATATATATATATATATATATATATATTAACCTTATAATAGTATAAATACTACTATAAATATTTTTTTCAAACTATTTTTTGATATTTACTGCTGCATACATTATATACAACAAGTAAATTTCAGGAAAATAAAATGGCATGTCAATAACAAAAAAAACTAGTAGCACTTCAATTAAGTTCTTCAATAGGTCTCTTGGCAAGTTGGGAGACTGGTGTATTCGAGTGTTAGCTATGAGAGGATAGGTATGTGGTTTGGGCCAAATCAACAACATATGGAACTTTGAGATCTTCATGGATAAGTTTTTTTTTTGACTTTGTAAGGAGAATTTGATACGAGAAGAATTGGAAGGTTCAGTGGAGCCCCAAAGCTCAACTCCATATGCCCAAATACGTCTAATTACTATCATGTAAATAAGTCGTTTGTAATTTATTGGAAGCTTCACGCTTGTCTAGTAAATTTTGGATTAGTCGGAAATGATGAGAAGTTTCGTATCTTTTAAGTCTGGTATTTATTATATATAAAGTTCAAGATTACATAAATATCTATTCGAAACTTCAAATAGCACTTCTTCATTACTGTTGTAACTAGTTTAATTTAGGATCAACTAGTAAAACTCTTATCAAAACTCCTTAGAGTATAATTTTTTGATTTGTGATTACAAAAATTATGCACTACTTACAGTTTTTGTTGTTTTTTTACAGCTAATTTTGGGATGCACATATACACCTATATAATTTAATCTAACCTGTTTAAGCTGAACGTTGCAGAAAAATGGGATACCAGATTGGTTTACCTGGAAAAATAAATAAAAGGTTAGAAAGAATCATAAAAGAATAGAAAACTATATTTATATTTTGATTTATTATTCCATTCTGTTTACACCTTGCAATGAACCTTGTATTATACTTGACTATAATAAACCTTGGTTTGCTATATTCGGTACGTCGTACCGTTGACTTGAGCCTGCATAATAGTAAGGAGGTAAGGCACACCGTAACCATATTCCACTCCATTGTTTATGTCCACGCTCCTCAAGGCCTCAGCTTACACAGTCACATTAAGAGGGCATTCCTGCCTTTTCTCATATTTCAACTTGTAAACTAGTTCTGGTCAGATTTATACCTTCCGCGTTTGCGGTGTGGGTAGTTAGTTCTAAGAGGGAATTCACTATAGGGGAGAGTAGGTGTGAATTAAGATGGCCATCGATGGGGGCTAATTTGAATGTAGCAACAAACGTTGACGACTCTGCTCGCACTTAATTAAACCGTGGATCAACAACGCCTGAGAGACCGATAATCCCCCCCCCCTCTGCATTCTGCTCCCTACAAGTTGTTAATTATTACAAGATGGTTGATCCAGCCATTATTTAACATATCCTATAAAAAAAGACAAGGATTATCAAATAGGATGCGACAGTGATGATTGTACTCCAATGTTATATTATATTTTTTCAGGTGGTTTGCAACTTTTATAATTGAATAACTAATCACTCATTATGAGAAAGTATATTTTGTTCCATACCTTATCTGCCACACACATTTGTACGCGTATTATACTTCGCAGACAGCTACTCAACCAAGTACATTACAGAAAGATTTATGAATATTATAATAAGTTAAAGTAGGGATAGTGCAGGTATCACAATGGAAAATAAAAAATTATTAAAAATCCGTACTTTCTTCACTTTACATGGTTAAGGGTAACTTTAAAAAAACAATCTTCTTCACCTTAAGTATTTTTTTTTACTTTCAGTAGTTTCGATAAAATATTGTTTTATTAAAATTTTGTCACAAAAGTTTGTCTTATTACAATTTTAAAGCTTATAAATACTATTCGTCTCCTAACAACTGTTCTAAAGTTTTTGCTGATTTGAACTCAGTGGATCGGTTCCTAATAATTAAGTATTCGGCCAGGTGAAAATGACTGAGGAAACTGTTTAAGAAGAAAACGTAGGAACAAATTTTTAATTTTTGTAATAATTATATAAATATGAGATACTAGATAGAAAAGTTAAATAAATTAAATAACTTCCTTTCCTACGAATTCAAGAAAATAATTTTTTATAATAAATACAGCAGTTTAACGAGGAGATTACTTTGTAAAATATTTCAATTGTAATAAATTATTTAATTTAAATACATATTGTTTACTATGAAAAATGCTAGAAGAGATTTCTGGAGAACAATTAAGCTGATATTAATTTTACCAATGAATTATTGATTATTTACCTCTAATACATCTGTTGGTCATGTCAATATACTACGTATTTTTCCTTAAGTATATTTCATATACTATGTGTCCCTTTTTCATTCGGAATGAAATTATACACTGTATCAGGTATAAATAGGTAATTATATAAAGTAGGATAAGATTGAGCTAACAGGGGCCAGGGGGCGTAAAGTAACACGTAAGAAGTTATTTAATAGCCGGCGATAAATACTCGACAAGATATTGCGGCCTGTCAATGAGATATACCGCAACTCCTTCTAGCACGACCCTCACAATAAAATACTATATCTAGCTATGTGGGAAAAATTACATGTAATAAATATGCAATTCAGAGAGAGTTGCATTTTATAATTTATACACATTTTTGTTTATTTATATGTTGTTATGTTTTTTAGTATTTATTTATTTATGGGCTTTTGAAACTAAACCGTAAAATATATTTAGTAAATATGCTGATTTTTTATTATAATTACATGACAAAGACTCGAAAAACTACCAATTGATTGAAATTAAATTATTTTTAATTTAAAAAAGGAAAAGGATTTTGTACACGAAATAAAGTAATGGTGGTATTTTATAAAAATATTATACTCGATTATAAAATTCATTTAATGAACTAACTCCATTAAAATTTAGTTGTTTTTTTTTATTCATAAATTTATTGATATTTACAACTATTTCGGTGCTTAGTAAAATATAAGTCACTTTTTTGGCGAGGATTAGTTAAACCCTTAAGTAAAATGTCGCGCTGGATATATTTTCGAGGCCAGATTTGAAAAAAATAAAATAAATAAAAGGCAACACTGCTGCAGCCAGTTTTGCTCACATGCCACAAATGGAATCTTTTGTCAACATGTTACAACCTAGCTGTTTTCCAGGTAATAAACCGGCGAAATGAAAGTTCCCTAATATTCTTAAATAAATTAAAGCAATAAACCAATTTTATTTTTTCTTTATTTAGACGATAATAATTGTCAACAAAAAGGATCAGTGGAATATTCCATTTTAATTTTAAAATATTTTGAACAATTTTTTTTTATACGCTTTTATTAACTTCACCTAATCTTATTAGATTCAATTAATCTTGCATTGTAATTTTCACCAATTTCTAGCAATCTGATTATTTTGAAAATTTGCGAAAGTGTCAAGGAACAATGACAATACAATAATTTCACAACTTTGTTTTAATATTCTTAGTTAGTCCAGTCGAAATAACCCAAAAAAGAGGGTCTGCCTTGCACAAAGTGCAGCAGAAGTTTTATGACTCAATATGGTCCAGATGGGTCCTGAGAATAAAATATCAAAATATGACTGCGTTTGATAAGGGGGAATTTTTCGGGGGCAAAAAACCCCAAAATTTTTAAACTTTTTTTCAGATGTGTTATTTACAAAATTAAAGTTTATGAAATTGTGCGTCTAAAGACATCCCTTAAGCTGAATTTGATTTAGGCGTTTAGCCACAATCGATCGTCAAAAACCGATGAATTTCGCCAACTTTCTCAAAAAGTTAGTTTTGGTCATATTTAAAAGCCTATAACACAAAAATGGCTAATCCAATCAAAAAATGTTATATATTAATAGTTGTAGATCATCAGATTTTATCTAAGATAGGCATAGTTCGGTTTGCTATTAAAGCGTGTCTTTTTGTTTTTTAAACTATATTTTTTATTTTATTTATTTACTTTTGTGCCATGAAATGTCAATTTGTAAGGTTATGAAAAATAAACAGATGTAATCTAGTTGTATTAATAATTGTCTTTACATGATTCATAGATTTGGTAAAACGTTCACGCAACCATAAGGTAAACTTTTATGTATGCTTGCTTACGGGAAGGCAGACCCAGAAAATCCCAGTAAAACTCTTTCAGCTGCGTCACTAGAGTTAAATTCCAGTGGAGGCTAAGTGAGAGCCGCAGACGAACATTACTAAAATCAGAACCTGGCCAAAAGGGTTCGGGGCCTAGAACAAAAACTATATTGATATCATCGTGAAAAGGTTTGATAGAGAAGTAATGTAGAGAATTTTCAATTGTTCGGAAGACTTTAGTTCATAATTAAAACTTAAATTTCTGCCCCAATTATAAAGTTACTATTTAATACAATATTATTGTTTCGAATTATATTTTATTACAGTCACTCCATCAGATAATATTTTTTTACGATACAACAATCATTTTGATATTTCCACCCCAATAATCCAACTGGCCTTTGATTGAGCATGGTATTTTTCACTCTCGTAAGATCGACTTCTTATGTTAGAGAATTGCCAAACAGAAAAAAAGTGGCCACTGTAAGCTCAAATAATCGATTAAAATATTTGTTTTTCGAACATACATATTTATTCTAGTGCCCGAGATGCCTTTCCATTGAGGACGAAATAACTGAATATTTAAATTTTTTTGTAAATAAATATATATATATATATATATATATATATATATATATATATATATATATATATATATATTGACATTTCTATTTTCATAATTATACCTGAAGTTTTTAGAATTTTCAAACGGAGAAATAGATAGAGAGAAACGTATAAGTTATTGATTTAAAAATTGATTAAATGGTATTTGAAAGAAGAGTTTTATCCTAAATAAGTAAACCACTCTGCTTTATAGTTATCTTTAACTATTTTCAAACTTTTAAAGTATTTCAATTATCTTTGCATAATTGAAAAAGTTTATAATGATCTCCGTTTTATATAATTATTTTTTACAAGCAACATTGATAATTATCAATAACTTAATAATCAATTACAAATTATAATTTTTTTTATAGATAAAATTACGAATGCCTCCACAATCAAGCAGAACCATTTTTAGTACAGTATAAATAATTATGTACCATTCAAGAAACTTGAAAATAGGAATAAATTATTCTGTTATAACTAATAGTTATTAGATAGTTTTAAATTACAAATATAACGTATATAAACTGTTTCAGATTAAATTACTAATGCCCACACAATGTTGTTTTATGCATGTTATTTTAACTATGAAACCATTAATAATGTATCATTTAAGAAACAAAATCTATGAAACTAGATGAAAATTAAAATGAATGAATAATAATAAAAATAAAAATAAAAAGCTTCTGAATTATTCTAAGGAAACTCAATAAAATATGTGACGCTAATTGAAAACCGCACTTATCAGTATTTATAATGGCAACAGGAGACATTAATCATGTGATATGTCATCGGACAATTTCTATTTTCACTGTTTTATGTCATCGTCAATGCATGTTATGGTATACAGAACGCTACATTGTTCAGGATTATCTTAATCTGTGGCTACTGTCGTTTAGATTTTAAACTCAATTATTAGTTTCCGGATATATTACATTATTTCTTAAATTTAGAAATTCAGATTACTGAGATAACTTCAAATCCTATCTTACAAAATTTCTTACAAATCCATTTCAGCCACCAAGAAGTGAACCATTCTTGTCTTTTTAGAAACTCATCCAGGGCTTAAATCCATTAATGATTTTATTTTATAACAAAAGCCTCTACTATTTTTACCCTCAAAATCCCCTATCACAGTTTCAAGATAATATTAAATTAAAATTAATAAATATATTAACTTTAAAAAATAAAAACGTTTATGCAAAATTAGTCCCCCCAAATTTTATTAATTAATATTCCATAAGTATAGTTTCGTTAATTGGGTAATTGTATTTTATTTAAGATTTGTTTGAGTTTAAGATTGTTAATCATAAAAAAACATTTTTCAAGAAAAGAATTTTTTTTATTTTTAATTTTTGTCATATTGTGCCGTAAAATAAGTTCATAGCATTTTTATCTGGTTTGTAAGAAATGGCCTATCTTAGTATCTTACAAACCAATCCACCCCAAAAAAAAAAAATCTGCATTAAGATTGAACAGGAAGGATTAACCTGTTTCAAATGGTAAACCATTACTCAAATAGGAGGACTGTTTTATTCTTTTAAATTTGAAAGTGGAATCACCGAAAATGCAATTGGCGTTAAGCTGATAGGTTAATGCCTTAAGGGGTAGACCGAGGCGTAGGTATGAGGATATGAGATTAAGTCGAGTTTATAGATTATATCTTATCTTATCGTTCGAATTTCAATTAAAGTACCGGCACCTAGCCTCCATTTTCACAAAGCCTTAATGTTATTATGTTAAATATTTCTACTTATTAAATATATATATATATATATATATATATATATATATATATATATATATATATATATATATATATATATATATTATTTTTACGATAAACACACATCCTAGGGATCCCCTAATCAGAGCCTCCACTTATGGAGCGACAAGCCATGTCTAAAGAGTACCCAGCGCTTTTCTCTCTTTTTTTTTTACTCTATTTATTGTATTATATATTATGAGGCTCGTTATTTTTTTTTTCTTTTAATTTTTCCTTATTGTACATATTGTGTGAATCGATCCATAAAGCCATCCATATTACTTATTTCCTTCTTTGAGGCAGATAAAAAAACTTTCTCAAATTATTTTTAAGTTAAAAAGTTTAAAAAAAAAAAAAATTGTATTGTACATATTGTGTGAATCGATCCATAAAGCCATCCATATTACTTATTTCCTTCTTTGAGGCAGATAAAAAAACTTTCTCAAATTATTTTTAAGTTAAAAAGTTTAAAAAAAAAAAAATTTAAGTCAAACTTGACTCGAAATTAGTAAAAATCTAGTCAGATTGATAAATTTGTTGCCACTTCTATTATTTTTCTATTTTTATTTTGTAGAATAGTTTCGAATAATAAACATTCATCATCAGTTCTAAGAAGATACAAACAATTCAAATCATCAGCAATTTAATACATTGATAATATTTCCTTGTTTATTAATTTAAATATTACATGTAGTAACTTTTTTTTTTTTTGTAATTTATAGCTCCTAAAAAGCTCTGAAAGGCAGGCCTAAACTTCAGCACTCCGATGAAAGCTTTCGGTTTAACCTAGATGTGTTTTCTTAACCCTCCGAATAGCAATCTCGATTGATTCGTTTGATATATATATTTTTTTTCAAATATTTATCCTGTATTAACCTTTGAATACAATTAAAGTATTAATCATTATTAAACTTGTTGACAATTGTTTTTATAAAAGCGTATGATTTTAAAGATAAAAGATCAGAATAATGTATATAATAATTAGAGATATAAACAGTCGGGTACTGTTAATAATAGAAGGATGCGTGAGTCAGGCTGAGTCAGATAGAGATTTGCCCAAAAGTCTGAAGCTATGGAGGGGGTAGGTATTATGGTAATGCTATGATAATTATACAGCGGTGGTAGGTCCACGTGGTCATTGTGTGAAAAATATACGCCCCCGCGGTTATCCAAGCTTCGACCTTGCTTCGGCACTCACTGCCCAACAGGTTTTAGCTGAGGATTGGATCCAGGTCTCTCCCTATACTAAGCCTACAATATTTGTGGAATGTCGGAGTTGAATCATCTTAATTATCCTCATGAAGAATTTCAACACAGGAATAGAAGTAACCTGAAATGTTGAGAATAGCAAAAACCCCTATCGAGTCCGTACTCAGCCCATCATAGAAAAGAGCAACTCAAGTGGGTCAAGAGAATTTAAAGATTATATATTCTATGACTAAGGAAGGCGAATGAATACCTTATCTCATTTCAAGGAAATTGCATGCCCCTAAATGAAATTCTATAAATAGAATCCAATCTTCAGTAATGGCTAATTTTATCGTTTTTAGTCACTCTTCGATCTCTGATCATCATTTCTAATCCAAAACTGTAAATTCTTGGGAGAGACAATATTACTCACTTTGGAATCCTTTAATTTTTTGATTCCTTCATCATTTACATGACAAACGTTCAAACCTTCCGATTAGTTACAAATAATTTATTTACCTAACAGTAAATAGAGCTATTTGGACGTATGGAGTTGAGCTTTGGGGCTCTACTAAACCATCCAATTCTTTACGTATCCAATCCTTACAATCCAAAATTCTAAATGCCTCTTATTTCGTCACAAACAAACTTATCCAAAAAGATTTTAATATACCTTACGTTTTGACTTAGCTCAAACCAGATATCAATCCTTTCATAGCAAACTCCACAACCATTCAAATCCATTAGTATAACAACTCGCTTAATGCTCTATTCAAGATAACCCTCCGAGGCGCGTGAAAAGAAGATGGCCTCAGAACCTTCTATTATATTACTCCATTAAATAGAACTTTTATAAGTGCTACCAATGAGTAGTTGCTTTACAAGCAATTGACGTGTCATTTTTAGGATTATCATACGTTTACTTGTTGAATTTTATTTATATTACATACAGAGGTAAATTTCAATGAGTAACTAACAAAAAAAATCCTTTAATATAAATTTTATGAAGGCAATAGTTATGATGTAGTCTAACCCATCCGTAAGAGGGTCAAAATACACATTCTGTACTACCTACACAGGATACTTCAAATTGTTTATCAATAAATAAATACATTTACTTATTTAAACAATACTAAAAAAATGCAGTAGTATGATAATAGTAAGTAAATTCTTCAAAGGAGAAAACAATAATTAAGAAAACTAAATAGTAGATTATATAGCGAGGAGGTACTGTATTTCAGTGGGTTGAGCAGTAGTTGTGCAATCAACTTCTACATTGGCAAATAATTATTTATTCTGTCAGATGAGGATCGAAACTGGTTTGGCAAAACACTCCTGGGGTACACCCAGCATGTATATAGTGTGTACTCTTAATTTAGTGATAAGCAATGGGTACTAATAACCTACTTTCTCAAATGACCATTGGCTTAACCGCTGAGGATGTACTGAACTCAAGAATCTTTACGGGTTTTAGTGTTATAGCTTTTTTATTTTTATCGTTTTTAAAATATCAAATTAATGTGGAATCCAATTTATCCTTTCTTCAATTTAGGATATACGAAAAGAAATTACACTTCCTTCATTCTAATATCAGATAGCATTACCTGTTTAAAATTTAACAAAAACACCTTCATTTGATTATTGCATATCCTTTTTTTTTTTTTATCAAATATTCTTTTCTTTTTTTTTATTGATATAAGTACCACTATTTTAGATAATGGATAATGGGGAGGACGGTCTACTAGGAAATAAATTGTCATTAACAATTTCTCATGAAAAAGAATTTACTGATTTGGAGAAGGCACCTCTATGTTCGGAAGGCTAAACTGATGGAACTTTGATAGTTTTTAGGCAGTAGAGATTTAGTGTGCTGGCAGTTAGGATGTCTATACTTAAACAATAAAAAAAAATTATTGTTTTTTTTTCAAGCCATAAACATGTTTAATAACATATATGTAAGAATACTACTTATGTAAATTATCATTGCATACATAATAAGTTTTATTTTGTAATTAAATACATATTTTTATTTCGCCAATTTATTTTATTTATTCCTCTTACATTTTTGAGATCTTGATTAACCAAGAATTTGTGATCCGAGCCTATCTCGGTCCCAACCACGTCGATTAATCGACTCCCAAATGTATAAAGTTCGTTGATTAGCAAACACACTATTTTAGATATCATTAAGTTGTGAATTAAAAATTTTCTGTTTTTAGAAATTAATATATTTTCGTTTTCAAAGAGAAAATATTTATTTATCAGGCTAAAGATTTGCAAGCTCATTAACACTTAAACAATGAAAGTAGCCTAGAGAAACTAAATATATTATAATTACTTACTAATGTAGATTGGTTTTATAATTAAACCTTTTTATTTACCTATTTTTTTATTGAGATATAAAAAGATGTTAAGATGAGATATAAAAAGAAAGTAAAGAATAATAAGGGAAAAGTCATATAATTAGGTCGAAATCAATATATATGAACAACTATTAGCAGTTATAATAATTTTTAAAATATATTAAATCGTTTCAATATTTAATTTTAAAAAATAGGTGGAACAGATGTGCACATAAAATTTCAAATTCCACTTGTTACTTTCCTATTAATTCACTCAAGGGCTAGGAAATTACAAGCTAATTCACTAGCGATCAACGCCAAGGCGAATAGCCTTATAAAGGAGTAGAACCATCTGGTTAGAGGTTGGTGTAGTATTTATTGAGAAGGCACTGCTTCGCGGATTCAGAATTCGGATAGTTAACAAGAGGAGAAGGTTATAGCCGCAAAAGGAAATGTGCAGATGTCGGGCGATAAATCCAAATAAAACAGGGAAAAGTTCCGTTAACGAGGACTAGGGAATTAAAATAGAATTTAATGGACCAAGAGTAGCATGCTCTGTACCCTTTATCCGAACTTGTTAACCTGGAAACAGAATACTCTTTATTCTGAGCTTAAGTATTTAGGTTAAAGTGTAATAAGAGTATTTTCATCAAAGAGGTTTAGTTTTGAATTTGAAAAAAATATATAAATATACACAACACAAGACTAAAATGACAAGAAACTACCAGTTGTTTTCAACTAATTCAATATTTAATAGACAAACGTTCAAACCTTCCGATTATTTACAAGAGACTCATTTACATGGCAGTATTTAGACCCATTTGATTCTAATTGGTTTAGTGGAGCCCCAGAGTTTAGTTCTGAGGCACCATTAAAAAATCCAATTCGTCACGTATCGAATACTTCGAATAATTCTCAATACTTTCTGCTTTGTCACAAACAAACTTATCCATAAAGATCTTAATTGAACCGTATTTTCCTGATTTAGTCAGAACCAGATACATATCCTTTCATAATCAACTCCATAGCCATTCGAATCCACTAGTATCTCAACCTGCTTCTCATTCTATTTAAGATAACCCTTCGAGACACCTAAAAAGAATATGGCCTCGGAACCTTCTAATTTACAATTTTTATTGAAATGCTACCAGTAGGTAATTGCTATACAAGCTATTGACATCTCATAATGAACATTACTTTCATATTTAGTAGATTTGTTTTTATTTTATTCTGTATACAATTTTAAATTTCAATAAATTGCTAATACAAAAATAATAATAATAAAATAAACTGATTATTTTCTTCATAATTAGTCTAGAGACATGATCCATCCAATGTAATCCAAATAACTTATATACATCGTTCGAACAGACTTATGATATATGCATTGAATCTTACTACCCAAGATTTTTCAAGGCATCTATTTCACCGCAGCTTATTCGGAAAACCTTTTTATAAATATTAAGAAATAATAGCTCAATGGTTTTAACCATATTCCATCATTCAAATCCATATCTAATGCAACGATCATTTCCCATTCCAAGTCAGAATGTGTTGTTGAAAAGTGAAATAGCACTGATTAACTGTCATATAGTTCCCTATCCTATTTCATTATCAAACAATTATCACAGTAGTTGGTTTAGAAGATAGCTAAGGATGCAGTCAGGTAGATAAATTATACATCTAAATTAATATATAAATATGAGTGCTGTCGTTTCGACCTGCCTTGCAGTGCTTCTTCAGGGTGATTGTTTTCTAGTTGAAGACACGGCCAACAATGCATTTTTTTTTAAACTTGGATATGTAATTTATCAACCTGACTGCATCCCTGATCTTCTCAACCATTATTCATACCATCAACCAAACTATTTTCATCAATTTCCATAGCAATTGACCTCTTACCAATGAAAATAATTTTCAAAAACGTTTTCGATCAAATATTATATCGCTTTTTCCATATTATCAGGGAAATGATCCAGCTTATCGAGGCAGGCGCTAAACTCTGAGCTCCTAGTCCCTAGTTCAAGTCAAGCCGTTGACAGAATATTATTTTATTTTAATGCGCTTTAGATAGACTGCATTGTCGAGGAATCCTCCTGGGTTACTCGAAGCCTTTATAAAATTAATATTTAGCCATTCATTGGGCCTGGGACAAAACATAGCAATGTTACTGAATACAACACCTTATTTAATCTTATAAAACAATACTTCCGTACCGAGCACTGAATCCAATAACATTCTTTGAAAGTAGCGTTATAAATCCATTTGATTAGTATACAGTGGTCTGCCTATGTTCCTACCACAAGAAATTACTTAATGTTTTAATAATATTTTAGTTTTTTTTTTTTCTGAGCCACGCATAATTTCAAATGTCAAAATTAAATTATTCACCGACATCTACAATATTAAGATAGTTACATCAGTCGAAAATATTCTTTTTTATTCAAACGCGACTCAATTGCCACTAAAAAAAATAGGTTAAGCATTATAGACCAATGCATTTATATTTGCATAATTTAATTAAGGCTCAAACAATATTGAAGGTGGATCGCGTGATATATTGTGAATTATCCTAAAGTTTAAGTCATGAAAAGTCATGGAATAAAAAATCCTTTTATTATTTGACATAGTCCTTGGCCACAAAGCACAAATACTTGTCGGTTACGGCTAACGATAGGAAAGTCATTGTCAGTAGCGCACAATGGGAGGACGCTCTGCTATCAGGCTTGCGACAGTCACCAGCCAATGAGGTCGCCACAATGATTACTGAGCCCAATGCTGTACACTTTAGAAATTAAATTCCATTGGATTCGTGAGAAAACGTAATTCAATTGCTGAAATAAAAGTGATTGTATAATACATCAAAAGCGTAAATAAGTACTTCAGCGATCGTGAGATTGCATATTATTTCAATTTTTTTTTCCTTTAATTTTTATTCACATCTGTTATTTTTTTTTAATAATCTTTTATTAATTGAAATTTACAACTGTATTAGAAAATACATCCAGTAAATATGCTGTATACAATGCAATATGATAACATGATTAAGACTTGTAGAGGAACTACCCATTGGTAGTACTCTAATGAAATTTACATCTTCTTTTCAGACGCCTCGGAGGATTGCCAGGAATGGAATGGGAAGCAAGTAGTGCAACAAATGGATTTGGATGAGCAGTGAGTTTATTATGAAAGGAGAGGTATCTGGTTCGAGCCAAATCAGCGATATAAGTTATATTAAGGTCATTGTGGATTACTTCATTTGTGACAAAGTAAGGAGCATTAAAGATTTTTCGAAGGATTTTGGATTGGAGTGATTGGATGCGGGAAGAATTCGATGGTTTGGTGGATCCCCATAACTCTATACCGTAAGTCCAAATAGGTCTGCTAATCGTCATATAGATTAGCTTCTTATAGTGAATCGGGAGGTTTGAACGTTTGTCAAGTAAGTGTTGTAGCAGCCGAAATCGACGAGCAGCTTCTTGTCTTTTCAATCTTGTATGAGGGTTCCAGGTAAGTCTCTTGTCCAGATGAAATCCAAGGTTTCGTATTTGTTATTTGTCACCTGTTATTAAAGTGACAATAAGTGACTTTGCTAAAAGTGTAATAATACAGGCCTTATAGACCTGAGGGAGAGTAGCACACAACAGTACCGCCTTCTGACAATGTAGTGCGCTAAAAAAAAAAATAAAATAAAAAAATATGAGAAATAAACTTTTACTTATACGACATGGTGTACACAATTTTTTATTACGTTATTACTTTAATTCTTCATTAGTCATTTTATTACCTCACTTTTCTCAGTTAATACATTTTATTTCATTTTTTAATTTAAACATTTAGTGAAGTTACCCCTAGCCCACTTGGTATCATCCTTTCCAAAGATATTATTTTTTAATCATGCCGCCAAAGGTTAATTCATTATCAAAAATAACTAATGTTCCGGATTAAAAAGTTAAAATTATGTAAAATTACATCTTTTACTTATGAGAGCGGGCGAAGCCGCGACTGGAGATGCTAGTTAATTTATAAGACCAAATGCATATAATTCCAGGTTAATGGTTTTTATTAGAAAAAGACACGTTTTGAGACTGTTTTTTAGCAACACCTAAATATTGCAGATAAACCATTGTTCTATGATTTAAAAAATTTACAACAGGCAACAATGGTATCAAATTTAATATCTATTTAAAGTTTTAACAACGCAGAACCTGACCCTGAAAAAAGATTTGAGCTAAAAGATATACCAACAAAGGTATGTGTACTTATTCGATTTTTTTTTAATAGTTGTATGAAATTTATTGTTTGTTCTTTTTGTGTCTTCTTTTTTTTTTTTTTTTTTTTGAAAAAATTATATAATGTAGTCCTTAAATTTTTGCAATCTTAATTTTCAGTTTAACAGTTAAATAATATCTAAATATGAAGACATTTTGTGGTCTCTAGCCTTAACTAGTTTCTTCAATGAATAATTATGCTATAATAAATCGAATGGCATATTATTATAGAAAATTATTGGCATACTATTGTCCTATTATGTACAGATATGAAATTGCGTCTATATTTGGTTGAGTCGAGAATGGTATGGGTTACGTCATATCCGGTATGCTATACTTAATAATCATTTTCAGTGAATAGACAAAAATAAAAAGGAAACATCGAAACCTATTATTCGGTCACAGAAAACCAGGTGAGCAGAATGTGCGGATACAATAACGGATTCAAATTGCTTGAATGAATCTTAATTTTTTTTTTTTTTTCAATTGGACATGAAATACAAATTGTTTTCGATTATTGAGTATATTTCTGGCCCAAAGACCGGATAATTAAAGCAATTAATATGACTAACTAATTTTTTGGTTGAATGCTTCGCTGAACCAGCAATGGAGGCACACCTACAAATATAATCGCTTCTTAATTGAATATTGTGTATTGATTGCCTCGACGCCCTCGCTTGGTAGGGAGCTAATGTAATGGATTAACACATATTAGATAAAGTAATGGTAAGAGTTAATGATAAATAATTAAATAATTTAACTATCGATGTATAGAAAACAAAATGCAAAAGAGCGAATACTATATAGGAAATGGCTGTAAAGTTTGGGAAAATGATAAATTTCGGATTAGTTTTAGCTCGTTTAAAATATAAAAAAGTCACTACCTGATTCAAGTATATATTAATAAGGTCATAATTGATAACCCAGTAATCCAAAATTGAAATCCCTATCCACAGGAAGATTGTTAATATTTATATAGTGTAGTCTCAACAAAAAAAAATCTATGAAAAAATCGAACCCACACTGTTCCGAACTGACTATTTCAAAAATAGGTAAGTTCCTATTTTATCCATTTACGATAGAACTGATATGATACGATTGATATGATTAATGATTAATGATTAACTAAGTTGGAGGCACAAAAAATGTACGTGGAATTTTAATTTGTTGCATATGAGTTTTCCAACTAATGAAAACAATACAAATCTTAGCCTGCAAGCCTAATTTATTTAGTGCATGTCAACACATATAATTGGAACTCTTGGATTACACAGAACTGTACCTACTAAATTTAATAGATAGGACTTTAAAGATACAGACCGGCAAAACACCATTTTTTTAATTATGCCATGAAATTATATTAGACATGGTATACACAACAACAAGTGTAAAAAAATATTCCAGACAATAAAGAATAAGAATGGGTTACTATAGTAATCCTATACATATTTTTTAAATCAGGGATATCCAACGGAAAGTTTTTTATTAAAAAAGTTCATTTCAGAAGCACTGAAGGATTATCGGAAATCCATTGGAAAGTTAGTTTAGGAACTAATGGGTTCGCAAGAGTAAGGGATTTATATGT
This sequence comes from Euschistus heros, assembly GCA_003667255.2. Classification (NCBI taxonomy): domain Eukaryota; kingdom Metazoa; phylum Arthropoda; class Insecta; order Hemiptera; family Pentatomidae; genus Euschistus; species Euschistus heros. The sequence continues at coordinate 707,890 of RCWM02000074.1, forward strand.
TGGAATTATTTTTGCACGAATTTCAGACTTCAAAGCTTAACATATATATTCTATCTATATACTTCTTAACAGATACACTTGCAGTCATATTCATGAGGCTTAGATAAAAATTAGGATGTTTTGAACATTTTTTTAACAAAGGTTAGAACAAAAAAAAAAAAGATGACCAGTTTTTTTTAATTGATTCTTTATTTCCTTAATTAAGGGGGAATGTATAGTTAAAGCAAAATAGGCAGAAAAAAAGTTACCTCGTAACAAGTTATCGTCACCTACACAGACTGAAGTAATTGTTAACACATTGTTCTAATACTGCTTTATATTGAGTAGGATGTTGTGAAGGATCAGTCATTAAAAAAAATAGGCAATGTTTGATATTAACAAGCATATATATATTTTTTTTTGCCAACATTTCGGCCATTACATTGATGGCCATCATCGGAAAAGATAGAAAATCGGAAAAACAAAACAAGATAAATCAGCATAATGGCACTATCATGAAGAGAACACTGTCAAACAAGTTTTCTTCATGACTGAGTGTCATTATGTTATTTATCTTTTTTTAATTTTTTTTTTTTTCAAATTTTTCATCTACCATGATGATGGCCATCAATGATATGCCCGAAACGTTGACAAAAAATAAATGTGTTTGTTAATATCAAACATTGCTTAATTTTTTATAACTGATCCCTCTCGACACCCTACTCAATATATTCGTCCAGTGAATCAACATAGCTCTTCAATTAATTTTGCTTTAGTTTATTTATCAATAACTAGATTTACATTAACAGTGGACTTTACGGAATATATTTTTGACCTGAAAAGTTTTGATTTTAAACTTATTCTCTGAGACCACAGACTGAAATGGGTTTGGCAGAGTGGTATCTGGGATAAATTTGATTTGTCAAAATAAATGTTCTATAGTAATATATAGAAACATTTATACATGTGTGTTTGTGTGTAATGCATACCATAATTATAAACGTTTAATGATTCTGAACTCACTGTCTGTCAGGTTTCACCTAGAACGATCATTAGATTAGAAGACATGATCCACATAAACAGGATCAAGACTAATCTGAAGCCTGGACCTTAATGACTGAACACTCATAGGCAGCTAATTGAAGGATCTTTGCATAATCTTCTTTAATTAGGCTAATCTTCGGAGATACCCGAGGCTTTAACAGCTATCAGAACGCTGGGCTTTGTAACATTGGCAGCAGTATATCAGATCTCCGTTCATTCCTTAATACCTCCCAATGACAATAAGATATTTCAAAATTATTGAAGCTATTTTACATTAACTAGCTATAATGATACAATTTTAGGTAAATCATTCATATTTTATTTGTTTGTCACTAAAGAAATTGAATCAGTAAGGGATAATCAGATAACTAACGATAAAATATCTGAAAAACTAACGCGACTTTTACTTCGTGTCCAACAAAACCTTACATAATAATCTTACGACCCTTTTTTCCTCTATACCGGTAAAAATTTTGATATCCGTATTCAGTTCAATACATTTAAATAAACTTCCTCGCCAGCTAAAACGGCAGTAGCCTATTTAAAATTTTGAAATGAAGTCTTGGCAATGGTCATTATCATTTTCAAATGTTATGTTACTAAAGGATAGTACTCACACTAAATTAACATAACACTAATTAATTTATGTATTTCCCAGCGAGAACTATCCCAATGACCACTTTACCGTAACCTCCTAAAAATTCTTGACTGTGTTATATAATTGTATGCAAACACAACATGCGCCATATGGTGCTTTGCAAAATGCATATCAAATGCAAAACAAATCCAAGTTTCACATAATTATAATAACCATTGTCCATAAAATACACTTAGAAAGAGAGTGGTAACAGGACCAAACACAAATTTCTTGTTATTACTTTAACACAATAAATAAATATAAACCACAAACAGATTTTCATTTGACCTTCGCTGACGAATTATTATGAAAACAACAACGATATATCTAAGGTATTTTTATAATTACTAATCGCAAATCACAAGACCCGAAGTTAATAACTTGTATTCACTGGTATCAGATAACAGATTATGAGACGTCCTCGACATAATGCCCAACGTGGAGGCTGACAGAAAATTCCATAAGCTCCTTAACTGATTCATCGCAGGGTGTACTACAAGGCTTCTACCTTGGGCTCTTTCTGGTTTAATCATATGAGTATAATTAAAATTGCAATTATGTTTATATGATTTTATATTCTGAAAGAGACAATTATTACAGAAGAACGTGAGGTATGTAGGTCACCGCAACAAGTCGGAGGCTGGCTGAACAATCGGAAATACCTCGTTTAATCAGTTAGGGTTGCAAAATTTAATTGAACTAAATCGCTATTACTCAACTACGCTATAAATGGTATGATGAATGGGTGTAAAATGTGATTTAATCAATAATTATGGGTGATGCGGATGATATATTTTAAAATAATACGCTTTAGTATTAATTTAGCAACTAATATAATACAATTCATTTATGCTTACAATCGATATCATTTTTACTTTTAAACGCATGTTTTTCGTAACCCATTATTTATTTCTGATAATTTAGGTTTTATTCAAAAACTTAATTTGATTTTCAAACAAAAGAAAACAATTTCCCCATAACTGGGAAAAACAATAGATCATGAATATGTCTATGTATATCTACTGGTTTTTCTAATTTACATTTTAGAATTAAAAGGATCAAATTACTTCTATTAATAGCAAATTTTTTTTTCTCTCATTTATTGATAATTAGAACTGTACAAAAACATATAAATCAAGTAAATGAGTTGATAGTGAATACAATGACATGTAAATAACTTGTGAAGAACTACTCAGTAGTAGCACTTCAATAAATGTTATATAAAAAAAAATATCCTCCATAAAATTTCTAATAAGGGAACTTTTGGCGAATTTTCGATCCCAGAAACACTGACAAAGCTAAAGAGTCAAAATTTTACATTATTAAATGTGGAAAAAACGGAACACCAAAAAATTATAGGTTCCCAGCTGAAACACACATTCGTGTATAAAAAAAAAAAAAAAAAAAAAAAAAAAAAAAAAAAAAAAAAAAAAAAAAAAAAAAAAAAAAAAAAAAAAAAAAAAAAAAAAAAAAAAAAACGGAAAATTGAAGTATCATTAATTAAACCTTACAGGTATCAAAATGTAAAAATTTAGAAAATCCCAAATCTTAAAATGGACTTGATACAGTTCTAAGGATTATTAGGCATGATTGTTGAAAACCAAATATTATGTACTAATATCCTAAAACAAATACGATACGTTGATACTAATAGTATATTCCATGAATCGGACAAGAGTGGCCAGAACATAGTGTTTTCCTATACTCCCACTCCAAGTATTCTTAATTGGTTTTCGTATAATAATTCATGTAATACTGTACTAATTTAATCCATTTGTTTTTTTTTAAAACATCAATCGTTTTAGTAGTTCTATTGAACCTTACTAACGGAATATAGAAATCCTAATGGAATGTCAAAAGAGATTAGAAGACATACTATCGTGGAGTGGCCTGCTTCTGTTAAACAGAACAATGGACAACTATTTGCGGGTCTGCCTTAAGCAGAATACCTTGACCCAAACCGATAACTATATTGATAAGTTGGATTATTTAATTATTCCCTCTCCATTCTATTTTCATTATTATTCTTTTTTATTTAATATTTATTTCTTTTTATTCAACAGCCATACAAAGATGAATAAACCAACAATACTCCAGTAAAAACAGATCCATCTACCCATAAATTCACCGCAAAAAGTGGTATTCTTTAATATCATCTGCATTCAGAAGCTAATAGCAAAATTGAGGTCTATTTTCATTATCATTGAGTTTTAAACTTTATATTGAAAATCTAATAAAATAAATCCTAAATTATAATAATCTACTATATATTTGTCAGATACCACTCACTCATTTAACACGAAATTTTAGAAACCACTGAACGGATTGGAATAAAATTCGATATGTAGATTCCTCTAGGGCTCTAGGTGCTCGCTAAGAAAGGAATTCAATAAAATCGACCTCGATCACGGCTAATTCACAAAAAATACGATTACAATTTTTATTGGTTGAATAATAATAGATTAATAGTCATATGGTATATTGAGATAAGCTAAGTTAAAAAAAATAGGTTAGATGCTTAAGCCGCACACTTTGACCACAAATTAGGTTCCTTATAGTTGTAAACAAACAAAAATATAATCGATGTCGAAACCCTATTGTATGGTACTTTCTGTGAGCTCATGATGTTTGCAGAGGTGTACCCTTACAAGTTTGAGTTGTTTTGTAACGAGAAGCTACTAAAAGACTTATGTTAAAGAGGGAGTTAAAAGAAGTATGTTCTCTGATGATGACGTGTAAGGCCAGTTCGATGTTCATGGGTACAGTATTTACATCCCTCAGTGTGACCCAAACACCAATACACCAATTGAATGGGTCCGCCGAAAAACGTTCTAAGCGACAAAATTTCCGAAGTGGCGATTTTAAAGGTTTTTAAATGTATAATAAATAGTACATGATAGTATGATATAGGACTCCATTATGTTATTATACATGTAAATATAACAAATTACGAGGTGAAAAAAAAATCTAACTTACAAAACTAACAAGAACTTTAGATTATGATTTTATTTCACTGATTACTCAAAATTTGTTTTGTCGCTTAGAACCTTTTTCGGCGGATCCATTCAATTAACAAAACTGTGTCTGCAGCTGATTTTTACGCCTAAATGTTGATAAAGGGAGGAGGAGAAGAACTTTATTTACTTTAATTTATTAATGTCCTCAACCAATTTATGTTTGATATGTACGCAAAAATAGAAACAGAAAGACTAAACTTAATTCGAAAAAATCAAAAAAGTTGAGAAGTTGAGACTATATTCACTTAAAGTATGCCATAAGAAAAGCTGATGGTCTGGTTTCAGAGCTGGGCAAGATGATAAAGCTGCCTCGAATATTCGCTGGAGGACTGTTAAAATAATATAAAATTAACTTTTGCAAATTTTGAAATTTACTCATTGAAATTATTCTAAGAATGGAATTCTTTAGGTTTATTTAAGTAATAATAATTATCAACGTTAAGCTTAACTTTTACTGATTTAAGTTGTCCTAAATCCTAATGATATTATACCGTAGCGGAGCAGGGTACTTTCAGCTATAAATAAATAAATGTAATAACATAAGATCCTCTGATCTGGTTTCGCTTTATTGACAGTTTTCCTTTATTTTCTATTAAACAATAATTTTATCTTTGCTTTTTATCCATAAAAGCGTTTATTATGTTTAAAATGCACATTTCCATTAAGGGAATGTCATAATGTTTTGTTTACACAAGTAACTGATTTGTATGCCAAATGAGAACACCATGTTTTTTCTCCATTAAATCAAAACAAAACCATTACGTTTAACATATCATTCTAAAGCTTATTTAATTTTCAAGTTTTTGTGAGATTTAACGTTTTGTGGATAGTTTTTTCGAATAACAGTGAGCGTTGAAGTAATATAAGACATTGTGTCTTCCCCAAATATGGGGAAGATCAAGCTTTAGATACTAAGTTTGTAAAATTCAAGGTTACAGGTACTCAGCTATCATAGAAAATTTAATGCTTTATCCGAAAATTTGGTCACAATTTGAAAAATGTTTAAACAAAATGGAGATATAATAGCTTTTATGGAAAAAAAGCGTGGTTTCCTCAAAAACGTCTTTGATTTATCGTATATCTGCAACTGATTGGACCCCTCACCCTGTTTATGCATGATAAAAGAACAAAATAAAATAATCTGAAATTCTATTTTCAAAAATTAATAGACTGCATACATTGTTATTTCAAAGAAACGAGTTTTCTATAACCACATAAGAAAAACGATTATGAGCACGAAATTAATTAATTATTACTTTTGCTTTACGTATACGTTTTCTATTTTATTATATATTTTTTTAAATATTTCATAAAATAATTTATCAACTGAAATAGTATTTTTATTTTTTGTCATCTAATATTAAAGAAAAAAAGTAATTACTATAAAGCATGCTTCTGTTTCAATAAACTAATATGTCTCATATAAGAGCTGAACCCCCATCCTATTAATTTACCATGTTAAGGAACTTCGTAAGTTGCTAGAGTAATTCACTAGTTAATTCGACGCAAATTGATCTCAATTACCAGCAAGTTCTCCGTTAATATTGAATACTTTTTTTTTTTTTTATTGAACTGTACCCGCTTAATTGTTAGGTAAAATTGCAATTAGGAATGAGACTTAGGTAACACGCATAATAAGCTAAGTAATTCAGGCAATTTGAAGAAGTTGACAAGAACTGTAAATTATGAGATTCTATTCATCTAATTATTGATCATAATCACGTTTCATTATATATCATTTTGACGTGATGCTATTTGAATGGACTTGTTTATAGAAATCAGCCAGTATTTTGATTTTAGAAACTAGCAGTAAAGAACGCTGATTGTATTTCTTATGTTTAAATATAAAAAAAACTTTAATATTTTTAGTAAATCACTGATTTTTATTTGTCTTCTCAAATTATTATGATTTTGATATTCTTTTTTTTTCAAGAAATGACATCAGAAATTTAAATAAGGTCATTTCAGTACATTGGGAAGGGGAAGATTTTGATATCTTAAGAGACTTTTAATAAAAAAAAAAAACCTTTTAAAACATTGTATATCCAGAATAAATGTTACAACTTTAAATATTACAGACAAAATATCATCTACATACTTAAAAGCCAACTAGATTTTCCTGTTACGATAGCTCTTCCGCGAGAATACAAGCTGTCTTAATTATTTTATTTCAATATTTGATTCGTGTTTGCCTAGTAAATAGAAATCCAAGTAGAAAAAAAAAGTATTAATACTTCATTCTTAATTTCCGATACATATATATTTTCTTTTTATATTTTCTTAAAGCAAATAGTATTTTTTTCACTATAAATCCAATCCTTAGTAATAAAACAAACAAAGAAAAACATTGCATGAATTCGTCCTTGTTGAATCTATCAAGAATTTATATAGTATAGATAGATACATTTTTTTTGTTGATTTCTTCCATAATTCGTCAATGCTTACATTCTTTTTATTACATAGAGTTCATGATACTTTTCTTTTCTCGAATTAACATGTCTTTGATGATGGGATTATCCATTAGCTTTTAATATTTCATGTTCCGCTTATGTTATGCCATCTTAATCTACAACTATGAATGTATTTAAATAATTTAAGTAATAATCAAAACCTTAGGAGAAATTCTCTTCACTATTCGATTTCATTTCCTTACGAGGATTCCTGTTTCTTAACAGGCCACGCAAATGAGATGGGTGTATATAATGACTAAGTAATGAAAGTTTAAAAAGAAAAAAAAAATTAATCTAAATTCAATTTTGGATTTATATAGTTTAAACTCCGACTTCTGTAGCCACTAAAAAAAAAAAAAAAAGTGAAAGAAGTGAGAGACATATGACCAATAAATGTGACTCATAATCAGTTATAACGATTCATTAGGAGTTCTAATAATTTTCGAAAATAATTTTCTTTTAAGATCCGTTGGGTTTAATGGTTGAGGAAACAAAAACAGTCAAAACTCGGAACCGACGACCCAAAGGCAAGCAGTTCCGTCAATTATGCAAATGAAGCCGCTCTTAACGCGTCCCCCCTCATGATTGGCCTTCGCTCTATCGAAAATTGCTACATATTTATGGGAGCTTTCACTGTACACAGCTTGCGTCACGGTGCCCAATTCCTCACTCAACGGCAGACAATGGATCCGCCGAGGAGCGCCCAGGTTCGCCAATTAACAAGTCAAATGGTACTTCTTACCTCTGCCAGTCTACTTGCTCATGCAGTATACTTTGCTTCTGATTTCAACTGATATATGTTAAGATCTGAGAGAGAATGTCGAGAAATCGGGGTAAAGAATTTCTCATTACAGAATATGAAGCAGAATTCAATAATGTAGTGTTTAACTACAAAAACTATTTATGCAGTTAAGATTATCAATCACTACAATAAACATTGGGATCAGCATCTTCATCAACTGCAGCAGAATGGACGCCTAAAAGAAGTATCATTAAGTATTAATATGAATGATCATAGATAGACTACATGAATCGAGTAATACAACTTATTTTAAAGAAGGGGCACCAACATTTTGAGGTAGTAACATAAAAATATGAACGCAAAAAAAAAAATTATCGATAAACAAAAAACCAACCAGCAATGGAATCTAAAATAAAAAACCAGCTTCGATATGATAAGAATAGAAATCTAAGGAGGATTTCTTAAAGATTCCATATATCTATAAAACATTAAAAATTTATTATACGCAGAAAAAAAAATCCAAATGTTCCAGCTAGTAGTATTGGTCAATTGTTATAAATAAAAGTTGAATAGTTAATGTAAGATTTGAAAATTTTGGTAAATAAATTACTCGAGGAAATGTGTAAGCCAAAAAGGATTCAACAGCCCGATTACTTCCATACAAATGTATTCCTTGAGATACAAAAAATAAATGTATTTTTTTATATAAACATATATTTTTCAGTATATTTCTGAACTTTAATACTCACTATCGGGTTTTAAGGTTGAGTATGGTATATTAAATGGGAGAATTATAGTGTAATGCCTAATTTACTTAAACAACAAATATTAAAAAACAATTAGTTTTCTAATCTTCCATAAATTGTCAACAAATACTTTTCAGTAAAATTGGGTAAACAACAGTGGATTCAGCGATTAAATAAATAATTGCTTAATTTATAACTAAGAATGTAGTCAGAGTGTGGTGTAATATCACAATGGCAGTGGATGGTCTTAGTCGATAGCCCTTTACAGTTATCTCAATAAGGCCAACATTAGAAATTCTAAACATCTGACCGATTAAACCGTTGCAATCCTCGCCATTTCTCACCTGCCCCAGAGCCTAATGATGGTAATGATCCTCTAAGTCGTGTACTTCTTGGCCTTGCCCTTAATGCAGAAGAATTCATTATGGTTTTCAATAGACAATCAAGAACAACTATTATTGGTTTATAATTTATGCAACTACCTATGTCAAAAATAATACAAAGACTGGTAAAAACAACCCATTGTATGACGATGAGCTTGAGTAAATCTTAATCTTATGCGCCTACTGCTATAACGTTTGTTCGGATTACCAAAGAAATTTCTATAATTTTATTTTTCATTTTCGTTGTTCCTGAATATGTTTTGAACAAGCTTTGAGAAAACGAGACATACGAAGTTACCCTCGAAAAAGCAAATTATTCAACGAATATACAAAAAACCTTCTCTTTAAGTAAGAAACCCATTTATTGCTTCGCTTCACATAAAATTTATGAGTGATCATCATTAAACAAATTATTCAGAGTGGTTCTTTCTACTAATTTAAAAATAAAATTACATATAGTTGATTTTAAATACATTCCAATTTTTTTTTTTTTTTTTGGCAGATATTAAGAAGACTGTATAAGGAACACAAGGTTCTAGATACGCTAATCGGCCCACCAGAGGACCTAGGATTCGGGCATTTGACTGGACCGCCACGAGAAGGATACCTTGATCAGTATCAGAGCACAACCACTGCTACAGATAGTAGCTCCTAGATAGGGATCTATCCGAGGTAGCAGCTATGCCTTGTTGAGGCTTTAACCAACATTGTGGGCGACCTGGACCGTTCCGATATGTTTACTAATTAGGTCGATGAAGGCTATCCGTGTCGGGTTCAGATAATATAACCGGGATCAGGGTAGGTACCGACTGCGTTATCCAATTTCAGAAATATCACCTTATCAGATTAGTAGCGATCAATATATTAGGCCAGTATTGCTCACGACTACTCATTGAAGAAAATTTTTTTACCAGATATATAGTGAACTCTTCATATTATCTTTTCGACGGAACTAGATACGTAGATAGAGATGGAAAAACGCTTCTTCTTGGTAACAGGATCAGACCTATTCTGTGCATTGCAACTATAAATAATTTTATCTTTTCAATCACTCTCAACTGAAACTTTGAAAAAAATAAGGTCCTATTTAGAAAAATTTTGCCAGTCACTATTTCATCTTTACAACTAGAAAAGAAATTACCAATTTATGCACTTCTTCAGTTCCATCGGTTTGTTTCAAGTCTTGCAGGAAATTTTACTTTATTATAATGTACAAGGCCGAGCACCGAGCATTATTTAAATTCTTTTGTAAACTGGGCTTTTACTCTTGCTCAATTAAAGACTACTTGGATGGTGTCTATTTCAGCCCTCCCTCTCGCATTCGACTTAAAAAGAACGGGTAAAATTATCGGATAGATAGGAAGAGAGAGTCTGGATGATGACCCGCATCTAAAGAAGTAATAGGCACTATTTTTATGGTTTATAGAGGAATGCGTCTGGATTTTAAGAAAATGGACACCAAAGTAAATTCGCAAAGGGAAAAGGCTGGGAAATTTCAGCAAAGGGGTCGACTTCATTATGGCAATGCCCCTGTTCACACAGGTTTTCAAGCCTGCAGTGGAGTGCAGATTCTAAGACAACTTTTTTCCACCCTAAAACACAGAATTGGACTGCAAACAGCTGTTGATGAACATTTTTCTAGCAAAGAAGAAAATCATTTTTTCATGATATATAAATGTTGCCTAAGCGTTGTATTAATTGTGTAGAGCTTAGAAGAGAATACATTGAAAAACAATACCATTTCTTTTCTTTCACGTTTCCCTCTTCCTTAGTTTGAACCTTATGGACTCTATGGTCCATACCTCTATGGTCTATTTATGAAAATATATTTCACTACTCAAGGTTAATAATTGAGCCGTTCTCATACTTTTGCCAAACATTTTAATTAATTAAATAAATTTAAATTTATATTTGAAAAGTTATAATCAATCAGCCCCAGTCTCCTCTACTTTTCTAAATCTAATAGGAGACAGAGATTCGACGAAATTGTTGTTAGGATTTTACATTCAATTTTGACAGAATCCGTTAAATACAATAATTGATGATACATTCAGCTTATTAATTAAGTGATTATACCTAATCATAAAAAATGGATCTTTAAACAAGGAACCACAACCTAAACTACAACTTTAAATAATGCAACTATACTTTTATCATTAATGCCTAATAAACAGAACAGGAAAAGAAGTAGTCCTGGAATCGGGAATGATATAATATTCTCACAGCTGTTGAAGACAAGCGCATGAATAGATAAAATGAATATAAACTAGAATTTCAAACCCACTCGAAAGCGATTAGTTAAATAAGATATAAAATAGTAACAGTATTCTCCGAACGACAGATGATCAAGATGGCTTTGCAAATCGACCAACCGAATTCATATCGATAGAAATATTTAGATTAGCTGGAAGGTAGAGCCCAAGGTGCGTGGGCGACCGAAGCGTAGGCCGCAAGGGCGCGTCAATGACAGGTGTCGTCCCTCTTATAGCCATTTTATTTTTTATTTTTCACTTTTAGTTTATTTATTTATTTTGTTATTTGTAGTTTCCATCGCTCGATTGCCTCCTATCCCTGTAATTTATTGTCAATACTTTATATTGCCAATACTATTTTATGGCGCCTGACATTAAAGGGAGATAGTGAGAATGGATTACAAAATACCATATCAACTTTAATAGTCACTTAGGATGGAAAAATTTTGTTTTAAAAAAAATACTAGAAATTTTGATTTGAGCTAAAGGAACTTTTCTCGATTGTAAATATATGTTTAAAATTCTGTATTTATTTTATATTAGTGTTTTATGCAACAAACTGGTCAAAATACATAAACTCAATCAAACGCTCAGATTACTAATCACCCTACTACTAAGAGGAGACTTACATATTTCTGTCGACAACAAACTCCTGACGAAAAAGAAAAAAAACACATACTGAAATTGTTCTTTAAATTCTAACTGTTAGGGACAATAAAACATCCGATATCAAGAGCACTGAATCCATCCAATCATAAGTATTTTGAAAAATATTCATTCCCTTCATAACATCACGTCATCGATTCAACCCTAAAAAATTATCTAATCATAGCTATTTAACTTAGTCTCATTCCTTCAAACTTTATTACAGCAAAACCTATTCAATTATCATAGTCCACTGCTTTCATCACTATTCAGTTTCAATCAACCCTATAATCCTTAAAACGATAGCTAACATTTAAAACACACACACATACACACATACACACACACACACACACACACACACACACACACACACACACACACACACACACACACACACACACACACACACACACACACACATATATATATATATATATATATATATATATATATATATATATATATATATATATATATATATATATTTGAGGATCGTGATGTGTATATCGTACACAAACAAAGCGGCTTGGAAGGAGCGCTGCTCTGAATGGGAAAGCAGTCGGATTCCAGATTTCTTTGTCAGAATCTGTCAGAATGTAAATATTGTATAGGTATACACGAAAGTAATTACTTTATTTATTTATGGTCTAAGTATAACAAAGTTATCTCGATTAAAATACCACAAATGTTGTATTATTACATTTATTAATAAAACTATTGTTTTAATGTATTAGGTAAATACATTAATAAAAATATCTTAAATAAAACAATTTGTGTGTATCTATTGCTATATTTTGACATTTTCTGATACAAATTCTTACTATGTTACAATCCTATTTTCCGGCAAACCCCTCAGAAGTCACCGAATTATTATCGATAACACTGTTAGAAATTAATATGGACAATAGAAATGTTTAAAAAATTTAATAAAAATGCCTTTATAAGTTAAACGAATAACGTTTCCGAAAAAATTCACAAATAATTACTTTCCTTATATTAAAAAAAAAAAATTAATAATTAGTATCACTGATTGCCAGTCCGGAAATTTATTACGATAATTATAAAATTTATTACTTTAGTTAAAATTAACTTTGTTTATAATCTATTAGAAATTCCGGTTTTCGGTAACCCATCATATTAATACAGGATTGTATTCTATTTTTGACATTTTTCTTCTATATAATGTATTTTAAAAATGCGAAAACTTTAAATAAAAAAAGTATTCTTAATAGGTATTTATTTAGTAAGACAGTAATCGATTTAAATGCCGTTATATTTAGTTACACCATATATTTAATGTCTAACAAAATAAAGATGTAAATCTTGAAAATACTGGTACTAATTAGTAACTGTAATTAATGGCTTTGATTAAATTAGTATTTGAGGCAATAATCAATATATAGCCATTTAGAGAGAAATACCCAATTAGAGATCAGACGGTTGGATAATACGACATTTGAAATCGTTAAATTCATGCGAAAGCACGGCGGTTTAGTTCCACTAAAACTGTTGCGACAGAGGTACCATTGTAATGGTAATTAAAAAAAAAAAAAAAAAAAAAAAAAAAAAAAAAAAAACCAGTACTGTCTTATATAATTCCTAACAAGCTGTTCCTAGAGAAATTTGCATATCCCTGATCAGCACTTAAACATATAATTATCATATTGTAAAACCAAAATAAACGATTGAGTTTACACTAAAATAAGTCTTACTAAGGCACTATATTCTTTAACTGCTCCCTCCCTCCCCCAAAAAATAACGTATATATATGTATATATTGTATATGTGTGTGGGAGGTGGTTAAAAATATAGAGTATTAAAATAAAAATTGTATTGTATCTTTCACTTTTATGTCTACATAAATTTTTAATTATAAATAAATGTTATGTTATCACAGTCATATTGTAATTAGTGATGTGTTGGTAACTAAATGTATCGATTACCTACTAAAATATCAATTCTCGATTCTTAATACCGATACCGCAGTTCCAAAAAAAAATTGCTGTTACAAAAAATAATCATTAAGAGAGCTAAAAAAGTAAATAATAACTCAATAATTCAATAACAATAATTATTCGGGTAATAAATTAGAAAATAGCAAATATGATTTATTATCTACAACATATAATACATGATTTATTGTATTTCAGACAATCTAAAAATAAATAATTCATTTCACAAAATCTTTAATTTTCATCAACTGGATCAAACGTCCCATTTCAGAAATACTGCTCCATAAATCCCAGCATCAAATATTGAAAATCAGATTACTGGATATAATCAGGAAAAAGTACTGAGAAAAGATTTCGATATTTTTCTAGTTCAAAGTAGAATTATATAAAACTAATTCCAACTCTATAACAAGCTATAACGTAATAATTGGATGTATAAGAAAGATGTGTGCCAAGTTATTTCAGAACTGGCTTCTTCTAAATTAACAATATTATCATTACATTAACATTATGACAATAACAATACTTACCCATTAATTCATCTTACTATATCAACTGAGCAAGCCACCCAGCTATGAGCTGTTTTGTTTATATAACAATATGTATTATGCATGAAAAAAACATTTGTATAATATATATATATATATATATATATATATATATATATATATATATATATATATATATATATATATATATATATATACATAAATATATATATAAATAATATGTATTGGTACTTTAAATGTATCAGTGAGACTTGTATTAAGTATTATTATTATTAAAAATACAGTATTAAAACCAAATGACGTCATAAATTCCAGCAAACGGACAACAGGAAGATGAATCATGTATACTCACGATCCTCAAGACTCACAAGAGGCTGATGTCGCCCACAAACATCCACGAGTGATGAATACTAAGCCTGGATTCTCTTCAATTTTAACAGATGATTATCACATCTAATAAAATCAGACTTCAGCAAGTACCCACAGTTTTATTTTTCATGACAGTAGATGACCTCGATACCATCTTATCTAGAACGTTTGTTGGAGTTCTACCAATTTAAGTTGTTTTAAAATTCGAATCGCGTTACTCGTATGTACATACAGAAATGACATCATATTCATTTTCATTCTTATTTACTTACTTCATTTGTTTGTTTGTTAGAGTTTAATGTTCTTCGGACTTAAACTAGTTCAGAATGAACGGTTAATGATTATACTAGGTGCAACTTGAGACGGCGAAGCGGTGAGCCGATACGCTACTACCATTTTACGAAAGTTAACCTGAAACGCCGTTCTAAAAACATTTATAAAATTTTCTATATTTTTTTCTACTGATAAAGATTTTGTACGAAATGAGAACACCCTCTCGCCTTCTGAAGGTGCCTCAAGATGAAGAAGGAAGACCAATAACGTATTCATTGTATGCAGTTGTAAATACCCATCATTTACAAAAAAATAAATAAATAAAAAAAAAATAAAATTATTTTGAATTAATATAAAATATTAAAATGCCAAATTGAAAAATAAAAATAATAATAATAAAAAAAATTAAATAAAAGTGTTAACTATGCCAATCTATTACATATTTCCACAAACAAATCACTTGTTTGAAACGAAATGGTATCCATTATAAAGATAAAAAAGAAAATAAAAATAAACATTAAACAATATTAACATTAAAATATTAAAATATTTACAGATATATATTTTTTAAAAATACATTCATTGAGGGATTGAGGTTACAAGGAAATTATGTTTCTGGAAGAGTTACTGGAGAGTTACTGGAAATGTTGAAAGAAATTTGGAGGGCGTTGGGGATGGATGATAAGATGTATTAAAGAAGTTGTGCCTCTCTAAATACTTGCGGCGGTAGTTAAGGAAAAGCCACTTTAACAGAGCGCAACATTAATAAATATGAGTATCTCAGGAGACGCTGAGGATAAAGCTTAACATATTCTTAATCTTTTGAATGTTGAATCTGGTATTCCAGAGAGTCCATAATGATCAAATGTAGTCAAGGAGGGTAAAAATGAGCGAAGAGACAAGAAACTTGCGAGTGCTCAAAGGACTAATTGTAAATTTGGAAATGAAAACTGGTGGAGGCCAAGTGAGAGTTTTTAAGGATGAACCAGAGAAAATTTGTAGTATTAATTCCTAGAGAAGACCATATACCAGTTTTGAAGCCATCTATCTGTGGAGAAATTGGTACATAATTGCAGTCGAGTATCAGACGGTCTGTGGGTGTGAAGGAAATATTGTAATGAGTAGTCGCCTCTTTCGAAATTGGCGGCGCTTGCAACAATCTGTCGAGGGACAACGTTCGCCTTTCTAGTTTCTTCGGCCAATAAATCGACTATTGATAGCAGATTTGTTATTTTTATTGATACGATAATTTTTTCATTAAAATAATTTTAAAATATTAAACTATATATATTTAACATATGAAATAAGCTTAGAAAAGAAAAAAAAAATTAATACCTTCTGTGTTGTTCAGTTGAGGAGTTATTAAAGATGATAATACGATTTATAGATTCAAATTCTCAATTTAAAATTAAATGGAACTCGTCTCCACAACAGAGAAGTCCAATACAATTAAACCTACAAATAATTAGGTCTGAGAAATAATATTCTAATGTAGGGAAATAATAAGTTGACGATCGCATCAGGTACGCATGATGGTATAGAAGGATCAATGCAATTACGATTAATGAATTATTTGCCACTCATATTGAATTTTTTTTTATACGAAGACTTGTTTCGAATATTAGACATCCAACAGTTCCAAAAAAATAAATAAAAAACACCAGCACATTGCTGCACAGATTATATATACATAAAAAAATAAAAAATACTTTTTCATCCCTGCACTTATTAGTCAGGTATGTGTCCACTCCCTATGACTTGAATAGAAAAACCTAAAAAACTCCCTGTTTATCAGACTAATAAAAGTAGGGATCAAAATCTATTTACTTTGATAACCAACGCCCACTTTTGTCTCTTTAAAATCAGATAACTTTTAGAGCTCCTTCCGTTTTGCCTCCTTAGATAAGTATAAACATGTTTGGTTTATTTTCTTACATATTTAAAACTTAATATATATAATCTGCTTTGCAAAGTGCTGATGGATTTTTTTTTTATAATGAATACTTGTATGTTTTAATGATGAAAGTTAAACATTCGGATCAATTCATTGAATAAAAAAAAAAATCCAACAGAAGTGGAAAATAGTTTATCAATTCTAAAAGTGTAAATAAAAAAGAAATACAAACGAATTTAGTACCTTTTTTTTTTTTTTTTTGAAGTCGGTTAATAAAAACAATTATATTATCAATATCTATAATAAACCGAAAAATAAGGAGGTCTATTGACCCTGTTAGGCTACTGCGTATTTGAAGGCATTTAGCCTCAATCAAACGGAGAAGGGGGATAGACCAGATTCTGGGTTCCTAACGAGTGAATAATTTTATAATTACATCTAATCACAAGACAGTTTTACTGGATCGTAATTTTGAAAATTATCTGTTAATTTGTATCTTTCACCACTCGATGATTCACGCTGAATTTTTCAGTGATACTTCTCCAATGATATGATGGATATTTTCAAAATCGAAACGCGAACATTCCTGCACATGGTTTCTACAAGCGAAAGCTATCAACGGAATTATTGGCCCGGACTCAAAAAAGTATATTTAATTATTTAAATTCATGGTTTAGAAAATTTTGTTTACTCTCGGCTCAAATGTAAATGATTATTTTTACTAAACTTTTAGGCAAAACTAGAAATTTCATTAATAAATCGTTAAATGATTGAAAAATATTTTTAACTTTTCGTTAAAAATTACATAAAGACCTGTTTGAGCCCAACACTGGGTTAAAAATTGACTGCGAGTTAGGATATTCAACTAGCCAAATAGTTTAGTAAAATAAGGCTCCAAAAAGCCGTGATCAACTGCCAAACTTTTATTCTCAACGGATCTTTATGTTTCTTGGAGTGCTGAATCCGAATCTGAAGTTTGCTACCACAGCAGCCGTCGGCTTCGCAAAAAAACGTCCAATACCGGGTATTTTCGCTTTTTTATGTATAACACGACAACGATGCTTTTTTTAAAGAAAGTCCTTTAAATATTAATTGTAGTTGGATCCAGTACCTACGAAATGAAAAAAAACAACACCGAAACCGAAAATAACCGGTATTATAAAAATGAAAAATAAACTTTATTCTGGGATAGACTGTCCCCTAAGAATAATTAAAGTGCACAATAGAGGGTGCAATTGTCTGGCTGAGATTAGTTAAATCAACACATCAGTAGTACAATTTAATAAGGAGAAAAAAAGTAGAAAGAAGAAATAAAAAACAAAAAAATAAAAATTAAAGTTTAAAAAAAATAATAATAAAAATAAATAAATAACAAAAATTAATAAATAAAAATAATCAACAGTAAAAATTTTAACACACTTATGTATATTTACATATTGTTTACATTATTGTGGAAGATTGAAGTTCGAGGAGATGGATAAATAAAAAATGTTTCAAAAGAAGCTAAGGAAGAGGCTTTGCGAATATGGATAGGTAAGGAATTCCAAAAAGTGGTAGCACGGATAACGAAGGATATTATGGACGTTATTTTCCGATTTTGGGCATGAAGCCGACGGCTGCCGTGGTAAGCAAACTTCAGATTCGGATTGAGCATCCCAAAAAACATAAAGATCCGTTTAGAATAAACGTTCGGCACTTTTTTCTTCGCCAAACCGTTATTTCACTAGACTAAAAGCAGAAAATGTTTATTGGTTAAAAAAATGAAAAAAAAATTGACTACACTCCAAATGTCCAATAACATTTTTTAAACAAAGTAGTTCATTTTTATTTATCCCTTCTTTTCTAAAAACCTTTTGTCACATATTGATACAATATTATACATGTAATATGCTAATTGTATAGAGCATGTGCATATATTTAAACATAAGCCCCTCTTACAGGGTTACTGTATGTAATATGACTGCATATGTCATTTAGAAGGAAATAAGGGAATATATTTAGTATAAATATATTGAACTATAAACTAAGATATTTTTCCCTACAAATTTCTTTCAAACATACGAGATTCTGGATTTAAGGTATCGATGTGAGGTATCGGGTGTGTCAAAATGATTTATCCTGAACCCAAACCCAACTCACAATTTACAATCTACAGATTCAATCATGAAAAACAAATTATATTCTAAACTTTTAATTTAGATATGTATTTAACATATTCTCCATATTTTCTTGATTTTTTTTTAAATATAAAAACTGTTTTATATTAAAGTGGAAAATGTTACGAATCAGATGTTAAGTCAAGTTTAAAAAAAAAATATTTTGTCTAGGATAGTCAGTTTTTTTTTTGTTTTTTTTTCAAACAATAATCAAACAAAATACTAGTTTTATTCAAACTAAGTAATTAAAAAATAAAATAAATTATTATGTACGTAATCTACTATATATTTGTCAAATACCACTCACTCACTTAACACGAAATCTCAGAAACCACCGAACGGATTGGAATGAAATTCGATATGTAGCTTCCTCTAGGGCCGTAGGTGCTCCCTAAGAAAGGAATTTAAAAAAATCGGCCTGTATCGCGGCTAATTCGCGAAAAATGCAATTACAATTTTTATTGGGTGAATAATAAAAGATTAATTGTCATATGGTATTGGGAGATAAGCTAAGTTACAAAATAGGTTAGATGTTTAAGCCGCACAATTTGACCACAAATTAAGTTCCTTATAGTTGTAAACAAACAAAAATACGATCGATGTCGAAACCTTATAATATGGTACTTTCTGTGAACTCATGGTGGCTGCAGAGGTAAACCCTTACAAGTTTGGAGGTTAAGAACCTTATTTACTTTAATTTCGTAATCTCCTCAACCAATTTATGCTTGGTATGTACGCAAAAAAAGAAACTGAAAGACTAAACATTATTCGAAAAAATAAAAAAAGTTGAGGAGTTGAGACTATATTCACTTAAAGTATGTCATGAGAAAAGCTGATGATCTGGTATGAGTGGTAGTGCTGCCTCGAAGCTTCACTGGACGCCTGGTGAAATTAAAGAAATTAACGTTTGCAAATTTTCAAATTTACTTATTTAAATTATTCTAAGAATGGAATTCTTCAGGTTTATTTAAGTAATAATAATCATCAACGTTAAGCTTAACTTTTACTAATTTAAGTTGTCCTTAATCCTAATGATATTAAACCGTAGCGGAGCAGAGTAATTTCAGCTGGTTAGGAATATAGTTTTTCTTATGATACTATTTTAGCTTTTAAAAAAAAATGCGCCAGTCAGAACGATTTAGTAATACTTCAGATTCAAAAATTTAGGCATCTGTATTTCAATGTTTTAATATAATTAGTTTCTCAAAATTATATAATAAATTAAGAGCTGTCGCCATTACATATTAATAAATAAAACCAGAAAGATCTAAACTTCATTTAATATAACTAAAAATAGTTTTTTTTAACTAATCAGCTGACAAGATTTCGTATAAACCCTTTTTAAAGGGAATTTATTAGGTTGTCAACCTTGTGCACAACGTGTGGACGAAATGTTAACCGCTACAGATGGTTCTGATTGATTTCAACATGTCGACGAACATATCAGGATAGAGGCCACCATACTGTTTATGGTGTAACATATCAACTCGTTCATGAAATTGGATATTCAATAAGAAAAACTAATTTTTCAAAAAAATATATTTCTAATTTTTGAATTTTGTGTGAATCAATAAAATCTTGAGATTGTTTAGGTAACAAACATTTAAAGAAACAATAAAAAATATTATAAATTCAGAAGAAGAAAAAATTAATTCACCAATTATAGTTTAATTTTTATCATTAAAGAATGCTTTATGCAGACCATATATCAATATTTATGAATATTTAATTAGTTAACAAGAAATAATATCACATAGTTCAATGCAGTAATATAATAGCACATACTTTTATGCAGTAATTATATTGTATCATATAATTTCAAAGCAGACAAAAGACATCCATAATATTCCATAATCCATAATGACATACATTCGATACACAGGCCACATTATGAGAGGCAACGGGTACAAACTGCTGTGACTGATAATAAAAGAGAAGATTCAAGGGAACAGATCTATTGGAAGAGGTCAGAACTCTGGAATGAAAAATCTTAGAAGATTGTTGGTTGTACTTCTATTAAAATTTTCCGAGATTCTTCAAATAAGGTTATATGTAGATCGCCAACCTTCGTAAAGAGAATGCGTCATAAGAAAAAGTTATTATACAATATTATCGAAAAGAGAACAAAAATTAAAGAAGGTGGAAATTATTTATCCTCTAGCTACTTGAAGGTACTCAATAAAAGAGCACCAGTTGCAAACGTTGAGCTCGAATTAAGAGTGTCCAAGTAGAAAGAGTTTTTGTTTCAATAATCATATCTAAGTAGCATTAATATGTACAAACAAAAATGGCGTTATTATAACCATTAACTTTCTTAGTACTCCTACTAGTTTAAGAAGAACATTTAATGCTAATGATTAGCATATGTATCTATTAAGAGTGGGAGGATAAATAATATATTTTATTTATATAGTTGTAATTATCCAGGAATAAAAAAAAATGACAATTATTTTGGTTATCAAACACTAAAATTTGCCATATTTAAGAGGAAAAGTAAAAGGTTTAGCTATGACAATGCATACCATGTTTAAATAAAAAAAACAAAGTGAAAGGTAATTTCAATTAATTATATCTATACAACTATATTATATCAAAATTAAATGAAACAAAACATTTAAAATAAATACATATTTTTGTAAAATATTTATTATCTGTCCAAAATTTGAATCAAACTTTAACGCAACGGAAGTGAATAAGTTTAATTGTTTAAGTTCTCTTCCTAACTTTTTTTTTTTTTAATTGCGAATTTTACACTTACTTCTTCCAAAAAAGAAATAATTTATATATATACTAGCTGAAAGTACCCCGCTCCGCTACGGTTTAATATCATTAGGATGAAGACAACTTAAATTAGTAAAAGTTAAGCTTAACGTTGATAATCATTATTACTTAAATAAACCTGAACAATTCCATTCTTAGAATAATTTCAATAAGTAGATTTGACAATTTGCAAAAGTTAATTTTATATTATTTTGATAGTCCTCCAGTGAAGCTTCGAGGCAGCACTACCATCTTACCCAGCTCTGATACCAGACCATCAGCTTTTCTTATGGCATACTTTAAATGAATATAGTCTTAACTTCTCAACTTTTTTTAAGAAAGTTTAGTCTTTCTGTTTCTATTTCTGTGTACATATCAAGCATAAATTGGTTGAGGAGATAACGAAATTAAAGTAAATGAGGTTCTTCACCTCCTCGCTCCACTAACATTTAGGCGTAAAAATCAGCTGCAGACACAGTTTTCTTAAGTGATGTATTGGAGTTTGGGTCACGCTGAGGGATGTTAATACTGTACCTTTCTTCTCTATGGTAGAACATGATACGATACTGAAGAGAATCATACACTTGGTAGAACTATTGATTCTTATCTGTTTTTTTGTCCCTACATCGAACTGGCCTTACATGTCATCACCAGAGAACATAAGTCTTTTAATAGCTTCTCTTCACGAAACAACTCAAACTTGTAAGTTGTAAGTAACCTCTGCAGCTACCATGAGTTCACATAAAGTACCAATATTATAAGGTTTCGACATCGATCGTATTTTTGTTTGTTTACAACTATAAGGAACTTAAACGGTGGTCAAAGTTTGCGGCTTAAAGATCTAACCTATTTTTTAACTTAGCTTATATCCAAATTCCATATGATAATTAATCTTTTATTATTCACCCAATAAAAATTGAAATTGCATTTTTCGCAAATTAGCCGCGATCCAGGCCGATTTTTTAAAATTCCTTTCTTAGCGAGCACCTACGGCCCTAGAGGAAGCTACATATCGAATTTCATTCCAATCCGTTCGGTGGTTTCTGAGATTTCGTGTTAAGTGAGTGAGTGGTATTTGACAAAAATATATATATATATATATATATATATATATATATATATATATATATATATATATATATATATACATGCAATTGCTAATAATGAAAGATATTGCAAGGATTATGAATCCGTACATAGAATATTTACAAATAAAATTTTTAAAAATAATAGACAAAATTAAAGAATAAAAATTGAAATGATCAAATAAAAAATTGAGTTTTTGTTTAAATAATAATATCTAATAGCTTGTCAAGCAATTTTAAACTGATCTAGCTAATTTAGTAAAGACTAAATTAATTGTTTGATTCCAGGAAATTAGTTGTCAAATAATTAGTAATAATTACATTTTTCCCAACTTTAAATAATGCAAACCAATAGTGACTACATAAATGGCTGCTTATTTATTTTCTTTAGCTTGAGTAACATAATAGTTATACTTACAATACGATAATATTATTATAATAATTTAATATATTTGAATAACTCAATTAGTCGCGTAATTAAGTGTATTGATATGTATATTGTTGCATAATATAATATAAATTCCTAATTTAATAAATAATTTTATAATAGCATAATTAATTCAATACCAGAAGGAATATCTTAAGCCATAATAACGGGCTTGAGACCAGGCAAACGGTCTCCCTCTCATGCGATCCAATTTAGCCGTTGAGAAAGTGATTTCAGTAATAGCGCAAGAAAATGGAGAGATGAAACATGCACTTCGGCTAAGGAATAAAGAAGATGTTATGGAGAAAAACTCAGGGGGAATTCCCAAATTAGAAATACTGAAATTAACTCAGGAACAAAATAAGCCATATGACATTAGGTATAAGAGAGTTTTTGAAATTTATTAAAATTTACTTCTATAAAACCAATATCTATCTATTATCAATTTATTGAAATTCACAACTGCACAATAATAAACATTAAGTAAAAATGCTGATAACGATTATAATAACATGTCAAAACTTGAAAAGAACTACTCATCAGTAACACTTCAATAAAAATTCCACACTAGAAAATCCCTAGGCCATCTTCTTTCCAGACGCCTCGGAGGATTATCGGGAATGGAGTAGGAAGCAAGTTAAGAAACTAATGGATTTGAGTGGTTATGGAGCTTACGATGAAATGATAGGTATCTGGTTTGGGCTAACTCAGCAACATATGGAACATTAAGGTCTTTATGGATAAGTTTATTTGTGACAAAGTAATGGGCATTTAGGATTTTTCGAAGGATTTTGGATTGTAGGGATTGGATACGAGATGAATTAGATCGTTTAGTAGAGCCCCAAAGCTCAACTTCGTACGTCCAAATAGATCTAATCACAGTCATGCAAATAAGTCTTTTGTAATGAATTGGGAGCTTTGATCGTTTGTCTGGTAAATGTTGAAGAAGTCTGTAACGAAGAGCAGTTTCTTGTCGTTTTAGTCTAGTATGTGGATTCCATGTAAGACTTTTGTCCAAGTGGAGTCCTAGGTAGCGGATCTGTTCAACAAGGATCAGTGGAATATCCTTGAAGGATACTGTAGTATTTGTAGGTTTACGACGAAGGGTAAAGGTTATTTGGTAAGATTTTTGGGGGTTTATTTTGATTCTCCATTTTTGACATCATTCTTGAATGTTTAGGATATGGGATTGGAGTGTTTGGGAGGCAATGAAAGGATCATTTTACTTCTGTTTTTCTGTTCAGTTTACTGATAGGCAAGGCACGTGGTGTCAGCATAAGTGGGTATATATATATATATATATATATATATATATATATATATATATATATATATATATATATATATATATATGTATACATTAATTTTTTGTCATTATCTTCGTTGGATTTCATAGTTGTGGAGATATACTTTGACAAATTGGTTTGAGTAACATACCCCATTTATATATTTTTTTTTTACATAACAACATTTTGACTAAACCTCATTGAATTACATGATTTTAATTTTGTACTAATAGATCTCTCAGTTTATTATCAATATTTCTACGGCGGGATTCAAACATTCCTAAAAATTTAAGATTCCTCTTTGTAATGTCCAACAGCACTTTTATACTTATATTGGTTTTACTGTCCTCACCATTTATGCTGATAACACGTGCCTTGCCTATCAGTAAACTGAACAGAAAAACAGAAGTAAAATGATCCCTTCATTGCCTCCTAAACACTCCAATCCCATACCCTAAACATTCAAGAATGATGTCAAAAATGGAGAATCAAAATAAACCCCCAAAAATCTCACCAAATAACCTTTACCCTTCGTCGTAAACCTACAAATACTACAGTATCCTTCAAGGATATTCCACTGATCCTGATACAAAAAATTAATGTATACATATATATATATATATATATATAAAATTTAAATGATTCCCACCGGATATATCTCGCCGAAGAGATGACACCAGCGAACAGGCACCTATACTGGCTTGCACGGCAGAAGAGGTCCACCGGAAAAGTTAAATATGTTTGGTTTGCGGCTGGTAGAGTGCGCTGCCGGAAAGATGACGGCCATCCGGTGATCTTCATTGACCAGGCTCAAGACCTTGATGTTTTCGGATGACTAACAGGATTGCAAGTACCATCCACTTTTTCTCGCGGATACAGCATTCTCTCTGATCTTCATTTTTTTTCGGCTTTTGTATTGGTATTAGTCTTTCAGCTTATTATATTTGACATTTACCACATATTTCCATATATCTTTCTTTTTCATTTTTACTTTTTCTTACTCTTATTTGTATTTTTATTTCATGGATTCATCTTTACTTTTTCCTACATCGCAATCGATTTATCTATTTTTTTCAGAAAAAAATCATTTTTTCTACCAGTTTATGTAAATTTTTGTCTACGTTTTAGTAATGATTTGACAAACCATAATTTTTTCGTTAATTATTACATATCTAAATCTCTATACAATGTAATATTCTTATTTTTCTTTTTCTTGTCTCTGTGTTTCAAATTTCTTAATGATAGATGCATTTATGTTTTCCCGTTGTTCTTACTACCCTATTGGTTCTGTTATAATTATTGTTCCCATAAGTTCCAATTAAAAATTTCCATTATCTCTCAAAGTAACCTTGTCCTCTATCTTTCCTATGTCTAATATACTACTGACCTGTCACGTTAACTCCCAATCCCTCCCAGCGCACTTCGATGAATTTCATGACTACTTTATCCATAACACCTATCATATCATTGCAGTTTCTGAGACTTGGTTGAAACCGTATATTCCCACCTCTTCCATATCTATTCCTGATTACACCCTTATTCGCCATGATCGGACGGACCGAACTGGTGGAGGTGTTTGTTTATATGTTCGCAATAACCTAAGAGCAAAAATTCTTCTAAAATCCAGTTCTCTTGATATTCCACACCTTGAATACATGTTCACTGAAATCTCTTCGGAATCATTTTCCCTCCTTTACCTTATAGTTTACCGCCCTCCTCAGGTCAAATTCGACCCATCATTCGAATCATCTCTTTTTACTTATGTACCTCTGTATAATAATGTCATCATTGCTGGTGACTTTAATACTAACCTCCTCTCAGATTCTTCTGATAAAATGTATCTTATGGACTTGGTGTATTCTCTACATCTTTTTGCAGTACCTTTCCAACCCACCCATCACACCCAGTTCACAGATACGTTAATTGACCTTATGATTGTAGATTCTCAGAAAAACCTATTATCCTTCTCTCAAAATCCAGTACCTTTCCTCTCATGCCACGATCTCATCCAAATCTCCTATGACATATCTGTTCCTATCCTTATTCCTAAGAAAATATCTTGGAGAAATCTTGACCATATAACCCCAGATAAAATAGAATCCTTACTTGACGCACTATCCCATTCCTTGGAATCCATATATTCTTCCCCCTCAATTGACGAAATGGTGGAATGCCTAACATCGAATCTTTATACTGTCCTTAATCATCTTGCCCCTCTCAAAACCTCAATTATCCGACGACTACCAGCTCCATGGATTAACCCTGACATTAGAAATCTGATGAAGCGAAGAGATGCTGCCAGGAGACGTTTTAGGCGTACTAGACATTCAGATGATTATTCATCGTTTAAGCTTCTTAGAAACCTCACCCAGACCTCTTTACGCCGTGCTAAAGCACAGTATTTTCAAAATATCCTATCCCAAGCGCCTGACCCTAAATCTAAATGGAAAATTTTGAGAAAATTTGCAGTACCCAGTTCCACATCTGATGATAACAATTATCCATTCACTCCAGATGAACTTAATTCCTACTTTGCTGACCCCCACCCTAATGAACTCCCTGTAAACACCTTATCCTATTCTATTCCTCAAACCCCTTTTAATTCTAATAACTTTTATTTTCTTAATATTTCCCCTAATGACCTAATTGATTCAGTTTTTAAATCTCGTACCAATGACCATGGTTTGGATCAAATACCTTTAAAAATAATCAAACTCTGCCTTCCTGTTATCTTACCTGCCCTGCTCCACATATATAATTTCTCCTTACAAAACTCTATTTTCCCTACAGCTTGGAAAAAAAAGTCCTTGTCCGTCCATTAAATAAAGTTCCTTCTCCTTCCTCAGTTTCCCACTTTCGACCTATATCAATCCTATCAAATTTATCTAAACCATTAGAAAGATTAGCACATACCCAACTCACCTCCTTTCTTGACTATAAAACTCTCCTTAATCCTTTCCAATCAGGATTCCGATCCGGATACTCCACGCAGTCTGCTTTGGTAAAAATTACTCAAGACCTTTACTACTCCTTAGACCAACAGAATATTACGATCCTGATCCTTTTTGATTTTTCAAAAGCTTTTGATTCTGTTGACCATACAATCCTCCTCTCCAAACTCCATAACCTCTCAATATCTAATAGTGCGTTAAGCTGGCTTCATTCTTTTTTATCCAACCGTTCCCAAACTGTGATTATACCTGGAAAACCTCACTCATCTTCACTACCACTCTCGCGAGGAGTACCCCAGGGATCTTCTCTTTCACCTACCCTATTTTCTATTTATATTAATGACTTGCCGAATCGCATCCACTACTCCCAATATCATCTTTATGCTGACGACTTGCAAATATATTTATCCTTTCATCCTTCAAATATGCTAGAGGCGACTTGTAAGCTACAGAAAGACATAGATAGCATTAACCTTTGGGCAGTGGAGAATAAATTAAGTCTAAATCCAGAAAAAACAAAGGCTATTCTCATTGGGTCAAAACCTCACCTAAAAGCTCTTCCCTACTATCCACTGCTTTTCTTAAAAAACCGTCCAATTCATTTCCAAAATTCCATTAAAAATCTGGGAATAACTTTCGATAAACATCTTGCATGGAATAGCCATATCTCTCAAATCACGAGAAAATCTATTTTTATTCTTAAGCAACTTTCACATTACCGTGATTCATTACCATTAAGTACTCGAAAACTTTTAGTATCATCACTTATTTTTCCTAACTTTGACTATGGATGCGTAGTATATGGAGGACTGTCTGATGAGCTCGAGATGAGATGTAAAAGAGTAATGAACTGTTTTATTAGATTTATTTTCGGGATCTCCAGACGTTCTCACATATCTCACAGGTATTCTGAAATTGGGTGGCTGTACCCCGGTTTTCGACGTCAATACTTCCTGGGTGCTCTCATATTTCAAACCTTGAAAACCAAAAAACCCACCTATATCCATGACCTCCTTACTCTGCGCTCCTCCATTCACCTCTTAAATACTAGAACCCAACCCATCAACCTATACACTCCGGCGCATCGAACTGCATCCTTCGAGAAATCCTTTATTATCCGTGCTTCCTCGTTATGGAATTCATTGCCCATCACAATTCGAAAAATATCCACTCTTACTTCCTTTAAACATCATTTATTCCTTTACCTCCTGGATCTTCAATCTTCCGAGCTAATGTAAAACGTGAACATTTATGTAATATACATTATAATAGTATACATAAGATGTATCATTTTACAAGATGTCACAGTTATCCTGTAACATATAATTTAATTCTTTATCAATTTTTATTATTATCTATTGTTATTATTTATTATAATTAATTATCAAAGCCAGATGATTGTCCTATGTACTGTAATCATATGTTATTCTTAGGGGACAAGTAGTCCCAGAATAAAGTTTATTCTCTTCTTCTTCTTCTTCTTCTTCTTTTATATATATATACCACTTATGCTGACACCACGTGCCTTGCCTATCAGTAAACTGAACAGAAAAACAGAAGTAAAATGATCCTTTCATTGCCTCCCAAACACTCCAATCCCATATCCTAAACATTCAAGAATGATGTCAAAAATGGAGAATCAAAATAAACCCCCAAAAATCTTACCAAATAACCTTTACCCTTCGTCGTAAACCTACAAATACTACAGTATCCTTCAAGGATATTCCACTGATCCTTGTTGAACAGATCCGCTACCTAGGACTCCACTTGTACAAAAGTCTTACATGGAATCCACATACTAGACTAAAACAAGAAACTGCTCTTCGTTACAGACTTCTTCAACATTTACCAGACAAACGATCAAAGCTCCCAATTCATTACAAAAGACTTATTTGCATGACTGTGATTAGATCTATTTGGACGTACGAAGTTGAGCTTTGGGGCTCTACTAAACGATCTAATTCATCTCGTATCCAATCCCTACAATCCAAAATCCTTCGAAAAATCCTAAATGCCCATTACTTTGTCACAAATAAACTAATCCATAAAGACCTTAATGTTCCATATGTTGCTGAGTTAGCCAAAACCAGATACCTATCATTTCATCGTAAGCTCCATAACCACTCAAATCCATTAGTTTCTTAACTTGCTTCCTACTCCATTCCCGATAATCCTCCGAGGCGTCTGGAAAGAAGATGGCCTAGGGATTTTCTAGTGTGGAATTTTTATTGAAGTGTTACTGATGAGTAGTTCTTTTCAAGTTTTGACATGTTATTATAATCGTTATCAGCATTTTTACTTAATGTTTATTATTGTGCAGTTGTGAATTTCAATAAATTGATAATAGATAGATATTGGTTTTATAGAAGTAAATTTTAATAAATTTCAAAAACTCTCTTATACCTAATGTCATATGGCTTATTTTGTTCCTGAGTTAATTTCAGTATTTCTAATTTGGGAATTCCCCCTGAGTTTTTCTCCATAACATCTTCTTTATTCCTTAGCCGAAGTGCATGTTTCATCTCTCCATTCTTGCGCTATTACTGAAATCACTTTCTCAAAAATTGGGTATCACGGAGGGAGACTACAAAGATAAGGATAAATTCGGAAAAATGGTTAAAAATATAAAGGTTCTTGTAGCGGAGAAGAAGAAGCATGAAAGTAAGAAATGGACAGAGGAAAGAAAGAGGGAAATGGGCAAAAAAATGAAAAGAATTTGGGCAGAAAGGAAGAAAACCTGAAACTGATATACGCGTGTTCCACCGTTGGCCTGTATCGCGATAAATAAATAAATAATATATATATACTTAACAAGTCTATTGATCAGTATGGTTAACTAATAGAATATTATATGGCTTAGTTTTCTTTTTTTTTTTTTTTTTTTTGGATTCGACATAAAAAATAAAATAAATAATTTTTTTTTTTTTTCAGTCCCAATCAGATTCTGATTTTTTTAAATTTCATTTATTTCTTCTTCTTTTTAAGGCCTATCTTAATTCTATTCCTAATCCACTTTCCACGTTGCGAAAGGAAAATAATGTATACTTTTTGTGCTAACTTGGGAAGGGACACTGGACCGATATTGGCAGCCCAAGGCCGCCACTGTGACCACACCGTTGCTGAGCCAGTACTATCTCTACCCTAGGTGCTGCATTACTCTAGCCATACCTCGTCATGTTGCTATCACACAAACTCTATCTCGAATCAGTCTGTTATTTATGCTAATGTCGTTGCGAATTGAGGCTATGTCTAAGCTCAAAATAAAAGGTTGAGCGCTATGATTAATAGCTTCTTGGGTGGCAAGACGTTCGCCCAAGGCATTCCAAATCTATCGACATTTAATAGGAAATGTTTATTTCTTTTGGCTTCTGTGGCTTTACAGAGTGATTAAGGGGTCTAGAAATTATCTCACATGTTCATCAATAAGAGCAGTCAATATCTGTTATCCAGTGTTCTCTTAATCGGTTCAAGCAAACGAGGTAAATTATTACTGTAGATGTTTATAAAATATTTAGTCAGTCCCCAAAGATCTACAAGTAGTTATCAGTGCTGACAAAAAGCCTTCAAATGCTCACTAAGGACGTTACAATACTTCTACCGCTAACGAAGTTGCTGTCTTAATTGTTGGCCAGCTGTTCGAAAAGCGAAATATTGTTCTCCACAGCAGGGACAAAAGAGAGTTCTATCAAGTGTACGATTCTCTTCAGTACCATGGAGAAGATGGGTACAGTATTAACATCCCTGACCCAAACACCAATACACCACTTATGAAAACTGTGTCTGCAGCTGATTTTTACGTCTAAATGTTGATGGAGCGAGGAGGTGAACAACCGTATTTACTTTAATTTCGTAATCTCCTCAACCAATTTATGCTTGATATATACGCAATAATAGAAACAGAGAGACTAAACTTTATTCGAAAAAATCAAAAAAGTTGAGAAGTTGAGACTATATTCACTTAAAGTATGCCATAAGAAAAGCTGATGGTCTGGTATCAGAGCTGGGTAAGATGGTAATGCTGCCTCGAAGCTTCACTGGAGGACTATCAAAATAATATAAAATTAACTTTACCAAATTGTCAAATTTACTAATTGAAATTATTCTAAGAATGAAATTCTTTAGGTTTATTTAAGTAATAATAGTTATCAACGTTAAGCTTAACTTTTACTAATTTAAGTTGTCCTTTATTCTAACGATATTAAACCGTAGCGGAGTAGGGTACTTTCAGCTTGTAAATTTATAATTTGTAATTTTTTTTAATTTATAAAAAAAATTAATTATTCGTTACAAACAAAATACAATTTACTACATTAAAATGATATTTAATTATTTGTTTATCTGGGGAAGAATGTGTGAGAGAGTGAGAGAAAGAGAGAGAGAGAGAGAGAGAGAGAGAGAGAGAGAGAGAGAGAGAGAGAGAGAGAGAGAGAGAGAGAGAGAGAGAGAGAGAGAAAGAGATATTTTATTACTATAAAATATCATCAAATACATACACATGGAATTCAAAACTTTTTTTTTTTAATCAATGATCTCAAAAATTTGATGTAACAAATTTCAGTTAATCCATCTTTCAAGATAATCTCAGTAGTTTTGCCATTATTAGCGATTACGTTAAATAATTGTTATTATCACTACATTGCCACAGATAAACGCAATTGCTCATGATTTAATAACCATCCTAACGTATTGTTGAACACCTCGCCTCCGATGAGAGATGAGGCCTTGACTGATGTGACTATGCTCCTTTATTGGGATTATTACTCAGATGGGACCCTAATGAGCACTGCCTTATTTGTTTATAAAGGCTACAGCCCTTGCGAAGGTGATCCCAGGAGGAAGCCACGTCACCATCGAGGCGATCCGTCATCAGCTGCTGTTTAACACGTCTTCCTCCAATAACTGGTCCAAGTCAATTAGTAGCTGGAGAGCTGAGTGATATGGGCGGCAACAGCTGAGTGATAGAGGTCGCCATTAGGGGGCTTCCCTAGTCATTAAGCTCACCGCTCAAGTCCTTCATTATAACTTCCGATAATTTTATGTTTGTCCCTTTTAATAATTTTAACACCGGCTCATTTATAATTGGTTCATTGCCGAGGTATAATTGCATAAACATGGTATTGGACTAAACTGGCGAATCATTGCATGATACGTTTAAGTCCAGCTTTAAAATTTAAATATTCACGAGATCCTTAGGTTAGAGGGAAACACTAGATATCATCCAACTACAGCTAAAAAATATTACTTTTTTTATTTAGTCATTCAGTCACAATTTTTAATAGCGTAATGGCAACCATTAAATTTGCTTGAAGAAAAAAATGAATGAAAAGTAATAGTGAGAAAAATACCAATTTAATTTTATCTAATTTAGAATATTCTGACATGTTGGTAGTGACTATATTAGGTATGACCTTGTTAGTATATTGTGGTTCAGAATTGAACTTTGAACATCGGCGAGTGTAAGGAAGTTAATGTGTTGCATGATGTTATTAAAGTACCAAATTTTATATTTTCCGTACATAAAAATACTTAAAATGGGTATTGAGGCTTTTTACCAAAAAAAATAAATAAAATACACAAAATAATTAAATGAAAACTCTTCATATGACACAAAAAGCAAGAAACTACGAAACTAACAAATATTTAAGAAAATTCCAATCAACAAAGTTCTAGTCTCTCCAAATCTCTGGCTCAATTACTCCAGTTCCACACATTCCACACACACAAGTTTCCATTGGTATTCAACACTAGAGAAGAGGCCAAGAAAGCAGACCTGCGATTTAATCGACCCTAAACAAGTAAGGAGCAATTCTGATTCGGGGCTGTAATAAATTCTTTCCCAGGCTGTGTATAAAATATTTTGCATTCGCTGATTGTCTGTAGTTGAAGACAGGCGTGAATTTACTAGTAATAGAAATTAAAAAAAAAAAAAAAAAATGCAGAACGCAGTATATAGTACGGCTGTAATTACAATATTTATTTTATTTCAAATTTAATTTTTAAACCGATAAATTTATATATTAGATTTCAAAAATTTGGTGCTTAGAGGTTTTGAAAAAATACTTCATGTTATATAAAAAACAAAACAAAAAGAAACGGAAGATATCACAAAATTAATATGCTTAATTTATAATTATAAAATTAATAATGCTAGAATATCGCTAAGATACAAACGAATAACCTTGAAACAGTAGTGATCTTAATGCTTACTATTTCCATTCACTAAACTGAGGCATATATATTTTTGTACGTTCTGAATTATATTTAGGTTTTAAAAATTGATTGTAGTCTCTTAAAGTATTTATTTCTCCAAAAACTGAGATCTCAATACCAAAGGCTGTAGTAATACGCGAAAATAAAGCGAAAATGCAAATTAAAACCTAAGCTATAAAAGCTTCAACATTGATTATAATGGACAAAGAAAACAAACGCCAACAGAATCTTATATAGACAGTTCTGACGTCAAATCTTCCTCCATCCATGCTCAGGAATTCCCGTGAATTAATTTGTCAAAACTTATCATAACGAATTGTACTCTTAAAGTAAAAAAAATATGTAATCGATTTTGGAAATCGGGATAAATAATCGTATCTATATGAAGGAAGAGGGGACTCTTCCATTAATTTTAGTAAAATTAGATCAAATTATAACGTAATCTAATAGTAACTGTTTGGTAGCAAGCATATGAGAATACATAAACTATTCACCATTTAACCTTCCACTTTAGACCAATTCAATATATTTTATAGAAGATATTCAGCCTCTATTTTTTTTTTTTTTTTTTTTTTTAATTTAATGATATTAACAATTGTACAATAATAAAATAATTGTTAAAGGACTATCGGGAACAGAATGGTAAGCAAGTTGAAAGACTATTAGATTTGAGTGGGTAAATAAAATTAATTTAATACCCTAATCTCAAATTGATTTTACAACACGCCTTAGTAATACCGTCACAAACGGAAAAAAAAGTTGAAACATATGAAAACCTAGATTTTAAAATAAGCATATTTCCTATGTTACAAGCACGATTTTTACTAAAACTGGGGTACCGACTGAATATATACCCTTATTTACAAAGAGCCCTGTGGATTTATTCATCACAAATGTACTGGAATTCCAACTTTATTATTTTTAACTTTATTTATTTATCCACACCCGCCAAAATATAATTCAACAGTAGTGTCTTTGGATTGATAAAATTGAGTAAAAGGTGACATGCCAGGCATGAGGAAGAACGATACTCAGTGGTTATTCTTTGTCAGCATTAATTTATTTATGAAAATACATCTCTCATCCACCTTATTTTCAATCTCATTTGTGTATTTTCAGATATATAGATGGCAATTGCTTCTATAAGTTTGTTTCTTTGTCCTTTTAAATTCTAGTTAAATCATTGGTTTTGTGTCTATTGTTAACTGTTGGTGAACTTAAGTCAGTATATAAAGTTGTGTAGGCAAAGCACCAAGGAGCTTGTGTGATGAGTCTAAAAGTTTTTGTTTGAGAAGTCCCCAGTCTTTGTATGTGTGTCTCTTTAGCACTACCGAAGATATGGGAAGCGTAAGACCAAACGGACTTTATCAAATATTTGTAACTAGCAAGTTTTTGTTTTAGTTTTAACTTGGATTTTGCCCGAGCAGTGTGTACATTAGTTTAAGTCTTCGGTTTAAGAAATAAGTGTTGACTTCCAATCTACTAACTTTTGATATATTGCTGGTTGATAGGGAAGTACACTGCAGAAATAAACTTGAATATATACTGTACTCTATCACATTAAAATGGCAGATCATTCTAAGAGACTTAATAAGGTTATAACAATTATTTCTGACAACAGGTATTCAAGGTGGAAAAGAAGTTGCATGAGGGATCTCCTTAACTATATAGATAAACTGAATTTAACGAAAGGAGGTACCAATGAGTTCTTTAATAATTATCTTTTTAATAATTAATGAATGAAATAATTAATCTTTTCGTTATTTATTTTATGTTTTAAATCCTCTTTTGAAACTTAGCTGTCCAAAGGCCTATAAATCCTGTAATGTAACGTCAAGCGTGAGACGCTCCAAGCCAGATCTCAGTTGGCGATTATTTTTTGTACGTGATCCTCTGGTCCCTTCCCTCCCCTCCTTTCACATGATTCTGGCGTTTTATAGAAATTTGACGAAAAATTTCTCCCCGGAAGTTTTAGTGTTTAGGTGAAAGTGGACAAATAAAGACTGGAGATCGTTTGAGACAACGCAGGCCGGCGGTGAGGATCTCGGATGAAGAGATTAGTTCTCTGGGTTAGAGAGAAATTGGGAATGTTCCTTCGGGTCTATTCTTGATAACCTGCGAACGCAGTCCGTAAATCAATGGAATGGTGTATATCTCAAGCTAGTGATTTATAAAAAGACTTAAATGTTTACAAAAATCTTCTTTATAACCCGTGATAAAACATTGCACATATGTTTACTTCGAATAAAATACAGAGAAAACTTTCAATCTATTTCGTACGGTATATGATGAACGGTGTTATTTGATGTGGAGAGTTAATAGCCAAAAACCAATGATTATGCTCTGAATATTATGTCGGTATACATTTTAGGTCTGGGTGGACAACGTCATTAAATACATATACATTAATGAGAACATATACATGTATAATAATAAGACAAGGACGGGTATAAAATAACTTTTCCAACCTTATTTGCCTTTCGGCAATAAAGATGGCATTTGTATATAATGCAGAACATATTTATACCCATGCTAGCAAAAAATTCAAGTTTTGCTGTTGACCCAGGTCATAGATATATGAGGTCCATAGATATACCTCTATCAATATCTATGATTTTGGTCTTCAAGGAAGCAGTATGGTCTATTCTGACCATTCTATACTCAAAACGTTGTAAGGAAACTAGGCTCTTAAGACCAATTCCAGCAGTTCGGCTCACTGAGCCTTAAAGACGATGTAATTAATAAAAGTATGTAAACCGTCTCTGGAACTTCGTATCGATATGGAAGGCATAAGGGACATATGTCCTTTTCGAGGCCATTAACTTCTGGGGATGCTCTTCTATTAGTTTCCTGGACTCCGTTGTCCGAAGAGGGTGAGATCTCCAAGCAAGCATAATATTCTAAATAGGAATACAAATCATTTTAATTTCAAGTCTCAATTGGTTGGACGAACCAGAATTCTGGGAGAAGATTGAGACAAAAGCATTTATTGAAAACGAGTTTTTGAAAATGAAATTTAAGTAGTATATTTATAATTTTATAACTATTCGGTTTTTTATAACTTTTGCTTACAATCCCAGAATTATTTTCACATTTTTCATCTGACTTACGAATCCCTCGGACCATATTCGACCTTCACTATTTATTAATGCAAAAACATTTTCATTGGCCATCTGTTTTTATCCATTCTCATTAAAATACTGAATTACCGATGATTATGAATGGTTCTATACTATCTAAAATATGTTTTTTCCTGTTCCATATTTTGTCTTATCATGTTCTTAGAAAGTCATGATATGCTACAACTTTCGAGAAAATCCTTTTAGGCTTGGATTTTCGAGGACGAAGTTGTAAAAACTAAATTTTTTGCAGGCCATATATTAATTTATTTCATTTAGTTTTTTAACAGCGCAATATAACACTGTCCCTCGAAGGAAGAAATGATATAAACTTTTATTGTTTTTGTTCCAAAGGATACATATTTTATTCCACAGGACCTTATTTTGGTTTTTATTATCATGATTGTAATAGTCATGATATTAGAATTATATCATAATAATAGTACTAGCAATATGATGTCATAGTAAAAGCATAATGAATTAAAATTAATATTCTCGTTTGACTAGAAAACATTAACCATTTATAATTACAACTTTAAATGTTTTTACTTCTAAAAAAATTATTTCACAAAAACTCATTAAAAATTAGAAATTATAGAAAGTATTTTTTGATTATTTCAAAGCCGGATTTTAAAAGTACTCTTATTTTTACGCATGAAAAACAAACAATTAGATCCAAAGATGTTATTCTATCACGGTATAACGGAAGTTCTCTCATTCGTGTTTCTAAACGGCACGTGTAGGTGTTAAATTGGTCATTTAAAATTTAGATTGATTGGTCTTTCTTGATATAGTCTGTTACGTATTTCTCAATTATATTCCGCCATCATGGTGAATGGACTTGCGTTCACGATAAATAAATCAGTCCTCCGGTTTAACGGCTATCATTATCCCAAATGGCTCAATATTTTGGGCGCCACTTGGCCATATAGAAACCATCCGTTCCCCACCAGGTTTCTAAAAATCATTTTTACATTTTTATACTGTGTAGTTAAAATTCATTTTTCATTGTTTCAAAAACAAAAAAAAAAAAATCAGTTTACAAAAAATAAAAAATTGTACAAAATAATGTCTCATGTCCCACCTTAATTAAGGAGCTAACAAATTCACACAGTGACCCTAAACCATTTTTACTACCTAATGATATTTTTAAGCTACAACATTACTATCGAAGCCAAACTTTGTATACATCTAGTTAGGGTATACTGATATTCTAATATTGTTAGTAGGCTAAATTATAGAAAAATATCACACAAAAAATGATTTTTATATCTTAATTTGCTCTAAGTAGAAATTTTCTCGTAAAGCAACTTGTATTAAAAATAAAACAAAAGCATAAGGAAACATCCATGTAAACAGAAATAATTATTGATAATATTTTTTCATTTGATTGAGGAGTGAGAATGAGCGAAACAATATAAATGTACTTTATTTGAAATTAAACGCAAGATTATCTAGGAGTTGATCAATGCTACCATCAACTCAAAACTATATAACTCCATGTAGATTATATATGTTAGGGGTGTGTCGATTCCAAATGTCGATACTCTGTTCCACTGATTCTTGAGAAAAGTGCTGGTATTGGTTTCATTTTTTTAAGCACCGGTATCAAGTATCGATGACCCAAAGCCAATTCCTAGGAACCGATTGATAGTTATGAAGATAGTTTGGTAATACATAATGATGTAATTATTATGCATTATACTTTAATCAATAATATTTTATTCCAAAGTATCGTGATATTACACGTTTGGTGTAACCTTTCCTACAATATGGTATACCGATAATATTTTAATTTTATAAATTTAACAAAAAAATAGTGTCAAGACGAAGTAAATAAATTCAAAGCAAACTCATCTTCCATGCATCGTTTTCTTCAATTCTCAAAACCGTGGCAAGAAGGTGCTTTTACGCTTCTGGTCAACATAGCCAACTTTTTTCAGCTTTGTTATTCAAAACATATACGCTTTCTTTTTTATTCAAAAATCCATGAGGAATTAATGAAAGAAGAACTTTCAAAGGACTTATGGTATCAGGGCAGTTGAACTTATAACAACATAAAATTAAAATTGGATTCATAATTATTTGTAATGAAGACTTATAACAGGATTATCTGTCAACTAGTATTAGTAAAAAAGTATAAAATGAACAAGCTGCGCAATAACGCAGCCTTCGGAGAAGAATTATGGCTATTGTAATAGGCATCAATCACTTTAGTTCAAAATGGCAGGTATCAGTATGAAAGACTTGTAAAAATTGGGGACGTATATCTTCCTTCTGAGGAGCAATTTGATATTTAGCAACAGTATATAATTCCATCTTTCAACTACCCAGCTATTTTCATTCAAACCCTTTTTCCAGGGCGATAATAAAGACGTCAAGACCGTCTGTTCTTACTGCGCAAAAGAACGCAAGGTTAAAGGGGAGAATTGTTTTATTCTTTGCGATTAAATCATAAGTTTCGCTTCAACTGGCGATAATCCTGAAATCGAAAATTTACAAAAGTAATGTACTTCAAAGCTGCCATGAGATTGTTAATGTTTTTTAGTGGTTTAATTATATTGTATTTAGTTTTATTAATTTTAATTTACCTTTGATATACCTTAAGCCGTGTCCACACTTCGTCCGAGTGAATGGACAATGCCGATCAGTAAACTACCGTGGTACCCCCCCTGACGTCATTTCAGGTTATTTGTAATATCAGGAGATCTCTCATCCAACTCCTTTTTAACCTTTAGTACTCATTATGGGAGATATCGGGTTGTCCCACATAAAATATACGAATGTCTGTTGATTCTCTTAAATATATTTTCTATGTATAAAATAATAATCCTCTATTTACTAACGATGTTTTGTTTTTTTCCTTAAGTAGACATATAGATGTCCGTTTCATTTCAAACGTTAAAATGGAAAAAAGAATGGAGTAATTTTATATTATGAGTTAAAACTTGATAATTCCGCGGCTCATGCAGAAATAAATGTCAATTAAGCTTTTGGCGAAGTGAGTTATAATAAAGATTGATGAGTTGATTGCCACTTCTATTGAAATTATTTTATTAGAAAACGAGTTTCAAATGCTAAACATTCATCTTCAGTTCTAGAACATACCAAATTTTTGAAACACCATTACCAAAATAATTCCAATAGAAGTGGGAATTAATTCATCAATCCTAATTGTACTGGATCCTTCTATATCATCATGCGTACCTCAAGTGATTTATAATGACGGGACTATTTACAAAATGTTCTTCAGATTTCGTGTATGGTGGTCATGATATTGGTAAGTATAAAAATATTTTACTTATGAAGTCTTACCTCATCCCCCGTATTATCTGTTCTCTACCATGCACCATTATCTGTTGACTACCACTTTTTTAGGATCATGGATAATTTTATGAGAGGAAAATTGTTTCGAAATGATTCAAACATCAAAAATGGCTTTTCTTATTTTGTTTCATTCGTGACCCAAACCTTTTTTCAAACCAGTCATTGAAATCTTAGTTAATAGTTGGGAGAAGTGTGTTGATAAAAATGGTAAATATTTTAAATAAAATAGATTTGATTTGTTTGTTACAGTCGCTTCGATAGATATCTAAACTTAAGGAAGAGAATTTTGCTTGCAAATATGTCTGATTTTTCACGTACGCTGTAAAAATTTCTAACGAGATTTAAATTATTTTTGACAAAAGTTGTCTATTTCTAGGTTTCGCTGTCAATATTATTTTTTAATATTTCCTTTTATCTCAGAATAAAATATTTTAAAAAGGCAAAATTCGATCCACTTTGAATTGTAAATATGTGTTGAGATCTTTGGATATTATCGACTACCCAAGATCTGTGATTCTGTTAAGGAACAGACATGACCGGTAGCAGACAGGTGAGCCAGGAAATGACTGGACCCGGACGAAGCTGGAGTGTAGGCGAGCAAGCCTTGAGCCATCAGATACTGCCCAAACTCTGGTCGATCAGATGTGCCAAAGTTTTCGTATCTTTGAGTATGACACACAGTATGGATTATGATCCCCATGGAGGCCCTTGATATGTGAGATTTCTATATGAGAACAGGATTCAGCAATAATATCCGAAATTTTTAGGGTCAATAGATCTACAAGTACAGAACTTTGAACCTGAAAATTTTTGTAGATAATGAGATCAGATAAAGGCTGACAGAAAAGTTGTTCCGGCTATTAATCACCGGCTGTTAAGAAACAACTGATGGTACGTAGGTGGTTTTAGGTTGTTCTGAAGCTCTAAGTTTTAGATTTATTATTTAAAAGGTTTTTGGTCATAACCCGTTAGAGTCTACCAACTGTAAGAAAACAAGACTGATAAAACCATTAAGTTTATTCTTTAATAGTGAAGGTTGGGGTTGGATTCAAATATGCCAACTTCGGTTTCGAGAATGCTTAGGTATTAACAACCTAAACACGCCCAGCCCCCCCCCCCACCTCCTCTTTGATTTCTTTAATGACTTTATTAGGTTTATATGATAGATCTACTAACATCTCAGGTTCCTTGGTTCAGTTCTTGACATAAAAGTATTGCTTCTTGGCCAAAGATTATCCGAGCCATGTTTTTTTGGCTAACCCAATGAACGGAAAGATACTATACTATATCTGTTGCATATAAAAAATAAATTTAAAAAAGTACACTTTGAAAGACGAATTTTCAGGTTATTGTTCTATTACATATAGAATATCTGTAATGTATTCTTGAATTTTATTTTTTGAAATAGATATATTTATCCATAAATAGCTCATTGCACCTCTACTTTCGACATATCTTTCTGAATCCGTCAATTCGTCATTCAAACAATCTTTCCACTTTCAAATATCATTTCTTTAACCAACTAAAATCTATCCAGACCCACGAAAACAGACAGTAGCAACCTTTTAGTTCTATAAAAATGTGAACAGTTTATGTATATAGTTAATTGTTTTAGCTCACATGTATATAAGTATTACTCTTACTTGACATTAATATCGTTCTGTTCTGTTTTCATTTTATTATTGTTATATATGTATATATATACTTTTTTTCCTTAATTTTAAGTACTATTATTATTTTTTAATTTAAAAGCTCTGAATGCCTCGGTTTGAATATTATTTTTTTATTGTCAAGGATCTTAAAATCCTAGAATAAAAATGTATTTATTTATATCAATATACTCAGCACTATAAAATCTAGTCAACAAATTATTAAATAAACATACCTAAAATAAATCATCTAAAAGTTCTCGAAATGGTATTTATGAGGAAGGTGCAGCTCTTCAGTTTTCTTTGAAGAGGTTTAAGAGAATTTGCGAAAATTGTGATGATGACAGGTTAGGGGTTCAGCTTGCATAATTATCGAGAGAAAAAAATGTCTTTTTCACTATCCCCAGGAACTGCTCTACGTCCCAAGGGATGAAGATATGTATTTCATTGGGAAACAAAGCCTACAGAGTAGTAAGCTTTATAAAAAGGAGCATGAGTCAGTAATGGCCCGTGCCTTGTAGGCGTATCCAGCGAAGGAGGTCTTTATAGGGCATATCTAACTTGATTAATATTTATACCGCGTCTCTTGGAACACCGTCTTCGAGGCGATTTTGACAAATGTCGGCCGACTGTGCCGTTTGAGGAGCCCCACTGTCTTCTCCTAATGGAACATCTCAAACTGGCTCTAATAGCTCTCTTAATGTCAGCTTATTAATAGCCCCTTCCAGATTATTATGAAACGTTTTCATAAATATTAATACGTCGATAGGCTTCCGGTGAAGCCATCTTCGTGATAGATGATGGAATGGATCTATCCACCCGGTGGGAAAATTGTCTTTGTTTATAAATGTCATTCGATTCAGTCGCCCGTCGTGCTGACATTTTAAAAAGCCTACAACAGTACCGTATCTACGGTCTCTATCAGTTTCTAAATTTTAATAAATCAATTAAAAGTAACTATTAAAATTCAGCATTCTGCTCCTTATTTATTAACTTGTTAAACATTTCCCATCTTCAGGTTAGAAACTTAAAACAATCGAACTTATTATACAATTCAAATTTACCGATTTCTCAGTGTTCCCACATGTCATAATAAAAAAAAAAAACATTACACTCAGTGTGATCTGAAAAACTATCTTATTTAAAAATCTGGTACAGTTAAAGCTTGGAGCTACATAGATAAGACCAATAATTGGGTAAACCTATAATCAGATAAACAAATAACAATAACCCATAAACAGACACAGACAACATAGGTACGAATTATGAAATGATAATAAATAGTTTAGAAATATAATAAATTATATATAAATTAAAATTGTCAAAAACTTAGAATATATTTGAAAAAAAAATTAAAATATGGTTAACATTTTTTGTTTTGTTTTTTTAAACTTAAAATAATCAAATTTTTTGAAATATGTACACCAATCTTATTAAACAGTTAATACCTTTGAGCCCACAAGTCAATGTAACACATTTTTAAACAATAATGCAATTTTCAGATCACGATGTATTTTTTTTTTTTTAATTCTGACAATGTGGAATCACTAAAAATTGGTAAATTTAAATTATTTATCTTTTATTGAAAAAGTATTATGTTATATGTATAATAATGGTTATTTGTTAAGTTGAATTGAATGGATCCGCCGAAAAACGTTCTAAACGTCAAAC
Organism: Euschistus heros; assembly: GCA_003667255.2. NCBI lineage: Eukaryota > Metazoa > Arthropoda > Insecta > Hemiptera > Pentatomidae > Euschistus > Euschistus heros. Next base: position 751,426 of record RCWM02000074.1, read on the forward strand.
ATAAAATTTTGAGCAATCAGTGAATGAATATCATAATCTAAAGTTTTTGTTAGTTTTGTAGATTAGATTTTATATTCACATAGCAACTTGTTATAATTAGATGTATAATAACATAATGGAGTACTATATCATGCTATGACGTACTATTATACATTTTAAAACCTTTAAAATCGGCATTTTGGAAATTTTGTGGCTTAGGACGTTTTTCGGCAGACCCATGCTATTGTCTTAAGGTTCAAACCTGAAGATAGGAAAAAATGATTCCCAAAACATGTGGTAGTGATGTTTCATAAATTAATAAATATGCCCCATAAACATTATTGAAACTAATTAAAAATAATAAATACTTAAATTAAAAAAGTATGTACCTAAATATGCAAAAATTCTAATATTTTTCCCATTAACATTCATTTTTTTTTTAACATGAACTTTTTTGAAAGATTTCCCGAATAAAAATGCTTATTAAAGCTTGCTGGTATTTGTGTGAAGATACAGCACATACAAGCTGATAATACATTGTTAGAGTTGTAAAAAACTAATTTTTAAATTAATAATTTTTATTGTGAAATAATTTATACTATAGTATACCCCAAAGGCTGTCCAATACAACTCACGGAAGGTCTTGGGTACCTCACAAAATCTGTTCCTCGTCCAACGGTTATGTTCCAACAGTTCTCTCCCCTATCCCAATCAAGGAATAGGTACCCACCTATATTTGTAGTTGGTTGATTATGCCAAAGAAGTCGATTTTCTGTCTCTAAATCTAACCTAGACTGATCTAACTGAAACTAAATTTACTGCCCACACCATTGTTTAGCTACAACAGAAATTCCTTGCGATTGAAAAAAAGATGGATAGCGCTGAGACAGTTTGGAGTACATTATATCTAACTAATAGAAGTCAAAGTTTATAGTACGTTGTTTCGTTTTTTCTATGCTTAACGTCCTTATGTACTCCAACTAGGACAGGAAGGACGGGTTATCCTACAGGTTACCAACCTATTCTAGCCACGATGGAAAGGTTAAGATTTATTCGTGGGTTCGCCTCGGGAACAGTTTAAACCCACCCAGGTCTGATTCGAACCCACGACCTTCAGTGCCGAGCGCACTGAGACTCTCACCCCAACTCACTCGGCCATCGAGCCCCCTGTTGATTGTAAGTTCATCAGGATTAAATTAAAAAGGTATTTCTAGGTTTTTCAAAATAAAACTTTTTCAAGAATATGTACTACAAATAACAATTGTGGTTAACAGAGTAGTTTGTTAGGTCACCTATTACTGCACTGTTGATACACCAAGACAGTTATTTGTTGCATAAATATTTTATCTGTAATGAGCTCTATGAATGTTTTAGGCAGTTCCAAAACATATTCTATATTATTAATTAAAAAATATATTTAGATTTTATTTGTTCCTTTACGTGAGGTATTGTTGCCTAAAGTATGCTAGTTCATTTTTTTTGTTTTGTTATGTTATCCTTTTCAGATCATAAAAACACTTTAAGATTACTAGAAAAAAAAAATAAATAAATAAAGTAATTTTTCTGTTAATATTTTAAATGACCTATCTTCTGATTTAAATACTTTTTTTTCTTTTTTTTTTTACTGAGACATTTTTAATAATAATTATTTAAGTAATTAAGATTTTTTAAAAATACAATTCATTGCAATTATTCTTCGAACACAGTATTAGAAATGAAATTCACTAATTACTTTATGGGTCACCTGTGGTGTAGTGGTTAGCATAGCAACCTACTAAACCCAAGATCGCGGGTTCGCAGCCCGGCAGATGACCTTAGGATTTTTTAAAGGGAGTAAAAAATCCTTAGCTATGCCGTCCTTCGGAAGGGACGTAAAATGGGGGTCCCGAGTCTGTGCGATGTCAGGTACTCGTTAAAGATCCCTATCCTAATTATACCTGGATAGGCAAAATTTAGGACTCCCACCGTAGCATCGTCCGATTAGCCATAGCAGCATAAAGTGACGTTAAACGAAATAAACAAACAAACTAATTACTTTATGGATTAATTTATACTATTGATACCATAAACAAAATAATTCACATTTTCCTACATATTTTAAATTAAGTACATATTTCTGAATAGCTTGAAGAGTATTTGTAATGAAGTGAATATGTAATCGTGTTTACCTTCAGTTACACCTTAGATTATGCAAATGGATTAATGGCTAAACATGTTTCAAAGAGTTTCAAAACTACATTGTAATTCAACAACTCAGTATTAACATATTTCGGAAATCCGTGACGGCTAAATATATCGATAAGTAACATTTTACTTTATTTAAATTTAAATTGTGAATTTGAATTATAAATTAAATAACGGATCTCGGATAAAAGGGGAGTAAATTCTTTCTTCTTATTTTACCAATTTAGCATGGTAACTAAAATTGTACTTACAACATACTATAAAACAGGAATAGTGAATTATAAAACCGTATTTTAATATTTTAGAAAAACCGCATTTGTTATTTGTAGCACTGAACACTTCAAATATTCGGTACTACACACACAATAAATAAAAAATTAATAGTGACAAACATGTTAAATTAAAACCAAATTGCAAGCGTTTTTCAAAATTATACAAAGCATTGATTAATAGCAAGATGATTACAGCAATAAATATTAAATGATATTTACAATTTATCATTAATAAATATTTCATTATTATAATGAAATAAAAATATTTTTTTCATAGATATTGCACAATAGCTTGGAAATATAAATCATGGGAGAATGGCTTAAAGTAATATATTAGCCACTATTTCATTCTACTTTATTTATTACTATATATTAGGAATACATAAAAAAGACATTTTACATTTTGAAATATGGTCAGAGGAACAAATTATATTCACAACCTAGATTAGGCAACGCTGTCACCGATTGGCCTAAAGTCACTGTGTGTTTTTAAGGGAGTGTTTTAAAAGGTTACTTAAAAAGCTTTTATATAACACAAACTATCATTATACAAATGGTTTTTGAAAAAAAATGACATATATGAAGGGTAATCAAGGCAGTTAGGAACAATCTCAATCCAATATTCATACTATAAATTAAAAGAAAAAACAATTTATTCAAATTTAAATTCACCATATCTTATTCTGGATAACTCTACAGTAAGCCTTTTTGTTCTACCCCAAACATCATCAAAGGAAAGTATTATGAAAGACTTTTTAAGAGACCAGAAGATCGTAACATATTACGCTGCTACATGGCACCTGCCCTCCGGTTCTCATTGACTACTAACCATGAAACTGAGAAGGTGTAGCTAAGACTACGCTTGGTAGAAGACTGTCATGTCATGTCACAGCTAAGACAATGATTGTTATACTACCTACTGCATATTACGTTTCGAACAGAAATCCTACTGTTATTTATTAAATCACCTCTGGACTTATTAGGCATTCCAGATTTATGAACCGGCCTAAAAAAAACAACATACATTTATATTCATATATGCATGACAAATTACGTGGAAAAACAAGGGAAGAAGTACAGAATACGACGAAATTACAAATTTTAGGTTCATCTCAACGGAGGTTAAAAAGGAACAGGATGAGGGATCTCCTTAGCTAATCACTAAGGTATCACGCCTGGTGATAGTATCACAGGCTGCTGACTCCCTCTTGTCTTATCTGATGGCTTTGTCTCTTCTTTTTGATGTTACCTCATATCGTATCTATTATTACAGTTACAAATAAAATTATGTTTAAAAACATAATATACATATATAATAAAAAATATAAAGAAAAATGGTCAGAGACAATTTCTGTAGTCCGATCACACAAAGTTACCAAAAATTTATCATTGGTTTCGACATAGTCAAACCAACCAAGGACTGAGAAAATGGAAGGAGTATCTCCGAAAAAAATATGATATTTTATAGCCGATAGAATCAATCAAAAAGTTATATAGAAATAGAATTTTATTTTATTTTTCCTCAATGCTCCTTATTATGTCACAAATATACTTATCCGTCTATTTGTCCCCTATGTCGGAGATTTGGAACAAAAAAGATAACTATAATTTCATCTCAAGCTACATAACCTAGTCGAATCCACTAGTCTCCCGACTAGCTTCTCGGTCGATTTCCGATAACCCTCCAAGGCGACTGAAAAGAAGATGACCTAGGAACATTCTAATGTAGAACATTTATCTAAGTATTGTATTACTAAAGAGTAGTTATTCACAAGTAATAACTATTGTAATCATCTGACCGCACATTTACTTATTATATACATTGTAAACAGTTAAAAATATTAATGGAATATAAAATAAAATAAAAAATTATTTAAATTTCTTATGCTTGTAACGTATGACATTTTGGGGTGTTTATTTTTAATGTAGGTCTTGTACATTCAATATCAATAGTTGTAAACATATAAAATATATTGATGAGATAAGAAATTTTTCTCTAACAAAAGGTCACCGTTGGCTAAATTACAAAATTGTATGAGTATAATCACAAAAACATTCATTAAAAAAAAAAAAAGGAAACCCGCCTCAATATCACATGGAACAGACAGTGGCAAATGAAACGTATGTTACATCAAAGTAGTTATCTTATTACTTATTTTTTAACTTAAAAGGGTATATTTCTTAAAAGATGAAATTCTTAAAGAAAATTAGAGTTTGATTGAGGTACAGAAAAAAAAATTCAAACCAGACCAGTATTCAATCAATTCTACAAAGAAATCTTCCTGTTCCTTTAAAGATTTTTTTATACTTTATTGATACTTACAACTGTATAGTGTGTATATAATATATATGTGCTCTAAAATGATAAATAATTTTTAATAAATTGTCAAGAACTACTTATTAGTAGTACTTCAATAAATATTCTAGGTGCATTATAAAGTCCCTTAGCCATATTCTTTTTAGACAACTCTGAGAGCTACCAGGAATCCAGTGAGAAGCCAATTGGGAGACTAGTGGGTTCCAGTTGTTATATAGCTTGTCGAGGTACATATGGCAAATGGGACATTTAGATAAGTTACGGATAAGTTTATTTGTGACATAATAAGAAGCATTAAGGATTTTGGATTTGAAGGATTGAATACGAGATGAATCGGAAGGTTTAGTGGAGCCCCAAAGCTCAACTACGTATTTCCAAATTGGAAGCTTTGAACGCTTGTCTAGTTAATGTTGTAGTAGTCTAAAACGACGAGGAGCTTCATGTCGTCTTGTACCTATAACGTTAGCAAGACATAAATAGGATTCACATATTACAAACTTATAAACCGGAGAAGGGCTTTTAGAATGTGAGTGTATTAAGTAATGTAATAAATATGTAAGGGGCATGGTGTAACGACATTGTTCGTATTGTGAATACATTCTACAATCTATAAGGCAATCCCTCCCTGTAGCAGTAGGAGGTCCGCTGAATATTAGAGCACAATCCCTGATTATTTCAGAATCAGGTTCCTTTCTTGGGTTTGTGGAATCATTTGTTTTGTTTTTTGATCCGGTATCCTTATTTGTAAATCATTGTAATCAATGACATACAATGATGTTTGAGATTACCTCATTTATTCATTGGTGATTTAAAAGGATTGATAAAAGATCCTTTTATATTTGATTCAAAATTCCCAAAGAAGAAAAAAAATAGCCAAATATAAAGGTAATTTTTTTTTAAGTTAAGTCATGTGTGTAGGAAGATAAACGGAGTGTCTATCGTATGTTAAAATTTGTCCTTTATCCACCTTCTTAGCATTCCAGTGCGTATTAAAATTAACATAATACAAGATAATCATAACATATTACGACTATTATGAATTAAAACAATAATAATCGAATTGCACCTATATTTCAAAATCTTATGATGGCTATATTTGGTGTTCTTTTATTATAAGAGTTTAAGATTACATAAATATCTTGACTTAATAAAGTTCCAACACTAAGGAAATCAGAATAATGGCTGCAATAGCACATATAATACACATTAAGCACTAATATATATTTATAAATATGTGATATATATTTATGTATATTGTCTAATGGAATTATTTATGTGGCGTTCACAGAGATGAATATTCATTATGAATGTATCATTGTATATTATGAATCATTGTGGAAAAAAGTGCGTTTTTCCTAAAATACGATTTTTGCACTTAACATTCCATAAACAGTGACTCATATAAATTTAGGAGGATTCAAGACAAGATTAATTAAACTACTAGTCCTAAAGATTGGTAACGCCCATGATTGATAAACATCATGATTTTTTTTTTTAATATAATAAAAAAATAAGATGTTTTATTTAAATAGATTTATCATTATTTTTTTTTTTTTAATGTTTGACTACTTTATATGATTTTTGTGCTCTTTACCTAAAAGTCTGCCTTCAATTTAATAGCTTATATTGCCAATGTTAATGTTGAGGAACCAATATTATTAAATAACATAGTATGCAATTGAACATTTAAATAATAGATGATAATAGTATTATGTTTCTTTTTTCTTTTCTTTTTTAATATTTTTTAATAGTAATAATAATAAGGAAATAGTCTTTTGAATAACCATACAGGATGCTTTTTATGCTTCACATGAAAAAAATAGTAAAACGTCCTATCTTACAGGGAATTTCACGATGATCACAAATATACCTAAACTTGAAATTTTGAAAAAAAGGTTCTACAAAAACTTTCAGAACTAGAATTTGAGTTTTTTTACTGAATCGAACAAAATAATCAGTTTTAGCTTCCTCTCTTTTCCTCTTTTGAATAATCAAAAGAAACAATTATTTAAATTAGGTCAATTTAAATCAAACAACTCTATTGTCGTCTAGAAGGAATATCCAGAAGGAAATAATCTAATAATTAGAGGAAAAATGGAAGAGATATACACTCGTAGTTGTGAAAGATGTAAGTTAATAAATTAATAAAACGTTACTAAGTGAAGACAGTGGTTAAAGAAACATAGTAGACAACGACTATAGAAAGAATTCTACCTATGATGGGGGTGTTCTATGGGAGAAACAAAAATTGGAAAGCTACAGTAAAGTTTAGTTAAAGAAACCAGAGATTTCTGGAAAATTCCAAGACTGCGAGAGGGAGAAGCAGGTCTTCTTCCTTGCGAGTGATCCAAACCTCCGGCCTACCAACTATCATTTCTTTAAGGACCTGGACTACTTTATAAATTATAAAAAATTTATTAATCAAACGCATATAAAAATCAAAAATGGTAAATAAGAAGGATTTAAAATTATTTTCAGGTGTACAAACACTTGGACAGATATTTATGGAGATTTTGATAATTAAAAATGTTTTCTAATAATTTATTTTATAGTTTAAAAATAAAAATCTTAAATGGTACGGACCCGTGATAATCGAAAGGCTAGAAGTAAGAACAGAAGGAAGACGACCCAGAGGGAAAACCGTGCCAGAGATAAAAAGGAAAATGGAGGACAGAGAACAGTGGGCGAGATAGGCTGAGGCTCCACTCTAAATGGCAACAAGGAGGTAATGAAAGAAGAAGTTTTAAAAACATAAACCTGCATTAACACTAAAGCTGCCATGAAGGGTCAGATGATCCTTTTCAGAGGTTCTTAGAAACAACTTTGATCAATTCGCTTTTTGACTTTACTACATTTATAAAAAAATATGTCAAAAGAGTTTTCAATATCCACTCCTCTCTTATTATTGTTTTTTGTACCAACAAATTTTGGTAGCAACATGTATACATGAAAGGTAGGTTTAGTGTTAATATCCGGACATCCAATAGCAAAGTAGAATACCGGAACATAATAAGTTGCAAGCCTTAAAATAATGGTAGGTAGAAAATTAAATGTCACGAAAGTAAAGTGGTAGTAAAATAATCGGTTATTGTTTTAATTTCCAAAGAAACAGTAATAACGTTCGAAGTGCCTCTTCTTATATTTATTTGTTTATTAAGTACTTAAGTTTAGTCATATACTTTTAAAAAAAAGCAATATGCACTACCATGAATATTTAAAAAATAGTATAAAGTATAAAACAATAGAGGTGTAGCGCCCAAAGAGGCTATGTTATGAAGCTTAATTAACATAATGATAGAAGGTAAACACTCACCTAAGTGTCTAAGCGTGGATGCATCCAGGGGTGAGCCAGGGCGTTCCTAGAAGAGAAACAAAGACGAATTAGACCATTGTAAGGGTAATGATGCTAAACCATAACCTAAAGGGAACCGTCATTCCAAAGGCCATTCCTCCCCCGGCCTATAGTTCACTGCTTCCTCAGCCTATTCGTCCACCTTATAGGCTATACAAGGGTCTTAGGAACAATTCCTGTAACAATTCCACTATGGAGGGGTTAATCAAGACCTATACAGAGCAACTGCCCACTTATGGAAGTATTGTTAAAATCTTTTGCTGGGAGGACAACGGCTCGAGAACAGCTTATTGACATATCAATTTATATAATTATCCATCGACACATAATTGATTAGATTAATCTAAAATAAATTTTATGTTCATTTAAAATAATTAATAAATAATTAAAATAATTATAAATTAATAAATATTAAAATAATTAAAATACATCGGAAAAAATAATACAGTAAATTTAAGCGACATTTATCGAAGTTGGCAAATTAACTAACGTGTCTACTTACAGTAGAGATGGCATGAAAAAATATAAAATTTAGGGTTCTTCCTTCAAACAAACAATTAAAAAAAAAATGCCTTCATTTTTAAGAATTGTTCCTTCCTTATACCTACTGAACCGTTTTTGTTTACAAATTAGGGATATTTTGAGGTCAAAAGACAAATCATTTTCACCTTTAAAAAAATTATTAGTTTAACTATCGACGGATAACTGATTTTTTTTTTTTTTTTTTTTTTTTTTATTATTATTATTAAATGCTTATATTTGGATCTATTCTAGATCCCCGCCAGGTGGCTTTGTTTTTGTGTTAAAGCAGTTAAGATTTAACATTGTATATATATTGATAAAATATAAGTCATCACACAAATTAATACTTGTGGGATTTTCTTGAAACGTACTATCGTAGTGCAATTGATAAGTAACACAGAAGACTATATTCAAAGATTTTGAGAGGTACATACAACAAATAAAATTTTGTTATCATATTTACGAAGTAAATCAAATTTCAAACAAGTTTAACCAATGCATTATTTTTTTATTTTTTTTTTATTGATATTTAGAACTATATACAATAAGTAAATTAGCTGTAAAATGACTACAATGACATAGCAATAGCTTGAAAAGAACTACTCATTAGTAGCTCTACAGCTACTATTTAGCTGTTAATGTTTTACACTAGAAAGTCTCTTGACAAACTTCTTTTCAGACGCTTTGGATACTATAATATGGATTCGAGTGGGTGTATAGGTATCTTCTTTGAGCCAAGTTTGCAACATGTGGGGAAGGATTTTGGATTGTAAGGATTGGATAAGAGAAGATATGTAAAGTTTAGGCTCCCCGAAGCTCAACTCCGAATGTTTAAATGAGCCTAATAGCTGTCATGTTTATGTTGTTTTTTTGGTAATCGATTTGTGAGCTTTGAACGCTTGTCCAATAAATGTTGGAGTAGTCAAAACGAAGAGCAGCTTCTTGTCTTTTAATTGTAGTAAATAGATTTCGAGTTAGACGTTTATCCAGAGGTAGAGGTGCGGATCTATTCAACTAGGATTAGTGGAATTACTTTAATTTAAATCTCAAAAAAAAAAATTTTTTTTAAATCAGTTGCTTTTTCAAAAAGTAGTCTTTTGTTTTACTTTTTTTTTTTTTTTTATCACCCACATTGCCGTTTCCCATAATATTAAATAAAATAAATGTGATTATAAACGTTGTAAGAAAAGTAACTGTTGCTAGATAAAAAAAACAGTATTAACGGTTTTGCCCATCTGTAAGATAGCGTTAAAAATTACTAACAAAAAAGACCTTTAAAATTTTTTTTTGACTCAACAAATTCAAAGATCAGTATGATTGCCTTAGTGACCCATTTTTCCTAAAAACAAGAAAAACACCTACCGAGGATGATACAGCCGTGTAAACAAGCTACTTAACGAGAAATTGCAACACACTATTGACCGATCTTACACTCTGAATCACTTTCCTTCGGCACAACCTTATTCGGTACCGGTCTCACCCACAGTCCTTTTTCCTCTACTATTTTCTCTTCTTGTCGAGGGAACTTCTTCAGCGCGATTATCCAAAGACTACAAAAATAGCTTGTTCTCTAAAAAAAAAAAAAAAAAAAAAAGAAATCATATTTGTAAACCCCCATATTCAAAATGTAAAACGTTAGAACCATAAAAAAAAATTAATGAAAAATATTCCTTATTCTGGGACGTATTGCCGCCTAAAAATAACATAAAAGTAGTTAGATGGTATTTTTGCCTGGCTAAATATATTTTCGACAAATACATCAATAGATTATAAAATAAGATACTTATAAATTTATAATGTATTGATTAAAATTAAAAAGTGTTCTTGAAATTAGAAACTGAAGATGGATAATTGAGAAGTCAAAGAAATAATTGGAATTAAAAGGTAGGATTTCTTTGAAAACGTATTTACAAAACAATATGCTTAGATTTGGTATTCAAAGGATGGATGGAAGATCAAATGGCAAGGATATCATAAGTATATGAAGGTTTTTTGGACTTTCAAAATTGGAATAGAAAAGTACCAGGGAAATATTGTCAAAAACTTGGATAAAGCCACACTAAATGAGAGTACCAGCTAGTGATGTGAAAGTATATGGAGATCCCGAAAATGAACAGATTCATTAGCCTTCATGAACAGAAAATGAACAGATTCATTAGAGTTCACCAGATAATAACCGAGATATGGATGTATGACTAAATGAAACTAAATGTTGAAGTTTAAGTTGATACTTTGAGGACATGGTATACACACCTTAAGTGGCTATAAAACTCATTCTGACAACTCTAGAAATTTAATTATATCAGAATAGTGTATAGTTTATATTATAAGTATATTATTTTCATTAAATTTATAAATATTATGGTCATAAATTGCCAATAGTTCGTTCAGGCAAAATTCACATCTGTTTATTTTTTTAATTTTCTCTGTCATCTCACCATTGTAGTTAAATATTTCTCAAGAACATCGGCAGTAAGTGAGCTGTCCACACCTTTTTTTTTTTTTTTTTTTTTTTTTTCAGTGAGCTGCAGTTTGGAAAAGCTATTTTTAGGAGCAGAGATCCACACAGCGAAACCTTAAGTCAGTTGAGTACCTAGTACCGTGGGTACTTAAATCTGGTTTCAGTGCTTTCATAAAAAGTATTTAAGATTTTCAGTTCTTTTCCATGAAAGAATTGTTAATTAAAAAAAAAAATTATGTAATTGCAAACACTTATTTAGGGGAGGGAGAAAGGCAAAAAGGTGTGGTTTCAGGAAAGATCAATTTCACAGCAGCGTCTTTGCTCCATTGGACGAACGAGATGTCCAAAAACACATGTTTTTGTTCATATGATGATTTATTCTAAAGAGAAGAAAAGGGCCATGTGCCTCATTAAGATAATCACTGACAAGAAACGCTGACCTCAGGGAAAGGTAATCAATTGAGATAATACTAGGAAGCTTTGTGATAAAATAAAAAGTTGTTAAAAAAAAAAAGTTCCTAAACTGTTTACTATGCCGAAAAAAATTAACAAGACGGTAGATGGGCCTAAATGACTATGATCACAAAGAAAATAAGGACGGTTGCCAGCATTAATTAGAGGCTAAGCACGTTTAATTAAGACGGCCTCGGGTGAGATAGCCTATCTCAGATCTGAGCAGATATCTTAGATTGTCTGCCTCTAACCAGCTTGTTTGTACCCTCACCCTTCTTCTTTCCTTATTCTCGATTGGCTGACTACTTTTGTTTTTAATATACTAATTATTATTGCCTTGTCAGTAGCAAAACAAAACCTTTTAAGTTATAACAAGATTGGTATTAGTAGCTGTTGAGAGTTTTAATGGCATCGAGTCAATTTTGAAATGAGAGTATCATTGTGTTTTATTGACTCGGCTAAATAGAAATTTTCGGTATGAATATCAATTTTTCAATTTTTTGAATTTATTGCTTGATTAAAATAAATTTCATTAAACTAAATGCTAATGTAAAATGAATTGAAAAGAAATAACAAATGAAATTTTCTTAATATAATACTAATAGTTAAAGAAAAAATATCGAAATGTTTGATTCCTCGATATATATTACAGAAACTTATTTACTTAAACTCATGTGGACTTACGCATTTCATATTAACGGACATGATCAAAAGGCGCATGTTCAGATGATAAACTCATTACAATCCAAATTGCTAATACTAACTTCGCTCTCGCCTCCATACGCTATTTAAGAAACCTTTCATACGGACTTCACGAAATACATTAAGAAGAACTACAAACGACTTTATGATAAATTAAATGGACATGTTAACAGACCTGTACAAACTATAGTGACAACAGAAATCGCGGAAGTGGCACGGTGAATGCTGAAGAGGAGCTGAATGAAAGCTCTACCGTAGCATTTTAAATCAGCGAGTCAGGAGTGTGCACCCTCGTGTCAACCCTTGATTGTCATGGTTATCTTTTATTAGTTACGTGTCGGTACCAAAGTTTTTCGGTTCTCGATACCGGTACTGATACCAAAAAATCGATTTGAAAATCTCTGTATCGATATTTTGGTTTACAAATAAATTTCTGTTTAAAAAAATCATACACATTGGAGCTTTGAGAAATACCAAATCTATTTTTAAAAAACAGTAACTATTCAAGAAATAAAACACTAACATAGTGTGTTAGGGCACGGAAATTATTACTAACATGTAATAAAATTAAAATGATGATTTACCTAGTATAAGGAAAATACATTGAAAAAAAGAGAAAACTATAAATGCGGCTTGAAATATCTGTACTATTTTGCAATTTTATTCCTATTACCTTATTTTCTCCTTTAATACATTTCTACGGGAATACATTTCTTCATTAATTTGATGTTCGACATGCAGTAGCAAGCTTGATTTTTAAGAGAGTTGTTTCTGATTCTCTACCTATCAGCTTTGATCTATTCCATGAAAGATTCCTCTATTAAAGACATTAGACCAACGTTAGCGGTGTCGATTGGTTCCTAGGAATCGACTTTGGATCATCGATTCTTGAGGGCCACCATTTGGAATCGAGACATCCCTATCTTTGATATTTAACCTAATTTACAGATTTTGATTGTATTACAGGTAAAAATAAAGTTTTGATAAGTAAAACAAATGCGTAATTTCTTAGCTTATGATTTCGGTTTTAGAATTAAAACATTGTTACCAGCCATAAGCTCCACTTTCTTACTCAATACATCAAGTTGGAAGAGCAGAGAAACAAATTCTTAGGAACATATATTTCTGAATCATTGAGTATAGAGGAAATCTTAAATGTAGATAGTATTCAAAAATTAAATAGACCCTATTATTTTGTAATATGTCGTGCCTTTGATTGAAAAACTAAACATGCTTATTGTTTTGGGAAAGGGTTTTGAAATTGAAAAATCTTCTTCCTTTTACCTATTATCTAATCCTTCAATCTTTTCTGTCTGATAGATTTTTTTCTGTCCGACAAGGTTCAGAAATCTCCTCTATTTATCCAGTAAAAGCCGGAGTACCACAGGGGTCAATACTAGCTCCACTGTTATATATTCTTTACACTCACGATATGCCACTTAGCCCTCAAACATTGACAGCAACATACGCTGATGACACAGCAATATTAACTAGACATGAAAACTCCACAATTGCATCATTAACTCCTCAACACCACTTAACAATACTACAAGACTGGTTCAAACAATGGAAAATAAAACTAAACTACACCAAATCAGAGCACGTAACCTATACACTCAGACAAGACTCTTGTCCACCTGTCTTCATCGACAATCAACCCATACCACAAACAACCAAATTTCATTACTTAGGACTTACATTTGATAGAAGAATGACCTGGGGCCCACACGTAAAACAAAAACGTCTCAGTCTAACCAAGAGATTAAAAATTCTGTATCCAATGCTTCATAAACGGTCGACATTAAAACTCCGACAACGACTGAATACATACACTTACTTACTTAAACCCATATGGACATACGCCACACAAATATACGGGACTGCAAAAAATACACACCTTAAAAAATACAAATATTCCAATCAAAATTACTCAGACTAATCACGAAATCACCATGGTACGTTTCAAACCACACACTTCACACTGATTTAGAAATACCCACAGTAAAGGAACATATACATGACCTTTATAGACGATTTCATGACAGACTTCATGGACATAACAACATACTCATTAATGACATGGCCACGACTGACATACCTGAAAATACTCTCAGAAGGCTTAAAAGAAGCTGGATAAGAGATTTGCTCAAACAAATCTCTTTAACCCATGCCAGGAGGAGGTACTATTGAGAGCTAGTCTCCCACACGCATACAAGGCCTTTAATATTACAATATCATCAAATTCACTGATTGTTGCCCTAATAACAGGTGTGACTTAAAATCTGAAAGAGAAAAAAATAAATAAATAAAAAAAAAATAATAATTATGGTCTAATGTTGTTCTTCTCTTAATCATTTCATATTAAGTAGCTAGTGTAAAAGATAATAATGACTAAATATGACTTGGCGGGAAGCTGTAAATCTTTTTACCTTGCTATTGCATTGATCTTGTTATTAAGTTGCTAATTATTTTCTTTTCAATGTAAAAGTGTCTAAACTATTCCTATATTAAATATATGTTTGTAGTACTTATATAATTTAATCTTATTAATATAAAGTCCTAGCGCTGATAGACAAAAAAATATTGTTATTTTGTAAATTATTTGTAAAAGAAATGTATTTTGCAAATAAAAAAAAAAAAATCATCTATTACTCATTTTTTATTTTAATCGTTGCTAATTACATGGAATGAAAAAAAGGGTCAAATGAAAGGCAAGCGCACATTACTGACGGATTGGATTTGCTGACGCCGATAGATTATGTTGGTAAGATAAGGACAACACACAATGCAGCCACGGAGTGGAGCTCATTTTCCAATCTGACCAACGTTAGTGGAAAATCCGGTGTTATCTGTCCGTAGTAAGCGGTAGTCTTAAATTAGTGTAATTAAAAGTACCGTGAAGTTTAGCTCAGAAGATGATTGTGAATTTTTATTTAATTATATCATAAAATAATTATTTTATATTGAGTAATAAGATATAGTGGTATATTTTGGAATACCCTATTTCCATTCGTGGGCACCTAGCTAAAGCCTACAGTCCAGCCTTGAATGATCCCTAGAACTCGTGACGCATTAGGCGACATGACACATACGGGATGTTTAAATAGTACAAAAGTTTAAAATCACATAAAAGGAAATAAGTTAGTAAGGATAGGTATATTATGAGCCCAAATGACGGCTGGAGCTGTTGAGTCAATGCGAACAGGTGGTGGGATGGCCTTAAGGGTCACTTTCAGTTTCCATATCTGTAAAGCTAAGAAATAGGGTCAAGTCTATTTCGATTTGAGTCGGTTTCTGGCTACTAACAGCATTGCGATGGGTCAACTGAGCCAACTGTTCCGTGACACTGAGTACACTCCCCGAACTGACATCTTTTTGGAAAAAGTGGATGGTATACGGAGAGGAGGAGAGCAGAAAGGCTCTTAAGTCAATGTGGTTCCATATCCAGTAAAATTAACAATTATCATTATTCTGGGAAACGTTCTTTAAAAATAACATTAAACATAAGAATAATACCCAGGCTGTCCACGTGAAGAAGCGAATTTGTCAAAATTGTGCATTTTTCAGTATGGCGGTACCGAATTCCTAAATACTATCATTACGCTTTAAATACCGCTTATACCGATAGATACTTTAAGAAAATATTAAGAAGTACAACTTAATCAATATTTCATAACGCAAATACTAAACATCCTGCTTTGAAGGTAATTAGTTAACTCATTTCCAAGTTAATTTGACCTAACAACTTCTTCACGACAACCACCGAATCAATGGTACTTTTCCTGGATACGTTAGTTGTAAAATATAAATATAAATGTGCTATGTTGAAATGAAAATAAAAAAACAAACCGGTGAATAAACTTTCTACAAAAGCCATGTTTGCCAGCTTGAGACTGTAGAGCAAACGAAGAAAGAAAAAATAGTGAAGTAGCATTTCATCAATTTTATACAACTTAGATTTTCCAAATACCATTAAAACCTTTATCCCTAATCTCTGATACAATTATAATCCAGCCTCGGACTTATAAGTTATACAAATTTCCACAGATTACAAAGTGGCTTCGAGACCTTTTGCCGGGTGGGAGAGTTCGAGTGGAATATTTGGCCGTCAAAAATATTTCATTATAGTCAAAGAGTAACATACTGAGTTTGGCTAAATTTAATCCTGATTCAATATTAGACAACTAGATCCCTGGAATCAATCACCTAATTTCTTCATGATTAAATTTTTCAGTTCATCTTTTTGTAAATTAATGATTTAGTTCACTTAAAAATCAACTGGAAGATTCAATGATGATTAAATTAGATCCAGGAAATTAGTTGTTAAATATTTCATTATGATTAAATTTGACCCAACTCTGGTAAAAGTGATATCAGTGATTTAAAGTTCGTTTTACCTCATAGCTAAATGGATGCCTAAATAATACCACTCTCGAAAGAAAGAATATTGTTTCAAATCTATAAAGGGGTAAATCTATACATTATCAGCCGAAGACGATCACAGAAAGCGCCGTAGGTAAAAATCTGGGGTTTTGAACAATATGATTGATCGTTCTTTCCTGCTTCACTTCGTATGTTATGATATGGTTACTAATTGCAATAAATCTACATACGTTAACAAATTAATCTGAGGAGCAGAATTGGAAAAAAAATAAAATATATATATATATATATATATATATATATATATATATATATATCATTATTAAAATATTAAATTAAAACAAGATTATTGCTAAATGGATATAATTGAAATATATTTAAACTTTAAACTGCAGCGCTCATGCAAGCCTCTTCTTCCTCTATAGTAGCGAATAAGTTAATTAGCAATAGTAAAACAATTTACATTCTTATTTTACGTAATGAGCTCATTATACAAAACTCATTTACAAGCAAAACGTTCATTTACTTTTTTTCTTCTTTTTCATTCCACGTAATACGCCTCACGTCCTTCATGAGACTTGTATACTTGATTCTATAATTACGTCTCTCTCGAAATAACTTTATTTTCATTGTAGCATTATAATTTATGGTGAGCCGACTACGGGAGAAAAAAATAAATGCCAGTAAGTTCATGTTAAAAATCCTTAAAAGGCTACTGATGAAATGATAAGATGGCTACAATTTTAGAAGATAATCTTAATACAACCTGTCCATTAATTTAGCATATCATTAAAATTCGAAATAGTTGTTATTTCTGTGAAATTATATACTTTTAATATTATATATTTTATATCATAAAATGATTATATGATTAATAATATTAATGTATTACCATATTACATACTAATGTAATAACTCTCAATAATGTTAATACATTATTGAAACGAATTATACCGAGAAACTTCTATTATTGAATGCATAAATGTATTTTTTGTAATAAATGGCATGAATTTCGCTCGGAATCGATTAAAAAGAGGAATGAAATTTAATATGAAAAATACTAAATCTAAGTTACTTTTCAGCTCAGTTAAATAAACCGTAAAATTTTAATTAGAAAAAAAATGTAGCGAGAAAGATCCATCTCAGAGACTGATACAATTCTTGAAGAAAAACAAACGATTGACTAGCTCTTGACATGTTTTAACACTATTTTTGGAACTGTCCGAAAACGTTTATGCATTATGTAGAAAATTTAAAATTTTAGTTCTACTAAGACACGAAAAAACGCACCTAATGTAAAGGACATAAAAACGCCAATTCTATAGAAAGTCTCAGCGCGATCGGTAAAGAAGGTCGTGGTTTCAAATCCCACCTTGGCGTGTAAACATTTATTCCGCAGCGGACCCACGAATAAATTTTCAACCACCTAGATGGAATTCGAATTCTGACACCCGCCCCGCCATCGCGTTCTCTCAAAATTAATATAGATATTAATATTAGATTTTCCAACACCATGTTGCTCCTCCACATTATTCTAAAGCAGTACAGAAATAAATAAACCAACGATACCCCACATGGATAGGTATAAATGCCTTCCCCTGTAAAAACAGACTCATTTGTCCATAAATTTCACCTCAAAAAGTGGTATCCTTCATTATCATTTGCATTTAGAAGCCAACGTCGAAATTGAGATCTATGTTCATTATCATTGGGTTTTAAACCTTACATTGAAAATCTAATAAATAAATCCTAAATAATAGTAACCCTAAATAAATAAATGTAATAACATAAAATCCTTTGATTTGGTGTCGCTTTATTGGCAATTTTCCTTTATTTTGATTCCAACGATAAATGTTTAAAATACATATTTCCATTAAGTGGTTATCATAATGTCTTATTTACACAAGTAACTGATTTCTATGTTAAATGAAAACACCATGTTTTCCAGTTTTAAAAGTAAATTTCTACATGAAATCGATACGTCATTAATTTGATCATACCATCAAAAAGCTGATTAAATTTGCACGTTGATATGCAGTTTTGCGTATAGTTTTTTTCTAAAAACGGAAGTATTATAAGACCTTGTAACATCCCTAAATAAGGTGAAGATCAAGCTGTTCTTTAGGTCCCAAGTTTGTAAAATTCAAGGTTACATGTACTCTGCTCTAGGAAATTTAATGTTAAATCCCAAAGCGTGGTCAAAATTTGAAAAATATTTAAACAAAGTGGAGATATTACAGCTTTTATGGAAAAAAATGTGGTTTCCTCAAAAAAGTTTTTGAATTATCGTATACCTGCAATGGGTTGGAATAGAAAGGTAAGGTCTGCGGCACTTTTCTTCATTTTGATCAAGTTTCACCCTTTTTTTTTTTTTTTTTTGGTTTCACTAAGAGGAGCTCACCCTGTATAGACTGTATTTATTGGGTCTTAAAGTCCTTAAGTACTCTAACTAGGGCAGGAAAGATAACCTGTCTTTTAATAAGATCGTTATGATACAATAAAAAAAAAATTATGTAAAAAATAAATGTATGTGTCCAGCTGGTAGCAGTGTGAATTACCAATTTACTATATGTGCTTGATAGATTTATACTATAATTATTAATTATTGTTTTTATTTTACTTCAGCCACTTGTCATTATCATCTACATTTTTCTTATTTATCATCTGCTATATCGTTTACATTGTTTATTCTTATTATTTACATGCAGTGTATAGAATATTATAACATAAATACTGGTGATTATATAAAACAAAGAAGAAAACTGTCGTTCTTTAAGTGTTACTTGATTTATCCATTAAGTCAAAGATAAAATGATTTATTTTATGGAAATAATTATTGACAAGTTCCCCATAGGGAAAATGAAGGGTCGAAATTTGAACTTTAACTGAATGAGTGACCTTTTCCGAATTGGAGCCCTCCTCTACCTAGTAAATGGTCGACAGTTAGCCACTCAGGCTGGCAGTAGCATTGTTACCTTAAACTGATTCTAATAACTATTCAAAATAATGTATTAATTTATTTAAAAGCAGTAAATTATTATTTATGCATATATTTTAGTTATTTTATTTAATTGTACCGTAACATAACAACTGATGTATAGTATTATTGGGTTGAGAAAGCAGCTGTTACGTAATTAAAACAGGAAATGTTTTTGTTACATATATTTGTATATATCAATGGTTTGAATAAAAATGAATCATTACCATTAGCTGACTATGAGAGTTTGAGAGCCACTCCAAATCAATGGAAAACAATCATAATATAGACTTGTAGATTTAGTTTAAATCGTCAATTAGAAAATTTCTTTTTATAATTATTGTTTGAATACTTTATACGTTAGCCAAAAACTTTGAATACGTGCCGAAGATTACTTAAAGGATCAGTTACAAAAGCTTGGTCAACAAATAGCAAAGCATTGAAACGTTATAATCCACTAGTTCATTTATTATTAGAAATTCTTAAATATATTTATTGAAATTTACAACTGTACAAAAAAAAAATATTTAATATACGTGATGATATTGATTATAACTAACATGTCAATGGCTTGTAAACCAACTAATCAATGGTAAGACTTCTAAAATAAAAGCTCCTTATTAGGTCCATAGACCTTATTTTCAAAAGCCTTGGGAACTGATTGGATATACTGAGTGATAGATTTGTGGGTCTGAGTAGTTATGGACTTTATTATAGAAAGATACGTAGATATTTGGTTTGGTCCAAATAAGCAACACGATGAAAATTAATTGTAATAAGTTTATTTTTGATCTAGTGCCGAGCATTGGAGATTTTAGATTGCAAGGATTGGGTACGAGAGGAATAATATGTTTTTGTGGGGCCCAAAGCTCAACGTCGCATGTCCATCTTCATGTCTAAAGAATATTGAAGCAGCCCAATTGTTTCTTGAGGTTTTGGTCTTTTATATGGGTTAAATGATGAGTAAGCATGAATGATGTCTTGGGTAGCAGATCTGTTCAACAGAAAGTAGTGGAATATCATTAACATTAAACCTACCTTAACGGGTCAAATGACCCGTTTCGGGCTTTTTGGCAGACATTCTTGATAAGCAACATTCATTGATTTGCTTTTTTATTTGACTACAGTTATTTAAAAATATATCAAAAGTGTTTTTCAATATCCATTCCTCTCTTTTATTGTTTTTTACCCAGAATTGGTGGTAGAAATACGTAAATATCAAATGTCGGTGGGTTTAGCGTTAAAGAAATTGCCGAACATAAAACGAATTAGTGAGATTTGATTAGAAATGAACGATTAACATTAAACTAAAATACTTCAACTTTCCAAAAGTATTCCCATAATTTAATAAAGAAAAACGGCATTAAGGGAACCTCTCAATTTTCAGAATGAACTATAGAACTCTTTGGACGTTCTTTCAGCCATAGAAATTTGCAGGTCCAATGATACTCCAAGAAGAGAGATTAGACACATTGATAGCAACTCAGGAACATGGATATGTAAGTTGTGTTGATGGGTACCCTAACACTGCTAGGTTCTGGGCAGGAATTAGCTGATTAAGAAGCTCATATAACACTACTGCCAGGAAAGAATGGGATTATAATGATAAATAAACCTACAACAGTTTTAAACAGTATTAATCAAATTAAATCAACATTGAAGAAAAGTTTTTTAAAATAATTTAAGATTTTGAAATTGAGAAAATTTTATAACCGAGTTTAAAATGGCTGCGTTGCCTTCAGGGTATAGGCAACTAACTCAAAATTAATTTTTTTATTCCAGTCCCCAAAAATTAGGAAACAATTCTTTATCTGCAGATAATATTTATAATGGAAGAGTGGAAATTCACAATGATATAAGTACCAAATATACATAATCTGGCAATACATTTTTGACACTTAAATCGTTATGAATTTCCACTCTTCAATTTAAGAAAATCACTAGTTTCAATACTTCCAAAATTCTGAAAATTTGGAATAAATACAAGCTCAATTTTCCAAATAAATAAGAAACTTTTATTAAATAATATTGTTCCTATGACGTCCATCTCCATGCCCACAATATGCTAATAGAAGACCTACGCATCTTCACAATGATATTTAACAAATATAGATTCGTTATCGAGGACAAGATAAAGAACATTTCAATCTTCTGCGTACAGCTGTAAAGTTGGTCTTTAATATTATGTTGCTCAACAAGAATTCTCGCATTCTGTTACATTAAGTAAAATATTTATTGACACTGAAATATCACAATATTCGTACACAATAAAATAGAGATTTTTATTTTAGTGGGAGAATCCTACTAGATAAACACATTACCGTCTTTCATAATAGTTTCCCAATAGATTTCTCATAGAACCTTCAACTTATCAATGAATTTAAACGGTATACTGAGGAAACTCACTTGATAATTTATAAAATATCTCTTCATTGATAAAAGTACTTTCTTACGGCAATAAATGATTTAAATGTGAATATAGAACCAGACTATAACGTCAATAATCTACAAAAAAAAAAAAAAAAAAAAAAATCAAAAAAAAAAAATCAAAGGAAAAGCAAATAAAATGAAGATGATAATGACAATGGCCATATAGTATCGCTTCTTTGGATGGGTTCCAGTTTTCTTTTGGTCAATAGATCCCAGAAGGAAAACACCCCAGAGGTTTATAACTCGGATGGTGGTGTAATATTCTTAAGTTCACATTGGATTTGAATAAAAGGCTTAAATATTTACATAATAAGGAGAAGTAACTGATTTATAACAAAAATAAGATGAATCTAATACTAAATAAAAAATAAACATTTAAAAAAAAGAAAATAGATTGCAAGTGGAATTTAATACGAGTCAAACTTTCTTCATTAAATGCTGAAAATATTACTCAATGGCAGAAAAAATTAGAGAAACACCAATGGAAAAATCTACCTGAAGACCATTAAAAAAAAAGGTGCGGGTTGGAAAAAATCAGTGAAGATAGATCAGAAGGCCACAACAAGATAGATAAGCTAATCTTGTTTAATAAAATACATTCATTGTTTAACTAGACAATGAAGATTCACTAGAAAGAATGATCATAGCCAACAGGGGAAAGCTTGTTTGAATGGTTCATTCAAGAACTAAAGTCTTGAAAATTGAAATGAAAAAACTAAAATAAAATCACTGAAAAAGACTATTCCGAGGCCATTGCTTGGGGATAAATTTAAAAGTCGAAAAAGATTTTTTCTTCTGGATAATTTTTAAATATTTATTTTTAATTAAATTCTTTTTCATTTTATATGTTGCTTTTTTTCTTTGCATCCAGTAATCCTTCATTTTCGTTAATTCGATACTCATATGGTTCCATATCAGTCAGATTATTGAGACTGAACGGTATTTGCGAAGTTATGAAGAGGTAAATATGCAGAACATCGACCGAACGCCGTATTTAACATTCTGAGGTTTATAAACATAGACAAAGTGGATCACTTGAATCGTTCTTTCATCCAAATGCTTAGAACCCTGTCGGGTTCAAATAAATATTGTATACACAATATCCTTGTAAGAAATTTACGTAGAATATCAATAAATGGCTATAATATAGTTCGTTAAAAACAAAATGTAATCAACCGTTCTACTAAAACAACACTTAGAAAATACTTCGATCTTTTAATATACAATACTACATTAATAATTCATTCGAAACAATCAATAAAAAATAAGTTTCATCGAATATAAAGATGATTACAGAAGCACTGGCAGATAAAAAACTTGGAAAGGAAACGGGCTGTGGATTGCGAGAGTTCTGTGTCACTCTTACTGTAGGCATACCAAGCAAGGACACTTTCCACTCCAATGATCCTATTATTTATGTTGGTCACTCACATTAATATTTTATTCGGGTATATATTTCAATATCGGACAATCATTTGTTATAGCAAGTTTCCGTCATATTTTTAATGAGAAATAAGTGATACCAAGAATTTCCTTACGCGGAATGAAGAAAATAGTCTATACATTAATATTATTCTAATAATTTATTATAGGTTAGAACACATTATTCTATGTTTTTAAAAATGTGAGTTGGTACATGATTAGCCTTGGTAAGGAAAGGTTTGTGTAATCAATAGATCAATAAAAAAACATACATGAGATTTGGTTGAATGAAAATTTTGATTTGCAAATTCCGTCCTGGCTGTGAAAAAAATTGTAGAAGAGGCAATTAGGGCGGGTCAAATGAGTATTTTAAGGACAGAAATTTGCATTGATTGTCCAATTTTGAGAAGTATAATGGGGAAGGTTTTGATGAATGTGTTCATTGGTTATTATTTATTTTTATTTAACTTTCAAAAAAAAAATTTTTTGAACCTAAACTTGATGTTCTTAATTTTTTATAACAAGATTTATTTATAATCTATTATAACGATCTCCCGTTTTTTTTTTGTATTTTTTTTTTTTTTTTTTTAATCAAATCTTTTCTATTTTACATGGACAATGTATTAGTAATACAGCTAAGTGGCTAAAAGCCTAAATCTATATCAGCTTAACAGATGTCTTTCTACGC
This sequence comes from Euschistus heros, assembly GCA_003667255.2. Taxonomy (NCBI): domain Eukaryota; kingdom Metazoa; phylum Arthropoda; class Insecta; order Hemiptera; family Pentatomidae; genus Euschistus; species Euschistus heros. The sequence continues at coordinate 775,568 of RCWM02000074.1, forward strand.
AAAATTAAAAAAAAATTAAATTTTTCAATACACACATTTTTCGATTTAAAGCATTTTTGTATATGTTTTGTTGCAAAAATCTGAAAAAAATGTTGGGTTTTTTTCCCCCCAAAAATTTTCCCCTAATCAAATGTAGTCATATTTTTGATATTTTATTCTCAGGACCCATCTGGACTATACTGAATCATAAAACCAACTACTCAACCTTTTGCAAGGCAGACCCCCTTTTTTGGGGTATTTTGACACGACTAAGTAAGAATATTAAAACAAAGTTCTGCAATTATTGTATTGCCATTGGTCCTTGAAACGTGTGAAAATTTTTCAAGATAATCAGATAGCTGGAAATTGGTGAAAATTACGATGCAAGTTTCCGTTACATACAGGTGAAGTTAAAAAAGCGTATTTAAAAAAAATGTTTTCAATCCATAAATTTTTTTATTTACATATGTAATAATGTTACTTATAACCACTTAGAACAGCATATACTCCTTACAATTTTATTAGTTTTAACATGTTTTGGAAAATTTTCTCATCCTCAGGTAACCTTAAAATTATACTATTTAATATAACTAACATTATGTAACCCTCAATACAAACAAATTAAATTAAACAATCACAATGTTTCTATGTTAAATTTAAAATTCTATGTGGTTATAATCAAACCTATTTTGACTTGATTGAAATTAATGCTACTTATGTACATTATTATTGCACATATAATAAGTATTTAGTTATTAAATACAAAAATTGATTAGGTTAATAGTCTTATGTTTTCTGAGCATTTGTTTATCTGAGCATATCTCGGTCCCAACCACGTCTGTTAATCGAGTTCCAAGTAAACTTTAATCTTATAATAGTAGAATAAAAAATTACTACAAGAAATAAAACCTTTACAACATTGAAATTAAATACGTCTAATTAGATATATTATGCATACTTAATATATGATACATGCATTATGAATGCATTTATTCATTATACTATACACGTTACATTAAGTCACAATCGGTAACCAACTGTAATGTTGGCTATCGACTCCTAAGACATACTAGAAGACATTGTCCTACAAGAAGCTAATTGAAAAAGCGAAAGACGATACAAGAGGGACCATATGCTCACTATTGAGTTATCCCTGAGTGAGCGTCAGAGGCGAGGCTAGGCCCATAAGTGGGGCGAACTTTAAGTGTGCCATGGGTCCTTATTCCCTATATGGGCAGATATTTCCACAGTTACATCAGGGCGTCAAGGACGGCTCAACCCCACAAGGAACATCCCTTCTCCCTTCTCTAGTCCAATAAATACATAAATATACAATCATTTGATAATTGGCAAGTGTCCTCACACCATTCTATAAATGCCTTAACTCATTATTCGAGAGAAATAAAAATTTTGTACTGTCAATAGTCGAATTTCCGGTATTTAAGGAATCGGTACTTTTTTCATTTTATTATTTATATTATAAAATCTGCAAATTTTAGTTTTCAATTGAAAAATCGTTCTAGTCATAGGTGTGATCAGGATCCTAATTTATTGATTTTTTATGTTGTTATTATTTGAAAAGTATCCTCCAATTTTTTTTTAGTTCTTCAACAGGTGTTGTCAAGGTTATTTTTATAGCTCTAGCACGAATGATTTCGCAATGAATGTTTGTGAAATCAAACTTCATATATTTATGTACTTTGGGCAATAAATAATTTTGAGATCGATAGATCTTTAAGGATGTGTGTTGATATGTCAGGCTAGGGATCATAATTTCGATACGCTCTAGCTATGCTGGTGATGCTCGGATCAAAAATTTGCCGACAATTTCCTTATCCGAAGCAGTAGATTATAGATCGACATATCCATGATATTTATTTTTCCAAGTCAGAAAAAAATTGAGTATTTTTTAAATAAAATTCTTCCGCAATTTAAAATTAGGGATTAATATAGTTTCAGAGTTATAATTTTAAATATGAAATATTCATTATATCTGTTGGTTATCTTGCTATATTATATTTATTCTATTAGCAAGCTGTTTCTATTTCCGTGCATGTTTTTTTGTAATAGTTATTTTTTTTATTGCTATAAGTCTGAAGGCAAATATACGAGGTGTGATCAAAAAGTTCCAGGAATTTTTATATACTATGGGAATGCAATGTCTCACAGCGATGCGGTTGGCAGCATTGTATTGCCTGACTCAACAGGAACACAGCTGTGTTTGCAGATCAATCATAACATCACTGAAAGTAACATTAGCACAGTTTGTTTGAGGTTTGTTTTATAGGGTTTGGCTATTTTATGAAAATGAATGTGAAAGAAGAGCAACGTGTTTGTGTGAAGTTTTGTGTGAAACTGAACAAAACGTTTTTTGAAACCTTTTTGATGTTACAAGAGGCTTTTGGTGAAGAATGTCTAAGCCGATCATGCTGCCATCAGTGGTTCAAGAGGTTTAAAGATGGCCGAACATCCACAGACGACGATGCTCCTGTTCACTCTGCATTAGTTATCCGTAACTTTTGTGTAAAAAACGCAATGACTGTCATTCCTCAGCCCCCCTACTCACCTGACCTGGCTCCAGCCTACTTTTTTCTTTTCTCGAAGCTCAAGAGACACCTGAAAGGACGAAGATTTCAAACAGTTGACGAAATTAAAGAAAAAACAACGGAGCTGCTAAACACCTTTATAAAAGAAGAGTTTTCTGGGGCCTTTGAGCAGTGGAAACACCGGTGGGAAAAGTGTGTAGCTTCCCAAGGGGAGTACTTCGAAGGAGACAAATTTGAATAACCTGTATGTTGTATGAATAAATGTATAAAAATTCAGTCCTGGAACTTTTTGATCACACCTCGTAAATAAAAGGCCAACCAAGCTCTTACCACTCACCTCCCTTCAGCCCACCCAATCAAAACCCTAATCCCCCAGATCACCCCTTACGCAATCCTCCCTTCTACGTCTCAGTCTACCCCACGGACGTTTACCCGACGTTTTAAAACTGATTAACTTTTTCGAATTTCAGTCGTTTTTAAATCCAATGACTCTACATCCCCTTTTTATAACGTCGCACTGCTATTACCTCAACTATATTTACCGGATAAGCCTCTGCAATTCCGCATCGTGGAGCCTTCTGAATTCTTCCGTATGTTCATCTTTTTTTTGGGCCAAAGGTTCTTCCCTTAACGTAAGCAGCCAAATTCGCATCCATAAAGAACGTAGAATGCAAGTCTTGTTTATCCTTATTTTTAAATTAATGGAGAGTAATAGCGATCTGAGTAGTTCTGAAAAGGAACGGTTAACAAATTACGTTCTGTCGTATATTTAAGGACTTATATTTTTATTTAGCTACTTCCTATGGATTTCATGGGGGTAGGGTGATGTTTTAAGCTTTACTGTTTTTTTTTTTTCTTTATTTTCTAGTCACTTAAAATAGAGAGCTGAATAATTTTTTTTTTTTTTAGTTTAATTAATGCGGTTTCTGTTTCAATTTTCTAATGACAAGCTAATGTTCAATATAGCCCTTTCCACATAACTGATATATTAGAAAATCCATTATTAGTGGTGTAACATCAATTCAGTAAGCGCAGAGTAGGAATCCAAGTCCACAACGCCCCATCTCTTCCTACGTTTAAATCTTGTATTTTTACCTATTACTCTAAGAATAATTACTTCCAGTGTCCTGGATGAAAGAAAAATTTTTGTTTATTTATTTTACAGTTGTTTTTATATTTTAAAAAATTGTGTTATGCATATACAAAAAGATATTTTAATTAATACTAAGGGATTATAAAAAACGACTATGACGAAACTATTTGGACGAATTTATACCTGAATTCTGAACCATGTATATCATTGAGGAAGTATGGTACTCATATCATTATAAATTTTTTCCATTTTTATTTCATTTATGTCGGAAGCAAGTCATAGTTAACGTGTTTACCTACAATAATGATCAGTTGTAAGAAGGCTACCTGCCTTTTTGAAGCTTGCATCTGGTTACAAAAACTCCTTAAGTTTCTGTCGTTTCTGGAGCACAACAGCAAGAAAGTGACCGTGATGTAGAATGTGTAACAAGGTTATTGATAATGTAGCAAGTAAATGAAATGGATTACTAATTTATAGGCACGACATTAAGTTTTGAAAGAACACCCCATTGCTAACACTCCAATCGAAGTTCTATATCAGAAGCTCCCAGAGGTAAGTTATTTTCAATTATCCAGAGTGTTACTGGGAACTAGAGAAAAGTTAGTTGAGAAACAACTCGGCAGGGTGATTAAGAATAAGTCCAAATTAATAACTTATGGGACGTTAATATCATTATGGATGAGTTTATTATTGGCATAATAATGGACATTAAAGAATTTACGGATTTTTAACTGAAGCAATTGTTTTTTTAAATTTAATTTTTGGTTGAATCAAATAATATGCCAAACGTCCATAGACCTAATGAGGATCGCGTACATAGCCTTTTAAAGTTTATAAGACAATTAAAAACCGTTCTTTGAATAAGGGTTCATGAAGGTAAAATCAACAAACAGTTTCATGACTTTTCATCATTCTTTGAGGGTTCCACGTGTCTCTTTCTATGAATTATTTACCACTAATATTTGATTTTCACTGAATAAAGACGCCTATATCATTATTTCCTAGATTTCTTGTAAATGAGTGTTAAATGTGTTTTCCTGTAATACTACTTTTCTTGTTCTTAATTAATGAGGGCATTTTTGATAAGTACTATTTCGATGGTTGTCGTAAGACCTTGAAAACGAGTCAACTATTAATCATCAAAGTAGGTTTTTTAATCATTGTAAAAAAATTGGTGAAAATGGTATTTTTAGAGTAATTACAAGATTTTGGAAAAATGACGCACTAAAAAGTGCACAATTTTGACTTATTAACTTCTTCACAACAACCACGAAATAAAAGATTTAAATAATGAAAACATAAAAATACAATAATAATACAGAAGACTGGGTAATTTTTGATTTTGAGCGTAGAGGTGAGTTAAAATTTAAAATGAGAGATATGCGTCTGGCAAATGATCATACGTCTGTAGACCTTGTGACTGACAAGACTGATCTTGTGAAATGCATTTAGAAGTTTTATTTTAAATCGTAATAAATTTGTTTCTTGTAACCTAGTATGGTATAGGGAAAAAGCAAATATCAAAAGGAATGACATAAATAGGAACAGACAGTCTAAACGAGACCAAGATTTAGAAGGATATATGCAAAGATCAAACTTCGGTAGGTAATGCTGTGTACATTAGAACCTAGACAAAACCTTATAAGGCTCAGATCTTTAGCCACTTAAGGCAATATAACCCCCCCCCTTCTCCCTAGCGAAGAGTATAAATAAAGAAATGTGAAATAAGGTTGAGGTCTACGTTGGGCAAGAGGGCTGTGTCACATGGCACCTGGACCATCTGACCATCTCTTATCAACGGTCGTAGCTCCGAGAACTTAATGAATCCACTTTGGTCAGCGTGTTGTCCAACTGATACACATTGCTAATGTCAGCTGGTAAGGAAATAAGTCAATAAAGGTGGGTGGGTACATTCGGTCGGAGGCTAGAGAGCTTCATCAAGGTCTTTGGGGAAGGCCTTCTTCACAGCTGGATAAAAAAAATAAAATAAAATAAACATCTAATATGTTAACGTTTGCAGAGTTGTATTAAAATGAGAAGTGCAATCGTGTTCCATATAAATTATGCATAAAAATAAAAAACCATACCATATTAACATTTTTAAGCTTCCTTATATTTTGCTCCACTTTGAAGGAACGTATCAGGCCCCTGAACTTAATGAATCCACTTTGGTCAGCGTGTTGTCCAACTGATACACATTGCTAATGTCAGCTGGTAAGGAAATAAGTCAATAAAGGTGGGTGGGTACATTCGGTCGGAGGCTAGAGAGCTTCATCAAGGTCTTTGGGGAAGGCCTTCTTCACAGCTGGATATTTATGCCTCTTCGTAAAAAAAAATAAAATAAAATAAACATCTAATATGTTAACGTTTGCAGAGTTGTATTAAAATGAGAAGTGCAATCGCGTTGGCGACTGGTTCCATATAAATTATGCATAAAAATAAAAAACCATACCATATTAACATTTTTAAGCTTCCTTATATTTTGCTCCACTTTGAAGGAACGTATCACCCTTGTCAATGATATCATTTCAAAAAAAATAAGAAAAATCTTAACAAACTGTATCCTCTACAGCAATGCACAAATATATATATATATATATATATATATATATATATATATAGAAGCACTCTTAATAGACCTGAAAAATACTAAAGCCAAGGTTTTGGAGCCCGCCTTAACAGGTGTAAAAGTTGTTTGCAAGACGTGTTACCTGTGCTTTGAATAACTTAATTAATTGATAATTACAATTGTGTTTAACTACGACAGTAATTTTGTTTATTTAATAACATAATATATACATATGAAATTAATTAAAACTAGAATCTTAACAATAATAACGATTTCTTCTCTCAAAATAGTTATTGCCCCCAACTGTGGCCGATTGTAATTTCGTGAGGTTAAAAGAGAAACACTTTAATTCAAATACATGGTTTTAAGTTAACGCCAATTAATTGTTTTTTCTTTGTTCACTTTTGTACTGGTATCATTCTATCAAATAGGTTAGAGCACAGACGATTTCAGGTCTTTAACTTAATTGATAAACATAATGTCAGTACCGAAGTAGACAAACCAAAAAATCAACTTTTCCTCTAAACTATGTTGACTTAGTGTGTTTTACTTATAATCACACGATATAGTCATAATGAAAATAAAATGCACTTATTAGAAAAAAAAAATGTAAATAAATAGTAGCCACAAATTTTAGAAAAATATATTAATATTGTTATAAAACTCTTTTTTGGACACATTTAAAGTAAAACTATTTACAAGGTCTGCATAATAATTACATTCAGGGTATTATACCATAGAAGAAATAGGGTGAACTGAAGATTTGTTAAGTTGAAAAAAAAAAGTACAACTGCAACCCATGATGGGTCTTAAGTTTCTCTTTGGGTCTTAGGGCAAAGGTTATTAAAGGTGATTAGGCCAGAATCTCGCTCAACCGCCTGGTTTTTCCAACAATCAAGGGCACCCGCTTTACAGAGGCGGGCTAATTTTGCGCCAGGAAGCAAAATTAAATAATTTGAGAACGAAATTTTATCTAATTCATATTTAAGTTTGGTAGATTGAAGTTACTGAAGAGTCTTGCTAAATATAAACCTAAATCAATTAGTTTTCAAAAGATTTGGATGTAAAGTTCAATTGCACATAGTTGCAAATACAAACAGTATATATATATATATATATGAACTTTCGTAAAAAAATGTAGTACAGTTAATACATCTTACACTACACGGCGAAGCTTAAAAGAAGTTGGAAGAGAGATCTCCTTGCCTAACGTCTATTAACTTTAGATCAGGATGTACTCAGGTTGCTTTCTCATTCAGTTATGTCAATATTTTACTATAGCTCATTTTCTTACAGCCTCTTCTTTTATATAGATGCAAATTTAACTATAGAGATAAAAAAAGTAAATACATAATAATATTCCAGAGTTTAGACATATTTTGAATTTTTTTTTTTTTTTTTTTTAGTTCTTTTCCGGAAACTGATATAATCTTCAGAGAATTAGAAATTAGAGGTTACACGAGCAAGCTATTTTAAACACGAAATTTCGTATGTTGATCATGACATGGCCACCAATCAGTATATACGGAAGCTTGTACAAGATTGAAAGCGACTACACGCACAAACGCTTGTTGCGGGCAAGTTGGTAGAGTCATGATCGGCTCGTTGTGCTGCCTGACGCCCAAAGATAACATCTACGCAACCTTTCAGATAACCCCGATCCTAATCTACCTCCGGGTTAAGTTTAAATTTTTTATTCAGATGAATGATTAATGTACCTAAGAGCTAACTTTGATAGTTCAGAGATACGCCAAGTTACCTGCCTACCTGTAACTACACAGCATATTGGAAAACAATTTTTACATTCATTTACGATGTTTACGTTCATTTAAATATCACTGTACAATAAACAATGAAGTGAAAGTTTCAAATATCAGGATAAATATCTAATTTAACTTTCTTTTTCAAGAAAGTTATACTTTAAAAGAAATAATTATTTTGATAGAGTTATTTCAATATGTTTATTATGATATGAAGAAGTGCGATTAGAAGTCAGTCAATATAAACTATCCGAGATCATACATAATTAGCATGATTTTTAATCCTGAGACAAAAAAAAAAATAGAAAAGCTTTTTCATGAAAATAGCAGTTTTTAATTTTCCAATATCAAAAATTTTAATACAAACCTCCTTTGCCTAAAACATTTTTGATAAAACTTCAGTCTACAATATGCTTCTAGTGTAGAGTGGTGAAAAACGCGATAATTTAAGTTCACTTCATCGAAGGCAAACAAATATGTAACCAAAACAAAAACCGAGCTGCGTTTAATCAACAATACGACAAATTTACTCATTTATATTTAATGATTAGTGGCTTTTGCCAACATAGCGATTTTGAACTTCTGTCAAAAGATGTATTTTGCGTTTATATTTACTTAAATAAAAGAAATATACAATTTTAATATTATGTTTGGCAAATAGGTATTAATCTAAATTTTAAAAAATGATCTCAAGGTCAATTGAAAACTAATAACAATTTCAGTAATAATTCGTTATTATGACGTAATATAATTACAATTGGCCAACATGTTTCCGTTCATTTATCAATCTCATCAGGAGCTAATATCAAATAGTGATATATTGGTGAGAGATCCAACCTTTTCAAAATGGGGGCCAAGTATTTGGGATTATAGTTAATTATTTAAGAAGATATAGAGGATATAAATCATCATACATGTTCCATACCTATAATGGTCCTTATATGGGGTTACCTAATAGTATGGATGGGAAAAGTATGTGGGATTGAGGTTTCTTATGTTCTTTTGGCCAATCCCAGTAGCCTAATGATGACTTAGAATTCACTAATATAATATATAAGTAATATCATATATACTAGAACATAAGAGTTTTTAAATTCATAGTTAAAGTGAAAATTCAAGGTCATACAACTGAATTATTACGGAAACTTTTTTTTAATTATTTCTATTGAACTGAAGCCTATAGGTAACGTAATAAATTTGTTGAGGTCATCAATACATTTTTCTTATATATTTTAAAACATTTATTATTCAATTATTTTTAAATTGTAGATAATTATATGGCTATATTCTTGACTTCTTTATCAACAGAAAAGTTAGACTGGCTACCTAATGAACAAACCAAAAAAAATTATTTGAGTAAAATTTATATCAATCCAATAAATAAAACCTATGACATTAAATTGCTTTAATTTCATAAAGGCAAAGTGTTTCTTATTAATTGTTTATCTCTTATCTCTTAATAACTCTTACATATAAACAAATAAATATTAGGAAAACTATATTTTAAATTCTTTCATTTCGAATCACAATTTTCCAAAGCTTTTAAATACTAAATATAATTACAGTATCGGAGTGCGCCTATCGGATTTTAAATCTTAACACAAAATGGTTATTTTCAGTTCTGGCTTCTTTACAATACTTACCAACTTTATTCCAGTCTCTACCATTGAGATAATGTATGGTCTCATTCATGGTAAAATTAAATATTATTTATTAACATCAATACTTCATAGGAAAATACTTGTCATCAATAATAGCTTGTTAGCCTTTTAAAATATCAAAATATTATACCCCTATAACTTATTAAATAATTATGGTATTTCACTTAAACAGTTCAGAGTAAAATTATATGTTAGATTAATCTGCCGAGGAATAATAGAGAACAAGCACCAACCTTCGCAGCTTCGGCCGCCCCGATAAGTAAAGAACATAGATGATTTTAGCTAATAAGTGAAGTTTTATTTGTCTAACGAAAAAAATGTTGTATTGAAGCATACTATTGAGGATTATTTCTTAAATGATATTTTCAAGGATAGCCGTTATTTCCAATCTGGTGAAAATTGCAATGATTAGGTATTTGAAGATTACGTAGCATATTTGCATATTTTGGCATCCAATTTTTAATTTTAGTGTATGAGTTAATAATCCAGATGGACAGAGACTATTAAGAAACTCTTGAGGGTAATGGACTGCAATATAAGTGTTTTTTTACGCTAAATAAAAAAAAACAAAGTATAGATTTGTTAGTTTTTATTCGACAAAATTAATTTTTTTAATATCATTTAGTTGAATTTTAATTTCTAATAATAAAAATATATGAAAGTGTGGCAAACCTCATTTCTGCCACTGAACATTGTACATATAAATTTTTATTATTGGTATACCTTCCTAGATTTACGAAAATTATATATTTGGTACAGATGTGTGCAGTGGTTTTACCATTAGAAACGATATTGCGAAATGCGAAATGGTGGTGGTTATCTGTCGATTTTCACTGCGAACAACATGTCGCACCACATATTTAAATCTGTTAGTAATTAAATTGAAAATAAGGCAATTTTTTTATATATTTTAAGCTCTAACACTGTATTTTAGGGAACTCGAAGGCCGAGCGAGTTGGGGCGAGGGTCTTAGCGCGCTCAGCACGGAAGGTCGTGGGTTAGAATTCCACCTGGGCGGGTTAAAATCTATTTCGTGGCGGACCCACGAAATGAATCTTAACCTTCCCACCATGGCTAGAATAGGTTGGTAACCTGTAGAATAACCCGTCCTTCCTGCCTTAGTTGGAGTACATAAGGACGTTAAGCCCAGACAAACACCATAGTTACCTCTCATGTAGAACGGCTCTCGGTACCTATTGGTCAATTTTTGAACACCACTGTTATCCATATATGGTCACTTTTTTAATAACAAATATATTGATAATCAGTAGATTTTATTATTTCTAAACGTTCCTGGAACTATGAAGATGGTATGGCTAAAATATAAGGTACAGGTTGGTTCAGTTGTTTTCGTAGGTAGTGCTCACAAACGAAAAATAGTTCGTCCTCTTATATAATAGTATAGGTATAGTATAGCATAACATCGGAGAGTAAAATCATATGCTAGATTATTCTGCCGAGTAATAATAGAAAATAAAAGTAAAAATGATTACAAATGAGTTTTATAAAATCTGCAAGATATCGACAATCGGTTCCGATTAAATTAGTCACAGAGCGAGCTGATAAATATTTATCAGGGACCATTATACAGAAGGATTGGTGCAAGGATACCACGCCTTGTTTCCTATGTCAAACAGACTCAGATAAGGAGAGCCTTCAGCGGAGAAAGCCGGGAGAGTATTTTGCATCACCGATCACGGCCTGTACAGAAAAGAACTCAAAGCAGTAATTTGGCAATAATATATCTTAGACTGAATAAATTAAAAATATTAGTCCACAAATTTATTCGGCAGCAGTTATCAGGGGGATTTCTAAACGCAGTTGATACATAAGTCGTTCAGAAAAAGTTAACAGAGTGTCCCACGTAATTATTCCGTTTTTCAATTAATTGTTGCATAAATTAAATGTATCAGATATTAAAGAAGATGAGATAATAGTTAATTTGATATTCAGTTCTACGCCATGACTTAATCTGTTTACTCTACATTCTTCAATGTCCGCCAGTCACTATATTTTAATAGCGCCTCTAATCTCGAACTATTCAAGATCTAGAAACGCGTCGCCACACTTAGAGCTTATTCACTTGAATTAAATCTCAATAATATATATTAATTACTTAATAAAATAATTTTGTAGGTAAAGTTCAATATTTTGCTATTTCATTTATTTTAATATAAATATAAACTGAATAGTTTTTAGATGTATTCGGTATAATCCTCGTAGAGATAATAAATTTTGGTTTTATGCATAAATAAAAATTTCCTTATCAAACATCTGCCTCCTAACCTCTTGACAATCGGTCGATAGTATATATCTTATTGTTTTAGAGTTTAGAATTTTGGTTAAAATGTTTCAATGTTAGATAAATCCAAATTCTCCAATTCCCTGGTATTATTTGCTTCTTTAAAGCAATTTCGGCTACCCTATCGTTTCTTTCTTCAAAATCACACTAAGCCCTCCCATTTTAAATACATTTAGATGAGGACCGTAGATTCAGTATTCGTAATAAACAAACCCTAAATGATTGCCTATTGGTCTTTTGGCAGATTTAAGCAAAATGCAATCAGATTCAATACTGAGTATATATATATATATATTTAATACAGAGATTTACCGAGTTTACTTGAATATATATATGACACCCTCCACAATTTTAAAAATATTTTCAAAAAAAAAAGACAGTTAAATAAAAGAAAATATTTTCAAAACAGGATCAAGCATAGGTAAGTATGCTTATACTTACCAAATAAGTGAAATAGGTGATGTTTAAAGGAAGTTAGAGTGGAGCTTTTTCGATTTGAGGTGGGCAATGAATTCCATAAAGAGGAAGCCCGGATAATAAAGGACTTTTCGAAGGATGCAGTTCGATGCGCAGGTAAAAGTTGATGGGTTGGGCTTTAGTATTTAAGAGGTGGATGGAGGAGATAAATAAGAAATGGTATATTTTAATAAAGAGTAAAATCCAAACAGAAGAATAGTTGACTAATGCATCATTTTGGATTGATATTTGAGGAAACAAACGACATCAGGATAATAGTTTAAGCAGGAAAGAAAGTTTGAAAAAGAAAAATAATGCTGTTTACGTGTTTAAACAACTTTTGTTAAACAATAAAAAAATAGTTTCATTTTAATTCATTATTTGTTTTTAAATTAAAATTAAAGTAGCTAAATTTTTAAAAGTCAGAACTTAACAGATACATGATTACAATTTAAGAACCTAAAACTAATAGAAAAAAAATGGGTTTTAATATATTTATGTAAATATCAACTTCAGCTCATTCGCTAGTTGAATTACTATATAAGCGCCAATAAATAATAATTACTATAATATTTAATAGAAATAAAGATACAATTATTTATGTGAAATATTAAATTTAACTAGGTACTTTTAATATCAATAAATAATTAAATTTGAACGAGTTTTATTATCACTTGTAAATAATAGAAACTGATCAATTAAGACACTAATCAGGGAAGTGAAATTTCTTTCTTTTTTTTTGTTTTCCTCTTTAACTTTTAAATCCTCACCTGTCACTTATCCTGTGGTAACAAGCAGATGTGATCATGGTATGCAGGACAACTAGCGTGTATGGCATGAGGAAGGTCAGCACACAGCGATACTTACTCCTTACATGATATTAAATTAATTTTAACGCAGTAGATACCTCAACCAACTTCTTTTTAGCTTTCTTGTGGTATTTTTTGGGGGGTTTCTCGAGGCCATAGTTTTTATTAAGATATGCCCGTAGAGTTTGTCATAAAATATTTTGTATGAAGTCTGGATGTGTTCTTTGGCCATGGGTATGCGTAAGTCTGTTTGTAATGTCATGTCATTAATGTTCCAGAGTGGTTGTGTAATAAAGTCTTATCGTTTTTAACTTGATGTTCTGTATTTTTTGGATTTAATTTTTCTTTTAACTAAACGTATATATAACTTCTTCCTCATTTCAAATCCTAACGGTTATATGAGGGAGGAACGAAGAAGTTGAGTTGAACTCAAATTTTTCTTAATCAATTTCGAATATAAGTAAACCACGAATATATAAGATTTTTTTTTTCAATTTTGTTTTATTTTCTTGTATTTTAATGTGTTTTAAATCTATTTCTATTAAAGCTCCAAATAAAAATAATACTTAAAATACAGTTGAAATGTAATCCTTTTATTAATTAGAATCAGTATATTAAATTAATTACCCATAAAATCAATAATTCTATTTCTAACTCAAAGCAATTTTTTTTATTCTGTTTTAAACATATTTAAAACTTAATGTTCCTACAAGCATTTAATAGATATTATAGCATTGTAAGATAGTGTTCATTATAAAACCATTCAACCATTAACGACATGGCAAGCCATAAAACGTGGGCATCCTATGTAGGTGGCACTGGTTAGGAATGGAGTAGGGGAGAGACAGATTTGGTAATATTGTTCCCAGTACCATTATATACTGTTTTACAATGTTGTGACTAATCATTAATTCCTTTTTAAAACATAATTAAAACTACGAAATTCATTTTGCGAGTTAACTGTTTTGATAAAGACGTTGTATAGGCGATCCATAAATATCTTATCTCTTACTAGCTTATTCATTAAATTAACTCTTATCTTATTGATTAAATAATGATATTAAGTATATGAATACATAAAGAATAATTTCGTTTACAACAAAACAATGAAACTATTTACTTCGTCTCAGCCAACCTCGCTCTACATAACCTTGTATAACACCTACATAACATACACAATAGGTCTCAATTCTGTTTTTAATTATCACACAGAAATATCATAATTAATTCCTCTAAATCCTCTAAACTTATGTCAAAAGCACGATATTTCTTAATAGTTCTTGAATACATCCCAGGGTTAGCGTTTTAATCGCTTCATATTATCATGATAGAAATCATATCAGACAGGTAAGTAGTATAATTTAAAGTTAAAATTTAAAAAAAAAAAATGTTATTTAACATTTTTCTATTTTAAAAAATTAGTATATTGATTGAAATTGGATTGGTTGTATTCTTCTAAGAGTTTTTACGGCTCACTTTTGATCTCATGATGCCTTGAATATTCCTCTACATTTTGATATTATGGAAAATAACAATAAACCATTATTTCTATAATCAATTTAGTTAATTTCGGGGAAATTTTTTGAAAGGATTGAAATGTAATGTTTATGTTCATGGGTTTAGGCATCACACTGGCCACTCTTAATTTAAATATACGATTGGAAAGTTTTTTCAAAATTCGGATAAGATTTTTGTCGGCCCAACTTCATAAGCATGACCATATTTTGCATACAAATACGTCCAATGTTGTAGTTTTAATAAATTTAATTTCTTAGAAAAAATAAATTCTTATTCAATATTAATTTTTTTAATTACACTGAAATTAATAAGAATTATCTTCTTGATTTTAGATTATTCATTGATGCTCATTGAAATCAAGTTTCATAATTTAGCAATAGAATAAAAATTTATATAGAAAACTTATTTTAAAGAGAAACCATTTTTAAAGCACTAAAACATAAATCCCTAAATACATGTATATATTTTTTTAATTTAGTAACGTTTTACAATTAATAAATGGATACTATTATTATTAGAAATGTTATTGTAAAATATAAATTCGAAAGATAGACATAAATGTCACTTTTATATAATTAATTTTAATGTACTAAAAAAACCAATAGGTTTGATTAATTTTTTTTTTTTTTTTATAAAGATGTGTATTAAATTTTTGTGAAGAAATTCTTAAAAACTACACTTTCAATCAATAATTGAAAATTAGATAAAAAATTTATTTTGAAAAAAAAATAAACATTTAAGAATATATATATTTATATGTATGTTCGTGCGTATGTGTTTCTACATATATGTTGATTTTTTCTTTATGTTATTTTAATTTAAACTTGTATTTACTTTTAATTATCTTATTTCGTTTTAAAATCTCCAGGCCAGATATTATTTATTTTCTATCATGTAAATTTTTAAGGATTTTTGTCCCAGAATAAAATTTTCTTTCTGGAAAAAAAAATGTTTAAAATTGTAAAACAATAGCAAACAAACTCTTGCTAGGTACATATGTAACGTTAGTCACTCTTGCTCAGTCATAGTCACTATTTTCCTTTTTTCACTATTCTCAGTTGCTTCCCAGCTCATTAATCGTTATTAATTGTTAAAGGGACGAATTAAATCACGTAAAACTCTAAGTTCATCAAGAATACTGAGATCGAAATTCTTTAAACACCAAATTTCAAAAAAGCCTGATCAAGTAACTCTAAGCCCTCCGTGCCAGACAGTGCCATTCAAACATCCACTGGTCATACAACCTTCGAGCTGCTCGTTTGTCAACTGCTGTCAGTGGCACAAAGACTTGATGAAGGTCAGTTTCAAATGACCAAAACCATTCTTCAAGAGAATGTAACAGAGCTTGTCTTTATAACCCACGTACTGCATACATTTATACCTTCATTAAAGTCCAAATGCCTTTTGAGTAAATGTAACGATCAATCTTTAAATGGGTCAATTATAAGATTCGTTGTCACCAATGTTCAATACGGTCATAAGAAGGCCGAACTATTCATTACCTTCATGAGAATAATCATAAATAATCAGGTTCAACGGTTGGGTGTGTAAAACACCTTAATTTTTAAATGTACATATTGTACAAATTAATCGTTCAGATAAATTAATTTCGCAGTGTGAAAAAATGTATATATATGTACTACCCCTACAAAAGAAAACATATTCAGCTAGAAAAATAAAATATAACTATCAGAGACCAACTCCTAGGATTTTTAAAGAAAAGACATGCAAAAATGGACAGAACACTACTGAAGTCAATAATTTCAATTTTTATTTTATATATAAATACATATATAATGTATTATACACAATTTTTATTTTTTTATTTTTGCTATTTCTACCTATGTACACTAAAAAAACCATAGTAACCCGATCCAAATCTTTTAATTGCAGCGTATGTTCACGTTTAGATGAGAAAAGTGCCGTCTGATATGATTAATCACCAAACATGTTGCTAAGATTTTTTAATTTATAGGAGGAAACTGTAAAAAAAAAAAAATAATAATAATGTTTATAACTCAATCAGGTCTCATTGACCAATAATAAAATCAAGATTTCAGGTAATTACATTTACTGTTATTTCTAATGTATCAAATCTACTTACTACCCCCTTCCTAATAGTATTAGAATGCTTGCTGGGGTTGCATAATTATCAATGGGTAAAAATTTATTATCGTGTCTCCCCATGCTTAAGAAGATTATTTTATTTTTATTTTCCGAATGTTAACTGCTTCTCAGATCTGTTAACCTCAGTAAAAGAAGCATATTTAATTTGCTGCTATTTTATTTTATTTTTTTGTACCACTGTTAAATCAGAATTTTCTTATAGTTTTTTGTTTTAGTTATAAGTCTAAATATTATTCCTTTGATTTGCTTGTAAATGGGACAAGAATGTTTCCTTTAGAGCACAAGTACTTGTTGCCCTCAATTGTGGCATATAGTAATAATCATGAAAATAAAAGGTTTTAAATTTGAATATACATATTTAATATAGATAAAGAAAACATATCATATTTTAAAACTTATAACTTCCTACAAATTTAATGTAGAAATCCTTTAATAGAACTCCCTCAAAAGTGTGTAACAACTTGAATAGTTTCGATTTTTTTCTTTTTCAACAACGAAATAATTGATTTTGAAATACCAATAAATATTCTTGTGAAAAACCTACAAATAAATAGAAATATGTATTATATCGATACACTAATATAAATAACTTTTTTATATAGCAATCCTTGAATTATATAATTATGCATTTTATTGTTATTTCTTTGCCAGAACTTTCACTGATCTTTTATTAATCATGATCATTCTTAACCAAAATCTTTTAAGTCCACATCAAATGACCATTCATGTTTTTGAATTGTTTATTAAAATATGGATAATATTTATTTATAAGGTTGTTCATAAGGTCTTAAAAGAGCCACAAATATAGATACCACTCAAAGGTATTCGAAGTAAAAATTATTGATTTATTTTTATAAAATCTAGATTAATTATATGCTAATAGGAAAATTACACGACCAAAAATACGAAAATCAAAAGTTAAAAAAAAAATAATCATTGCAAAGTCAGTAAAATTGGGATATATCAGGATCACACTTAACACTTTTAATCGAACTGAACACTCATCCATATTCGTAAATTGTTAATACGAATTGGGGGCAAATAATTTTTATTTATTTTTTTTTTTATAAGCTCTTAAAATTGCTGAATATAATGACACTGGACAAAGGAGTTCTATTCATTAAAAAATGTATTGATTCATTTTTATGAAAATCAAAATTGTTTAATTTTTAGCAGGAAAACCATATGTCCGGAAATGCAGACTTCCAAAGCATAATAGAATAATAATAATTCTAAAGTTAGTCAACTTTGAAGTAATACAAGTATAAGTATACGACCTTCTGATTTTGTTTTTTAAATTTTAAATACAAAAATGATTTTTTTCTAAATTATAATTAATAATTAAATGAATTAAGCCATTATGGAAACTCAAGTTATCATTTTTTCCATTTACCTAACGGAAAGTGGAACCAGATAAGATCTTGGCTACTTCACGTAGCTTTCTTTATATTGTTTCTCATAAATGTTATTAAACAAAACGAAAATTATACGTACCCTCGTACAAACAGCAAGTTACAAAAATTAAAATATACTGTACAAATTTTATATTATTCATCCTCCACATATATATATATATATATATGTGTGCAAGAAAGTATAAAATCGCTTGGATGTAAACAGGGTAGGATCTAAGAAAGAAGAAAGGGAGCAGGTAGAGGATGTGGGTAGAAGAACACCCACAGGGCCTATGAAGGACGTCCAGCTCTCGCAAACTTGAGCCACTAGTCATTGAAACACATTTCTTATCCTCCCTTCCTTAATCAGGTTCATCCGCGGTCGAATTCAAACTCTGATTCCTTATACTCTTCCAGAGCCACCTCAGGGAGCAATGGCTATTAGCTGAGACCCTCTTCAACATTGTAGGCCAGAAGACATGGCAAACATTTGTAAAGAAACTACCCATTGACAATGATATAATGAAACTTTATGCATTGAAAAAAGGTTGATATGATAGTGAGTTTGAGTGGATATGTAGTTTTAAATGAAAAGATAGAAACCTAAATCCGGCGAAATCAGCAACATTTGGGGCATCAAAGTCATATCATTAGTTCATTTTTTTACAAAATAAAGCGCATTAAGGACTTTATGAACAATTACGAATAGAGAACGATGGTTTAGTTGAACATCATAATGCTACACCGTATGTTTTATTATTTTCTCAACATTTGTTGAGAAGTGTAGAAGTAATCGAAATGGACAAGCATTGTCTTCCAGTTTCGTAGAAGCGTTTCATGAACTGTAATTTAAACAAAAAAATGTTATTTATAAATCAGTGAGAAATCAACTAAAAACCACTTATCAACACACACACGCACACATATATATATTTATATAACATATTAAACCAAACATAGCAAATTTTGAGTAAGATCCGTTTTAATTTACTCAAAACACTTTTAGGCATTGTTAAATAGACTATGTATAATTTCATTACGGATTAGTTTATAATAATCAGAGAATATAAGAAATAGTAGGAGGGCGAAATTACATGAAACATAAAGCGTACAAAATGAGATTTGCAAACAAGAATAGTACGATGAATAGAGATCATAGATGAAATATATTTAAGAGTACTGTCATAGAACAACTGTTCGACTTGGAGGTCCCAAAAATTCTCGGGTTATTCTCCATTTTCAATAATCAAGTACCCACTGTAAACAAGGTCTAAAACCAAAATTTCTTAACAAAGGTTTTGGAATCAGAAGCTTTACTCACTGATCTACCCTACTATTCAACTGAGGAAGAAATATTAATGTTTAAAACGAATTGAATCAATTGTGTGAGTTAAAAGGGGGTCGATGATAAAGCAGGCATACTCAACACCGTGGTTCTTTGAGCATAAATAAAAGGTAAAGATAAAAAAACAGGAATAAATATGGACCTGTTGTTGGTGATAATAATAAGAAGAAACATCAATAATAATTTATAAAATGCTTTAAAATTTTAAATCTGCTAACTGCAGCCATTCAGTAAACTATAAAGATTCGACGTAAATCTGAGAGGAAAATTAGGAATGGCTGACTAACAAGACTTGACAGAAGGGTGACTGAGCAGTTAGTTCCTTGCATAAGACAGCAATACAAGTTTCCAGCCAACCGGCAATGTCTTTAACCCTCCTGTTATACTATTCTTAAAATATTCATGAAGCCATTAAGATATTTGTAATATTCTTATATTCACAATAACCGAAGCCAAAGTTAGTATGGTAATATAAATTACTTATGGTAATACTATAAAAAGCATTGATAAAACAAACAATTTTCAAATCACTGAATTTACACGGAACTCAGAGTCCACATTAATCTTTATTTTTTTAAGAAATATGATCTTCACATGTTTTTCGTAAACCTCAGTTTCTAATATTTTCCGTCCTTCTGTTCTACGAAACTCTTGGACCAGAACAATATGGGCTAAAAGCAACCAGGTCAGATTCTCGAAGAACTAAAAGATTCGAGGGGATTTAAACATTTGATGTTTGAATCCTTTGGACAGCGATAGCTGGAACAACTCCTTTTTATTTATTTTTTTTTTTTTTATTATTACACAGCATTATTTCTGTCGTATCACAGCTTCTATAGTCTTGGTTTTAGATTATAGTCGTATGATTATAATCTAAACTATAATCATTTAAGGCGAGATCCAACTTGAAACCAAAATTCAAATGTATCTTTCAAGACGCTAAAACGTAATTCATAGATTTACCATAGCGAAAGTTTAAAGAAACTTAAAATCTATTACATAAGCAGAATACTACTAAGACATACATTGCACATGGTCGTGCGGTTGAAGAAGCCTTGCGAATTTAAATGGTTCACTTGTTTCGCGAGGACAACGGTTAGAGCTAGAACAACTACCACGAGAGATTTCAATCAAGGTGGATAATTCAAAGTTTTTTTTAAGAATATTGTTATATTACCAGCTCCTAAATATTATTCGTTGTCATTAAAAAAATAAATTATATTTAAAAAAAAATAATCCAACTTTTGCTGTATACCGGAAGTTATACGTATTAATATCCAAAAAGTACGTTGTATAAAATAACAAACAAAAGTAAGTTTAGTTTGAATTTAACACACTAACAAATACCAACTAAAATAAATAGCTATACCTCCAAATATAATACGGATGTTATTATATAGTTTTTGTATTTCATGTGTTGAATACATGAAAGTATAATTACACCTTATTCATTTCAATTTTGAACAATTTTATACAGCGCAGGCTCTATTTTATAAAATTTATGAAAATATACCAACAAGAAACAATTTTTTTTAATAATATAAATTATTCTCGAACAAACCAAGAATGAAAATTAAGGACATGTTCAAATCAAGCACTTAGATTTAAGAAATAAAGAAAAAGCTGTTTGTAGTTACATAATTGCGCAAATAACAATTGAAGGATTTGGTTCAATAAGAGGTTGCCACATTTAAAAAAAAAAATACAATCAAGTTCATCGGATGAAGAATTCATTTGCAGATAGATGGCAAAATCTGAATATTTCAAATAAACTAGAAAAAGAGACATGAAGAAGATGAAGGGGCTAAGTAACATTTTCTTGCTGAAGGAATATTCAAAAAAAAAAAAAAAATACTGCAAACATAAATTACTCAAAATTGTATTTTGTTACATAACCTCTTCATCCACCAAACCCTTCATTTATAGTTATTTCTTAAATACCAATAATAATTATTTGTTTACGATATCGTATACTTAAGAATTATACAATTGTGAAAATATAAACCGTAAACACAAATTAAGGACATCTTCATTTTTTTGAGTAATTTGGTTTTTAAAAAAGCGAAGAAAAAAAAACTGGTTTTAGTTGTAAAATCTTAGTGCTATTCACAATTATGGTTGATTTAATATTAATGAAAAATATTTGTTTCTACAATTTTTAAGTTTATCATGAAACAAGTACTTAAAATAATTTTATTACATACATATATACTTGGTTTCTTTTAAATTATGTCCATTTAAACACTTTTATTTGACAACTATCTTTGTCTCTTTCATGTTTTAATATTATTTCAAACTAACGTAAACACATTTAAACCTCTCGCATGTAATATAACCTTGAATAATATGTGGATAAGAGAATAATTATTAATAAAAATCAGAGCAAACAAAGACTTTATTTATTAAAAATATATAAAATTACTAAGCAGAAATTATAGCTATATAAATATATTAAATTGTTAATTACGATCAACATATATGTAACTGGATACCTGGTCAGAACTGAACGGAGACCTTATGAATAAAAAGCATTGCCTGTC
Source organism: Euschistus heros (assembly GCA_003667255.2). Lineage (NCBI taxonomy): Eukaryota > Metazoa > Arthropoda > Insecta > Hemiptera > Pentatomidae > Euschistus > Euschistus heros. The sequence continues at coordinate 797,667 of RCWM02000074.1, forward strand.
AAGATCCTTGTAATCGCCCACATAAAATTCCAGTAAACAATAGAATTGATTATAAATGTTTATATGGATTATAAAATTTATTTTAAATAATTAGTATTACATATTCTTACTATTTATACCACCTAATTGAGGGCACTTAAAATCGCCCGTTTTAAGGATTTTAAAGAAATCTGATTTGGAAAATTATGTGGAGATATCGCTGATATCACATCGTTTTTATCATCGAGTTTAGAGTTTTCCTGTAATAGTGGTGGCCTGATTATTTAATACATATTTACAATAATATACATATAGTAATTAAATATATATAGACAATTGTATTTGTTTTTAATAATTTTTAAGGATATATATCTTTGCGGGTTTATACTGTACAATAACTTAAAATGAGACACCAATAATCAATGGAATAAAAACGTTCAACCACAAAAGCTTTAGTTATATAAACCGCAACTGAATTCAGCCAGCAGAACTATTTTATCTTAAATTGCGATGTATTTCTGTTTGGTATTTAACTGTCTCAAAATTATTCCCTCAACGAGTTCAATATTTTTATTTGTGCAAAAAAAAACTATTTTAAAAATGTAATAAAATTAATTCATTACTCGATATATAAATACTAGTGATAACTTCTTTCAAAGAACATCAATTTTATAATGACCTATTTCATCAATTTAAATTATTTATGTTGATTTATTTATGTAGGTCTGATATTTTAAAAATAGGTCTTATTTCTGAAAAAAAACAGAATGTAGATAACGACGTTTAAGAAAGGAAGATTATAATAATTAAAGTAATATAAAATAACGCCTAGAAATATCATTTCTAAAAAATTACCAGATTTATCGAAAATAAATAATGTTCCTAAAGGTGTCATTTTTTTTTCAATATCACCTATATACTCACTCAATGATGAAGAAAAGTTTATTTTTTTTAATTTTAAATTGACAAAAACAGGGAATGACTAAAAAATTTGTATTGAAAATTAGCATAAAATATATCACTTAAATATTTTCAGTCGGAATTGAATTGCCATTAATACAACAAATGATAAACAAAATTAGAAAAAATATTACCCTGCCTAAAGGCACCAGGTGTCAGTTATCAATGACTTAAACCAAGAAAGGGATGACCGACACAACACTGTTCAAGACGAAATAATTATAAAAGAGACTAAATAATTGCGGAACCTTGGATATATCCGCTGTTATTAGCTAAAGTAATAAACCAGAAACCTCTACGTACTAGTTTCTGGTACATAGAATATGCAAGAAAAAATAGTCAAATCGCAATGTTCAAGTAAAACTTTTATTATTTTAAAGAATATAACTTTCTATTTTTTAGTAACTCTGATAACAAATCTAGCTTAAGCTGATAAATATCAATTTATTGGGCATGAAGAATAATTGAATGTGTAATATGTTATACATATAAATATTTTAGTATATTTTTTCTTCCATAGCTGCATTATTTTATCTCGTCCATACGTATGGTATTTAATGGCTATGATGACTATAACATAGTAAACTATGTCACTCTCTATTGTATATGAAGTTCTATATACTCTTTATTTACCAGTTGATTATTCCTATTTATAAATCCAGTTATTTTTTATGAATATATCAATGAACTTTCTGCAGTTTAAAGATTAAATATATGTTTAAGTGAACGGCAATCTGCAGGTGGTTGGAAGAAAGCACAGGTTCTCTCGACTCCACAGATTGCGCGGAATAAGATAGTAAAAGTGAATTGTTTTTCAAGGAATTAAAGAAGTATTACAAAACTTTGCGGAATTTTAATCACAATCTCGGTCCTGCTATGGAAATACAATAGATTTTCCAATTCAAATATTTCAAATACTAATATCAACAACCATTAATTTGAATGATGTATAGTATAGTTTAATAAAATCAAATTATCAATATTCGTCAATTTTTTTTTTTGATGGATAAAGAAGAGTTCTCATTTCAATAAATAGGAGATTATGATACAATTTATCTAAACAGCCTCTTTTATTCCTCTCTTCTATGTAAAAATTAAACAATTTAATTGTTTGCACCTTACCTAACGATATTTTAACGAATAGCTAATTAATTTATGAAACCAATGTAAGGACAGGGGTCTTAATACATTTCATTGAGAATAACAATTAAAATAAGAACTATATTCTAATGGAACGTAAAAACTAAAAATATAAGATAATCTAAAAAATTAATTTAAATATACTTATCAACATAAAAATGGATCGGTATAAACTATCTGTCAATAAAGTACACAAAACTGTTTAAAAAAATCAATAAAAGGAAAAATTTAAAGAGAATCTAATTTCAGACATATTATTACTTTATTTAAACATTTATCAAGGTAGTAAAAAGGAAACCTATTGGGTGTGAGTTTTTTAAATGTTAAAAAGCAAGACGAGAGGATACAGATACACTTAAATACAAAATGGCTGAAAAAAGTTTTTTTGTTTTATTTTAATACAGGATTTTTTTCTTATTTATATATTCAAACTAAAACCTTTGTCATTAAATAAAGAGCTAGTAACCGACTAAATTAAAAAGAAAAATTTAAGAATTTTCCGGAAAAATTCACATCATATTTATAAATAAAAAATGAGAAAAAAATTAATATATTTTTTTTTTATTCTTGATCCTTCGTTTTCCCTTAATATTTATTTTATTAGCCACTTATTTGTATTTTCATCTATTCAATATTTTGGCAAATGATTAAATTACACTTAATCGATTAATTTATTTATTTATAGGTATCAGGAATGCCTATATACACTTATATGTTCTTAAAATTGCAAGTTTTTCGTTTAATTTGCATGATAAAAATTTTCGAAAAAAACAAGGAAAATCAAGTTTGGAATTTCAATACCTGCAACTGATTCATAATTTGTAGTCGTGCCGTCTCTTAATAGAAGGATAAGCCTTTAAGAAATTAATTTTAAAAATATACCTACGTATTTGATACTTATTTATCATTCATCGTTATCATCAATCAATTTACAGTTTGTAATTAATAATGATATATTTAATTTTCTATTTGACCTTATGAAATAAAAAAAATAAAAAAACAGACAACAAATGAATTTGATACACATGGTATATTATTATTAAGGGGCAAGAACCCTACCCTCCCGCAAACGTCACGTTATGACGTATGTGTGGGTATGATTTTTCTTTTATATCCCACCTTTAGAAAGAACTGAAAAAAATATATTATATAACTATTAAACAAAACTGATTATTTATAGATCGAATGTTCAAATCTTGTTTAAGGGATGAATCTTAGAAAATATATATGTATATTATAATGTATGTATTTGAAATGCAAGTTACTATAAATTTTATTTATTTAACAATTTGCATTTCCAATAATATTATATAAATCTGGCATCATGAAAATTAAAATTTCGAAACTTTTAATCTGAACATTTAATATTAGTCCAAGCATATTAATTACAGACTGAGTTCTATTGGAATTGAATTATCTACAGTAATACCATTAAATTAATTTCATTATTTCTTTTTAATTAAAAAAAACAAAAACAAGGAAGGAGAGACATGTACAAAATAAATTTTAAATGAATGATAAACTGATTTTAAAAACATAAATCTAGATTTAAAATTTTACAAAATAATGTTTATTACGTAGTGGGTGTAAAAGATGATTATTCAATATCCATTTAAGTTCTTATCACAGTGGTTTTAATAACATAATTAAACATCTATAAAACTTGATTTCACTTCAGCACTGATCATTTTCATTACACCTGTAGCTATTTTTCTTCTGAACCAAAAAAACACTTTTAAAACAAAACAACTGTGGGCTAGAAATTTACGAAAAACTACGGACTTAAAAAAAAAATTCTTAACGAAGTTAAAGATTACAAAGAAAATAAAAATTTATAAAAATGAAATATAGTTATATACTGTGTATAGTACTCACGTAAAAGCGTGAGGAATGATAGTATCGCCAACCACAACACAATACTCTGACACACACCAAGTCGAGACGACGACTGATCATTCGCCTACAGCCCCCCTACTTGGTCCTGCTTCCAGAGGTGGGGGTGGGTGTTCCTCCAGTTTCTTTTCCATGTCCTTCCAACAACTCCTCATATATGGGATGCTGACTCTTATATATTGTAAGCAAACGTATTTTTCGATATTAAAAAAATCCAAAAAGGCCACCGGCATAACTAATAAATAATTGACAGCCAGAACTTATACGAAACAGATCAAATAAAAATTAAATATTACGAATTAATTTTAAAATCATTCTTCTGCACGGAAGGAGTATATTCTAAGAGTATACTCTCCATTTCTCATAATTCAAAAGTATGAATAAATAAATAAATCAACAGTTCTTAAAAAATTTAGTAGGTATAAATATCATATCTTCCGATTTATTTTTCTTTTTAATACTTAGTTAAACCACCTTTAGCCTTTATGACGGTAGCTATTCTGGTCAGCATCGATTCAAACTAATTTTGTATTGTTTCTTCACAAATTTCGTGGTTTCACACATTTTAATTGTTTTGTTTTTTTAATATTTATTTTTAGATTTAACTTCGTTTATTTTTTTCTTAATGATCGTCCACAAGTTTTCTATGGAATCTAAATCGGAGCTGTCCCCCGGCCATGGTAAGAAGATAAAAACTGAATTACCTGTTAAAAACGCAATTGCAAAGTAAACCTATGTGAAAGAATTTTAATTGGCAAGATGGCTTAAACCGATTGATATGAGTATTTACAGTTTTGGCTTGGTGGTATGGACCAGAATCATCTTGAAAAATGAAATCCTAATAATGCAACAGGTGGTTTGTCATTGATGTTATTAAACTTTCTTCCAAAATTTATATATATTTTTCGGTATTAACAGTTCTATCAATAAAATTCAGTTGGTCAATTCCACACTAAGAAAAACATCCCCAAATCATGATACATGCAGGATGCTTCACTGGTTTTAATATGCAGTTTTCGAGAAATCTTTCGTGTGAATGGCATTGCACATAGGGATTGATTTCATCTGAAAACATTACTTTTCGCAAGTCCTCTGTCCAGTTTTGGTATAATTTTTTTTTTTTTTTTTTTTTTTTTTTTTTGTCTGATTCGGACACGACTTCTTCATAATTTGTTTGAGAAACGGCTTTTTGGCAACTTTCTTTTACCCTTAAACCATTTTCTCTTAAGCGTTGACCAACAGTTTCTCTACTTACATTGGCCAGATTGCAGGTTTAAATCGATCCTCTAAGGCACCATCTAGTGGACCAATCGGTCTTCCGCTTTTATTTTCCTTCCAATACCTTTCTTTCGCTCCGTGGTGTCCCCAGAAAGATTTTTTTTTCAGTACTCTGACCAAAGTTGATTGGTGACACCCTATCCGTTCCGATATTTCTCGAGAAGATTCCCCCACTACATGTAATGTCACTATTTTACTTTTTTCTGACAAGGATAGTTGCTAGCAATTCGAAATAATTTCACAATTTACCCTGACAAAAACTAAAACTGAACTGTTAAACATTATTCGGGTTTGCTTATATCTCAATAATGTAAACAAAAATAAAAACATTCAGTAGGATCAACGTTATTAACTTAAGGATTAATAAAAGTAAGTGATGCAATTTCTATGACCCCAACTGTATATATATATATATAAGATTGATTTACTTCTATTTTTTGTTTATTTTTATGGTTACTGCTCATAAAAATTATTATTATATATTTCTAACTTAATATTTAAATTAAAATAATAGCAAAAATATATAATTTTAGTAATAAAAAATTGCATTTAGTATACTGTATATGGGGTGCACAGTAGTTAAAAAAGGTTGTTAAAGGTATTTATTCGCTATTGGAAATTGGAGAAATAAGATTACAATCTTTAATCAACTATAATTCCATTTTATTAAACATTTTTGTTATTCTTAAGGAACAAAATGTCCAAGAATAAAGATTATTTTTTATTTCAATACGAGTAAATACTATTTTTCGAAAAGTCGAAAATCGAAAAATTTTGGTACCAACTCATCACTGATATTTATAAAGAAATTCGGTATTTAATTGAATCCAGATATTTGTTTTTGGAAATAAATTGTTACCTACTTATTTTTGTAAAGACGAATGTTTAATTATATTTAAGTAATGATTCCAACATTAAACAATTTATTTACTGTGATTGTCTAAATAGATAAAATATTATTAATATTTTCATTTAATAAAATATTAAACTCTAAACACTGATGAAATATTAATATAAATTTATATGTCATAAATGGATATTTTGTAATATTTTACTGATGTAAAATATATATATATATATATATATATATATATATATATATATATATATATATATATATGTATATATATATATATACAGTAAAATATATATATATATATACAGTCTGGAAGTTAAGAGACTAGGTTGCTTGAGTTTTGTTATGAAAGGTCATATATCTGATTTCGGCCAAATAAGCAACAGTTGGGACTTCATAACAGAGATCATTCTGAATATATCTGCTGTGACATAGCAAGGAGTATAGAGGATTTTTAAGTATGGTAGATAGCAAGGATTGGATAAGGGATCGATTTGATGGTTCCGAAACCTGAATTATGTATTTCCCGAAAGTTCTAATTATAGTCATGTAGTTTTGTTTTTTTGTAATTTATAAGTGGATAAGAGACTTGTAAGTGTTGAAGTAAACAAAAACGAAGAGCAGTTTCTTTTCGTTTCAGTGTTGTATGTGGATTCCAAATAAAGCGTTCGTCAAGATGGAGTCCTAGGTAGCGGATCTGTTCAACGGGTGTTATGGAATAAGATACTGTGTCGGCTGGTTTAAGACGAAGGAGGTAGGTGATTTTATGGGAGAAGTTTAGATTTGTATTGATACTCCAGTTTCGAGGCGAATGTACAGTCTATGAATCTTCATATAAACAATCGTTCTAGAAAGAATCCCGTTCAGAGACAACATTCACCTCCCGACAACATTGCTGGATACTAGTGTGTGAACTCAAACTATAGTTCCGATACTAGAGTCGGAACTCAAACTGGTGATCTGGGATTATGCAATTGATACTTAGGATGGGGTACAGATGTTCAAAATTCAATTATGGTGAAGAGAGAAATAGAGTGGTTGTTCGAGAGGCTTTTGGATTTGATAATAATTTTGAATATAATTAATTTCGAGTGGTCAGGAAAATATGTTATGAGGAATACAGCATAAAATATGAATGTGAGGAATAGGATTGCTTCCCAAGAGGATTCTTCTATAGGAAGAGGACATGTGTTGTTATTAGCTCATGTCCTAGAACTTTGCTTCGAGATAACCTGTGAGCGATGTTTGTTACTACCGAAGGATGGAATATTTGAGGAGGAGGTGGCATTTGGATTGGAATATTCAATGCTCCTTCAATAAATTCAAGGTGAATTGGATTGAAGATATCATGGTGTGGAAAAAATGTTTTAAAAAGATTCTGACCGAAATTTTTTTGATTTTTCTTCGTCAGATGTAGACAGGTGATTCAGTCAGAAAAGGATGATAAAAATTATTGTGGTTCAATGTTTTTCATAAGGATCTGTCGTTAGGACTTAGGTTTTGAATATTGAAATATAATAATTGACTTTTCTGATTTATTTTTTTAGTTCGATGATTAATATGCTATAATTATTTTCGTATGACGGGTACATATTTCAGAGCTATTTCGCCCTTACTTAGTGGTTTTCCCTTGGTTTGAGGTGAATATGCAATTGCAAATTAGTCTGAAGAGAATTATAAATTTCACTGCATAAGAGCAAAATATATTTTCTGATCAATGTATAGTCTAACTATCAAGCATACAACTAAGTATTATAATTATTATTGGAACTATTATTTGCAGAATTGGCTAGAAATGATCGACACCAAACCCTATCAATATATTTGTAACTTATAAAATGTTTGATCTAAGACAGGAAAAAAATTGAATTGATTGAAACATTATTTGAGCAAGAAATAAAATTATATTATTATACATACGATAAAATAATATGTCACTTTACAGCTCACCATAGAATTGGTGCAAAAAGCATTCCTTTCTTCAAATAATTTACTAACCACTACACTATCACTATACCCGAAACATTTTGAAAATTAAAACCCGAATATCCTTAATAAACTAAAACACAACATTTCAGACACTGATATAACATTTTTTAAATACTTAATACATACAGATGGATACAATTCCGACGGTAATCAAACCGAATAATGAAAACAAAGAAAACTGTTATAGCGGGCGGCTTGAAACTGGACAATTAGATTATTAAAAAACCCCATCCACTTGATTAGCGGGAGATTACGCTCCAATACCTATTTAAATTTAGACATCAGTAAAATATTACAAAATATCCATTTATGACATATAAATTTATATTAATATTTCATCAGTGTTTAGAGTTTAATATTTTATTAAATGAAAATATTAATAATATTTTATCTATTTAGACAATCACAGTAAATAAATTGTTTAATGTTGGAATCATTACTTAAATATAATTAAACATTCGTCTTTACAAAAATAAGTAGGTAACAATTTATTTCCAAAAACAAATATCTGGATTCAATTAAATACCGAATTTCTTTATAAATATCAGTGATGAGTTGGTACCAAAATTTTTCGATTTTCGACTTTTCGAAAAATAGTATTTACTCGTATTGAAATAAAAAATAATCTTTATTCTTGGACATTTTGTTCCTTAAGAATAACAAAAATGTTTAATAAAATGGAATTATAGTTGATTAAAGATTGTAATCTTATTTCTCCAATTTCCAATAGCGAATAAATACCTTTAACAACCTTTTTTAACTACTGTGCACCCCATATACAGTATACTAAATGCAATTTTTTATTACTAAAATTATATATTTTTGCTATTATTTTAATTTAAATATTAAGTTAGAAATATATAATAATAATTTTTATGAGCAGTAACCATAAAAATAAACAAAAAATAGAAGTAAATCAATCTTTTATTTATAACTAAACACATTACATACATAAATAAATTAAGCTGACAAGGTAGTTTAGCCATTTAAATAATATTTATAAAGCTATGTGTAATCTCTTAATTTACAATGCTATTTGGGAGTTCATTTAACCATATCCTTTTTTCTAAAATGAGAACATAAATAGATTCTGAATATATTAATTTATTTTATTTTCCTGATTACTTTTTTAATTGTTAGAGCAAGTGTTTAGTTTCTTAATGTAAACTTGGCTATTTTTATGCAAAAATAAAAATTAATTTTCGCTTCTTGTAGCCAGCAACAATCTTATCATAAACATTTAAAATACAAAAATGATTATCTTCTGTTTAACTTCTCAGCAGCATGAATGGCATTAGCTTATTTATGATATTAATCTTGCATGATATATATCATACTACATTATATGGTTGATGTAGTAAAAAATCTATTACTACAAATAATACTTAATTTTAATCATTAAACCTTACACAAGAACACATGATTATATCCTAGGACTGAACAATTTAAATTTTTTAAATTAAATTAAGATAATTTATATAATATCTAAAATTTTGGACCTTATCCAAGATCCTCTGATCTGGTGTCGCTTTATTGACAGTTTTCCTTTATTTTCTATTAAACGATAATTTTTTTCTTTGCTTTTTATTCCAATGAAGAGTTTATTATGTTTAAAATGCAAATTTTCATTAAGGGATTGTCATAATGTTTTATTTACACAAGTAACTAATTTGTATGCCAAACGAGAGCACCATGTTTTTTCGGTTTCAAAAGTAAATTTCTTCATGAAATTGAAACAAAATCATTATGTTTAACATATCATTCGAAAGCTGATTAAATTTTCAAGTTTTTGTGAGATTTGACGTTTTGTGGATAGTTTTATCGAAAAACAGTGAGCGTTTTTATATAATATCTAAAATTTTGGACCTTATAATATTTCAAAGCAATAAAATGAAATTTTGGGATACTTAGTTTTATACTATTTTTTTCTTATTTTTAAATAGTATTCAATATAATCTCAATATTCCATTAATTTGTTTGATTTTACTGAAGGGGTCATGTAACAAAAAACAATTTTCATTAATCTATGTTTAAAGTTTTTTTTTTTTACATCTACATTTGCAGGAAAATGTTACATAGCCCCTTCATCTTCTTCATATCTATTTTTCTAGTTGTTTTGAAATATACAGATTTCGCTATGTAACACTTCTGTACATAAATTCTTCATCCGATGAACTAGATTTTTAAATGTGACATAACCTCTTCATCCATTTTATAACCCTTCAATTATATTTTAAACAATATCTTTGTTCTCATCGATTCTTATTCTTATTACTATCTAGCACCTTCTGATACCAGCTAGGCCATCAAATGACTCCTGAGACAGAAAAATGAGACAAAAGTGAGATTCTTGTTCAATTTATAGATTTTTAAAACACAAACTATATTTCTATAATTTAAAATTGTTTATTCAACTTTCAATATGATGGCATTAAGATTATGTGGGACCTTCTCAAAGAACAAGGGCTTTGATATGGCAGGATATAAGGATAAGTTATATCTTCATTAATTGATTGGAGTAGAATGCCTGAGTATGGCAAGGATTGCTTGATCTGTCAAGCCAATTCAAATTAATGTAATAATATTATTTTTTTAAATATCTTTTTATAAATAAAATTAAAAAACAGTACCCCTACATCTCATGAAGGGTCTTGGGTTCAGTACTTAGGTAAGGATTTAGTACTGCTACCAGGCAATGGTTGTGAAAGAAGGAGATTTGGCCAAAACCACACTCAACCACCAGGTTTATCCACTTTATTGAGAGGTTGGGTGTGCCCCAGGAGGGTCTCCCAACCTCAAAATCGAAGCTACGGCCAAATTAACAGAAAATAAATTTTCTGCCTTCAGTTAGACTCAAACTCAGCCCGAGGAGCATGACAGTCAAGTACCTTACCCACTAAGCCACTTGGATACTTATAAATATCATTTATAATGATACTAAAAATGATATGGTACAATTATACATTATACTTCAATCAAACCTCACCATTCAAAACATTTATCCTGCTAAACATCTATTCCCCTTTTCATGTAAACTACTACCATAATTACATTAAGTTTGAATAAAATTCATTAAATATGATTTTCATTGTCTTTTCTTTTTATATACCCAATTTCTACACTTTATATTTTGTGTATATTTCATACAAAAATTATATTATGCACATTTTTTATATTTTAATACATGAATGAAAATGTTAACAATAATATACAGTTGGTATTAACATATAGTAACAAAAAATAAATAAAATAAAATGTGTCTGATACATAAAGGCATTACAGTGCTATTTATTTTCTTATTTAACAAAATTAAAAAGGTCACAGGAATATAAGCTTATAAACAATCTAAAACTTGTCATTGAGTTGCTAATACACTAATGGTTGAGCCCTTACTTCACATGCTCAGATTCACATGCTTAAATTGTTCAGTCCTAGGAAATAATCATGTGTTCTTGTGTAAGATTTTTACTACATCAACCATATAATGTAGTATGATATATATCATGTAAGATTGATATCATAAATAAGCTAATGTCTTTCATGCTGCTGAGAAGTTAAACAGAAAATAAACATTTTTGCATTTTAAATGTTTTATGATATTGATAGTTGCTGGCTATGAGAAGCAAAGAAAAAATTATTGTTTAATAGAAAATAAAGGACACTGTCAATAAAGCGACACCAGATCAGAGGATCTTATGTTATTAAGTTTATCTATTAATTTTTATTATTTAGGATTTATTTTATTAGATTTTCAATGCAATGTTTAAAATCCAATGATAATGAACATAGACCTCAATTAGCTTCTGAATGCAGATTGTGTTGAATAGTACTTTTTAAGGTGAATTTTATGGGTAGATGAGTCTGTTTATACAGGGGAAGGCATTTCTACCGTTCCATGTGGAGTATTGTTAGTTTATTCCTTTTTGTATTACTGTCAAATAGTGTCAAAAAATCATAGTTTGCCCAACAGATTGAATGATGAGATTACTAAAATTTGTTACAAAATATCCTACCACAACTTCATAACGATATTCCACCTGAAGTTCTGCAAAATATGATTTTCCAACAACATGGTGCTCCTCCACATTATTCGAAAGCAACACAAATATAAACCAACGATTTGCATGGATAGATAGAAAGAAATGCTTCCCCTGTAAAAACAGACTCATCTGCCCATAAAATTCACATCTAAAAGTAGTATTCTTCAACACAATCTGCATTCTGAAGCTAATGGCAAAATTGAGGTCTATGTTCATTATCATTGGATTTTAAACATTGCATTAAAAATCTAATAAAATAAATCCTAAAAAATAATAATTAATAGATAAATGTAATAACACCTCTGATCTGGTTTGACAGTTTTCCTTTATTTTCTATTAAACAATAATTTTTTTCTTTGCTTTTTATTCCAATGAAGAGTTTATTATGTTTAAAATGCACATTTTCATTAAGGGATTGTCATAATGTTTTATTTACACAAGTAACTGATTTGTATGCCAAACGAGAACACCATGTTTTTTCGGTTTCAAAAGTAAATTTCTTCATGAAATTGGAACAAAATCATTACGTTTTACATATCATTCAAAATCTGGTTCAATTTTCAAGATTTTGTGAGATTTGGCGTTTTTTGGATAGTTTTTTCGAAAAACAGTGAGCGTTATAGTTATATAAGACATTGTAACTTCCCCAAATAAGGTGAAGATCAAGCTGTTCTTTAGATACCAAGTTTGTAAAATTCAAGGTTACAGGTACTCAGCTATTATAGACGATTTCAAAAATTGAAAAATATTTAAACAAAATGGAGATATTACAGCTTTTATGGAAAAAATGTGGTTTCCTTAAAAAAGTCTTTGATTTATCGTGTATCTGCAACGATTGAAATAAAAAGGTGAGGTTTGTGGCATTTTGCTACATTTTTGATCTAGTTTCACCCAATTTTATTTTTTTACACTGAGAGATACTCACCCTGTATATGGTAATATATACATTCCATAAAATTCAACTAAATCAGATAATCATATTGAATGTATGTAGAGAGGAAAAAGATATTTTATGTATTATGTACTTTTCAATTTTAAGATGAGGTAACAATATTCAAAAACATTCTTGAACAGAACTTTTTATGTTTAGACTTATGCATTTAATTAGAAATGAATATTGAGGCTAACAGGATTGTGGCATCTGTTTAATCATTATGTAATGATTCTCTAATTCATTTTATTTCATTAACCTAATTTCTTCATTAAAACTGTAATTTCTTGTAAATATTCATGATTTATTGATTAAGCTATAAAATAACCAATACTGGGAAAATATGATAATAATTCACTAATGTAGTTTTAAAATCTCACCTAATATACAGCTTTTAGAGCGATTTAGGTTGTTATTTTTTATGTTTTGTTCTATGTAACTGGTTTTACTGATGTTCCTAGTTTAACGCCCTCATTCTCCTAGAATACTAAGCTGTATTCATAAATACATTAGCCGCTGAACTGAATGCCTCTAGTGTTAGTTCAAAATTCTAAAAAGCTATCGAGCAATTTGAGATTGGACATTCAAAACTGAGATTGAGAGTATCTTAGCTTTTTTTGATCAAATAAAAAATGATATAAAGGAATAACATCTGAACACCGACAAAGTATTGAATTTATTAAGGCCAGAATTCTGTCTTGTCAAATGGACTACTAGTTTTTCATGATTTTTTGATAAACTTAATTTTGGGATTCTTCAGTTTTCAAATGCTGTTTCACCTCCTGCCACAAATGTTCTATCAGATTCAGGTCTAAACTTTAAGCTGGCCACTTCAAAACTTTTCATTTTTAGACTGTAGCTACCAAGTTACTATAGTTGGTTTGTGTTTGGGATTGTATTTAGCATCATTCAGATGTTATTCAGACTCTAGCAATTAGGTTGAGCCATATTTTTATGTTTCGTAATTTTCAGTAACTTTTGCTTATCATCCTCGCCCAGATACTTATATTGTAAAAATTAAATTAAATTTTTGTATTAATCATAACTTTTTCCCTCCCCGTCATCTTGCCCGTTCAATTTACTCATGAGAAGACCTTCAAATTGTAATAAAATATAGTTCATTCTTGCTGTATTTAATGCTATTTACATAAAAATACATATTTTATATTATTCACTATCTTGACACCAAAATAATCCTTTTTTGATATGATATTTATATAAATCAAAATAAAAAAGTACACAAAAAATTAATTGGAAGGATTCAGACTAGAAGCTAGAAAATTTTTCATAAACTTATATTTATTTCTTTGAAATGATAACTTACACAACTCTTTCAGTGCAATTCATTTGGTGTTTGGACATTTCATCATGATAACTTGTAAAATAAATAAATTTTAAAATAACATAGGTAAAGAAAAAATAAAACTAATGAATAAAAGATTTTCTAACTTCCATATAGTCAAAGAAGTAAATTTGTAGCATAACTATATTATTTTTTTTCTGTAGAAAATTTCAATTTTCAAAAAGAAGGAGGTTATCAATTTGACAGTATTTTTTTCTACCATTAGGCTTCATAGTAATATTCTATTAAATCTCTTTATTTTGTCTTCGGCTTTTTTTTTTTTCATCTTTAGAATCCTCTAAAATGTTCCTTCCAGTTTACTCTATAATCTCTGAATGTTCAGAAGTAGTAATATATTTGATGAAAAACAAGCTATTTTTATTTTCATTATAGTAATTATTTAATGCAATTAGCAATTATAGCAATTATTATATTTCTGATTCAGTATTGACCAAAACCAATTTGTTATTATCAATACTTTGTGCCTCCCACTAATAACAATATTTGAAAGTATACTACTTTAACAATAATCAGGTATGCTATTTTAACAATAACCCCAAAAAGCCATACCATTTGAGTGGTGGGACACAGAAACAGACCACCCCAAAAGTAGTCCAGTCAAAATAGAAAAATCAGAGGAACTAAAAATACTAGTTCCATTTTTTTCAGGAATGTGTAGGGGATGGTTCTCTGTACAAGAAAAAATAAAGTCAGTCCAAATCCCGGTGCCGCTGGGGAGGGGGGACTTTAGATGTTCCATTTTTCAGTTATAACTCGAAAACGGTGCGTTGCATTGAAAAAATTTTAGTACAAAATTAAAGCTTATTAAATTTTCTACAAGTTTGTTCATATACATTTTTACGAACAACTGGACCATTTTCGTTCTACTGGCTCCGGAAAAGTAGTAATTTTCGAAAACATTGTCATTCACTTATGTTTTTGTATATTTTCGTCTTCTAGATCCTCACTCGTTCATTTTAGAGTAAAGTCGTCAGGATAAAAGTTGTACAGCATCTAATTCCCTATGAGAATAGATATCATATGTTAATTGATATTTAATACGTTGCAACTTACGGCGAGATGTAAATAAAATTAAAAATGTGAACGAAAATGTTGATTTCCCATTAAACGGAAATATAAGCAGCTGAAATTTATACAACTGCTAAATTACAATCAGTAGGTGATAAGTCTTAGCGGAAAATAACGTAATCGGGTGCGTTTTCAAAACTGGCGCGCCCAAACGCTTCCTGCATTTCTCCGCAAAACAGGTATAACTCCGAAACTATTAATTCGATCCATAACTTATTTTTTTATTATTCGACTATTTATTCGATCCTTAATTTCTTTTTTTTCATCTCAAACCTGGTAAATTTGCTATCAGATCTCGTATATGAAATTTTGATTACATCCGTAAAATACCCACGCCGGCCCACTGAGCATGTAAACTTTGTCATGTTTTACCAAAACATACAAAATTAGCATGCTGGTGTGGGTTTTTTACGGAATCAAATCAAAATTTCATATACAAGGTCTGATCACAAATTTAACCAAGTTTGAGATAAAAAAAAAAAAAAATGTGATAATTTGGATCGGGTGAGTAGTTTCGGAGTTATAAAGAAGAATGGGACAAAAAATTTGGATTACACAACAGTACTTGTTGTTTAGCTTCCTGGTATGTGCAGTTTACGGGATTTGATCAAAATTTCGTATGTGGGATCTAATAGTAAATTACCCCAGTTATTAGATGGAAAAAATAAGTTATAGATCGAACTAATAGTTTCGGAGTTATATGTGTTTTCGCGGAGAAATGCTTAATTTAGCGTTTGAGAGCGCCAGTTTTGAAAACGCTCCCGATTATGTCATTTTCCGCTAAGGCTTATCATCTACTGATTGTAATTTAGCAGTTGTAAAAATTTCAGCTGCTTATGTTTCAGTTTAATGGAAAATCAAAATTTAAATGGGAAATCAACATTTTCGTTCACATTTTTTATTTTATTTACATCTCACCGTAAGTTGCGACGTATTAAATATCAATTAACATATGATATCTATTCTTATAGGGAATTTGATGCTGTACAACTTTTATCCTGACGACTTTACTCTAAAATGAACGAGTGAGGATCTAGAAGACGAAAATATACAAAAAACATGAGTGAAAGACAATGTTTTCGAAAATTACTAGTTTTCCGGAGCCGGTAGAACGAAAACGGTCCAGTTGTTCGTAAAAATGTATATGAACAAACTTGTAGAAAATTTAATAAGCTTTAATTTTGTACTCAAAATGTTTTCAATGCAAATCACCGTTTTCGAGTTATAACTGAAAAACTAAAAAATGGAACATCTAAAGCCCCTCTTCCCCCCAGCAGCACCGGGATTTGGAGTGACTTCCTGAAAATAAATTGAAACTAGTATTTTTAGTTCCTCTGATTTTTCTATTTTGACTGGACTACTTTGGGGTAGTCTGTTTCCGTGTCTCACCACTCAAATGGTCTGGCTTTTTTGGGGATATTGTTAAAATAGTATACTTGATACGCTATTAAATTTTCATGCTGAGTCAATTATGCTTTTTATCCCAGATTTTTACCCTACTTTTAGGATGCGCAGTACCTCCCCACCAGCACACGCCAGGTAGACTAGCCATTCCCTATACAAAATCGAAAACAAAACTTTTGAGCTATAAAGCAAGTTGATTCAAATCTGCATTCTAAATGTCACCAGCTGTCCGGCTATAACTAATTAATTGTGCCCAAGTTTCTGCTTCTTTATAAAGATTTATCATGGCTGTAAAAAAAATACATAAAATTAAATTAAAATAAGATCTGATTGAGAATAGAGAGGATTTAAACAATATAAAAAATGTGTTAAGTAAGGATTTTGTGTAATGAATAGAATAATTTAACAGAGTGCTTACTATTCGATTTGACGATGCCTTTCATTTGGTAGGCATTTCCTCTTCAAACCTTTTATTCCTTAAGTTAGAGTTTTGACCTCTTCTTATTACTACTTTATATTTCACTAACCTATTAATTATTTTAACTTTTAATAAATGTGTGTGTGCATGTGTATATAATCTACTAAAAAATATATGGGTTACTCCTATAAAAATTAACAATTAATCAATTATCATTATTGATCAAATCATGTTGTAAAATAAATAAAAGTTAAATAGAGAGCAGCATTATAATTTAATAATTATTATATCAGTTTCATAACTTATTTAATGCTCTAAAGTGTCAAGGAGAATCATTAATTACAGAAGAAGTGAAGAAAAATATTAGTTACATTGTGAGATAAAGCAAGAGCTACCAATAACCTTGGACAAAATACATTTTTACTAGCACTGAATAACAAGTTTCTCCTCTAAAAAATATCGCATCTAAAAAAAAAAAAAAAAAAAAAAAAAAAAAAAAAAAAAATGAAATTATTCATAATATACTCCATTTTTTGAAGATTATTAACTCCTGATTCTAATTCTAATAAAAAACAGTAAAAAGTCTAAGTTGAAATTTGAAATGAAATGATACTTCTAAGTATCAGTAAGAAGTTCTAAAAAATTAATGAATAAATAAATGTATTGTACTGAAACATATTTTTCTTTTTATGATTGATGGCAAATTAATATTTTAATTGGCTGGCATACTATTTATAAGACAAGATTAATGACTTTAACTTGTAAATATTGTTTTTTTATTCCTCCAACCTTTATAAATCAAGGTCGTATAACAATTTATAAATTGTTTTTTTATTCCTCCAATCTTTATAAATTTATAAATGAATAAATAAATCAAATTATTCTTCTTTTATATATTTATAATTTAAAAAAAAAATCTAATTCTTAAAATCTAAAATAATAGGATTTTATAAATTTATTATTTTTTGCCAGCAATTTTACAAATCTCAAGATAACATCAAATACTTCATAAATTCATGTTTTCTAATTTGCAATTTGTTTACTAATTTCTAATTAGTAAATAGATATAATAAAATATTTCTGTTTATAAAAATTTCCCAATCTCTGCATTTAAATAATCAATATTTATTTGTTATCCAATGTAACTCAGAAAACAGGATTTTTTTTTTTTTTTCTACAAGCATACCAGTAAGTCACATTTTGTAAGTAACAATATATATGAATCAACTAATCTTGTGTGAAAATTTATATTTATTTAATTTTGCACGTGTGATAAGCTATTGAAGCTAATATTTAATTAAAATATTTTTTAAAAATATTGTTCAGAATTGAGTCATAATCCATTTTACACATTATAGATAATTCAAAGGACATGAATTTATCTATAAGCGTCAAAGTCACGAAGGTAATTAATGCAAAAATATGATAATGCTAAATTGGTGCTCTCTTTATATATATATAGAAGTTTGAAAAATTTCAACAGTGGTTAGCCAAAACATTATTAGACAAAATGGGTAAGAATTATATACCTTTCTATGTATCTTGAATTTCCCAGCTTTGATATAATTATTGATTATAATGTTATAGGGAAATTTTTAATTGGATTACTTGTGTTTGGAACTTGTGGGATTGTCTACTCATTGCCCATTGCTGAGAATTCAACTCCAACATTCCAAACAGTGTCATCTTCAACAGAAAAAAATGCTAAAGAAGCACATCCAGCTATTACAGAAAAAAATGGAGAAAAAGAAATTTCTCCTACAGTTCTAAGCACAACTGCTAAGCTCCCAGAGCACCCAAAATCAGTAACTGAAGAAAATTCTACCAATGGATTGGATACAACTGTGACAACAGTTAATAAAAATGAAGCCACTACTTCACAGAGTCACAAGGAAGAAACAACAGTAACACCATCAAGTCATAAAGCAGAGGTAAAAGAATCTACAACTTTATCAGTTGGTCACAAAGGTGAACCAGTAGCCAGTTCATCTCCAAATCACAAACAAGAAGAATCCACTACAAAAGCTTCAGACCATAAGGTGGAATCAAAAAATCCTTCAGCTACAGGCCAAAAAGGGCCAACAACCATAAAACCTGCCAGTGATAATAAAGAAAAGAAATCTAATAATATCCAAAAAACAACTAAAACTTCAACTGCATACTTAGATAAAGGTAGAACATGTATTTGTTAATTAATATTTTATTAGGTTCTTAATGGTTTAAATCTCAGGATGAAATAAAAGTGCATTAGCCCATAGTTCTTTTTTGGTAAACAGCTTTTAAATAGATTCATGGTAAGCTTTGATATTACTGAATGGGAAGAAATAGTATATTTCGTTTTCCTGGTAGGTTTTTAGTCAAACTAAACTCAAATACATTAAAGGTAGCTTTAATAAAGACAAAAATATAAATAAATGCAGCATAAAATACTGTGGCCTTAATGGATTGAGGAAACCTGAATCAATTGTAGAAAATGTTGCCAATTTCATCTATGGATGAACAATCATTTTGTCTTTGCACTTTTTAAAAGTTTTTTCATTTATTTTTAAATAGTTAATAAAAGGTATTTTTTTCCAAAAAAAAAAAATAAATAAAAAAATTATGACATTAGTTTTAAATTAAGCCAGAGTAAAAATTTAATTTTTATGTATTTATTTATTTTATTATTTTATTTTATTTTTTTTTTTTTTTTTTTTTTTTTAGGCAAAGTAGTAATATTTAATGGCATTTGTGGTCCAGATGGATGTGAAATTGAAGGAGATGTTTATGATGAACTGGTGCCTTTACCACATGCAAAAAAACATAATTAATCAATTTGATTTTACTTAATATTTTTTAGCCATTATTCAATTAGAAGAATAAATATCAATTTCTTCATCCAACCCACTTTACTTATCCTATTTATTGTACTTGTATAATTTCTTTAAAATTATATATATATATTCAAGATGCTTGCAACTAATCTTGAAAATGGCTGTTATGTATTAAATATTTATTATTATTTATTGCTTACAATATTATATATAAAATCAAGTAAGTTTTCTTTTATGATTTTTCTAATACATTTTTAAGAAAATTCATAGTTTACATTCATACCCTTATTCATAAATCTCTTTTTTCTTTTATTACTTCACTTGAAAATAAATTTCACAAACCATTACATAGTTTTAAATAATATATCATCATAGACTTATACCTTATATAAAAGGAGATGTGAGAAAAGACTCAAAAATCAAATTTAATTAGTTACTCTCTATTTAAATCTCCTAGTCTTCATAGAAATGTGCTCAATATCACACAGCGTAAGTGTAAATGCATACTGAGCACAAATTAAATTCGTTTTGAACATTGAAAAACCACATAACATTTTACATACTTTATCATACTAAACGATGACAAGGGCCCATATAAAGGACAGATATACAATGTTCAACACTTGTTTTGTTCCTCTAATATTAATTACTTGATTTTTATATGAAAATTTTGAATCCTTATAATATTCCTTGTAAAGGCATGGCTATTATACAAATTAAAAACCCTCCTCTGATGGTACTACCATTGGATAAACAAAAAGCAAATTTTTTATTTTTATATATATTATGGTACTGTAAAACTAATCAGAGAATAGGTATGATCCGATAATATTCTAATTTTTTGACTTCCTATCCTTTTAGTCACTGTAATGTAAAAGTGAGCTCAATTTTCACTTTCAGTCTTACTTTGGTCCTTTGAAAATATAATGATGGTTCTCATAGTTGTATTTGGTTTGGCTCTTTTTAGGATCTTAAGTGGTTGTAATGCTCTAAGATGTTTACACTGTTAATATAACAATAAAGTCATTGAGAGTTTACTGAGAAGATTCGTGTTCAGTGAATAATAAATGTTTGGATTCTAGGAAATTTGGGGAAACAGGAAAGATCAAGATCAGCTAAGGTCAATTTGCCAAAAGGATAAAATGTTCGATTGAATTCAGGTTTTAAGGATCATACTGTCACAGAAATGAAATTAGAAGCATTCTCAGGAAAGTTTACAGCACATTGATTTACTTTTGATACATGATGAGGAGATTAACTTATTCATGGGATCAGAATAAATTTAAAGTCATCAAACAATCATGTTTTCATAAGTATATGACTAGAGAAGCAATATGCTCAATACTTTATGGCCACACAAATTACATTCCAAAGATGCTCAATCATGTATATCTCTTAAGTGCCTGTGCTGTGCAATACAGACATTTAAAGACTCAGATGAAATGAGAGAAGATTTTAGAGGAACAAAATGTGCTATTTTTCTTCCCTATTTAGGTTATAGATTCCATCTGATAAATGATAAAATTAGCATTGCAGTTAAATACATAGGGGTATTAGATGGAGTGGCCGCAACACATTCCGAATCTCAATTGACTGACCTTCTTTCAGCCCAACTTACATACAGTGTGTGTTGTCAGCATTCAATTCCTTGATCACTTGGTTGTATATTTACCATTAAATAAATTTCATAATAATTTTTTTTTTAGCCCAAGTTGATTGAATTTAGCAATTGAAACATGGCTGCCTTCTTGGTCTTGTAGAATTTTATAGATTGAAATAATTTAACTAAATTATAAAAATCATAAAATGTCTAACTTATTCATTCCTAACACATTGTGATCACAAAATGTATATAATATAATTAAAACTAATCTTATGAAAATCATCAACAACTGACATTGGCAATTTCAGTAAAATAAGAAAGCCAATTTGATTATCTTGTTATTCCTTGAAACTTTTCTGTTTTAAAAAAATCTATTTATTGATAATTATACATTATAAACAATAATACATATATATTTTGTTAATGTCCTTAGTTTTTTTTATTTCTCCAAAAGGCATTGACAATCATTAAGGGGGAAGAGAGGATTGGTCCATTCTGAGAAAATGTATCTTTTAAATGACTAAGGTATGGTATGGTGTAATTAATGTTCACTGTGTAAATTTAGTATATTTTTTTTAATTGAAAATATTTGTCAAATACTTTCTCATAATGTTTCATCAAAACATTTGAAGTTTTTTGTTTTGTTTTTTTGTATGAACAGGGCCAAGGAGGATCCCTCATTTATATAATCATAATAATTAATAATTTTACTTCCTTTAGGGTTATTTAAAAATAAATATATTAAAATATATAAATAAAATAAAGATATTACACAAATTGTTACAATGTTCATAATCATTTTTATTCATAATGGTGTAATATAAATTATAATTTTTTAATTAGTATATGCTCAAAAATAGGAAGCGTTTAATTCTTTAATCTTATCATTTTTCTAATATAACATAAAATCTTTCAATGTAATGATAGAACTGCCAATAAACATTGTTTTTTTGTTGTTTTTTTTTCAATATTTACTTCATTTGAGAATTTAATTTTAGAATTAAAATTAAAAGCAATATTATATATTTTTCTGGTTTGGTTCAGTTCATATTATTGATCCTATAATAAATGAATCCTATTGTTTTCAAATCTAGGTTGAATAAAATCTTATGCATAATTTCTCATAATTCTTAAAAAGGCATTCTCATTTAACAAGAGCTGGCACTGTGGTCTATTTATGTTCTATATCCCCACTTATGTTTAAGATTATTAGTAATAATTTGCTATTTGAATGCCTTATTGTATTCATTTGATAACTGTTTATATCAAGTTGTTGTTGTTATTGTTTTTTATACTAATTATGTTTCTCTATTTTTAAATTTTTTTTTTTTATTTGTATATTGATATTCAATTTATTTTTTAACTTTAATGGGCCAGAACAAATTTTTTATGTTGTTAAACTGGATCCATATTTCGAATTACCAAATGTTGATTAAACTTTTAGATAATGTAAAACACAGTTTCACAAGATAACAAAGATTTTCAAATTTTAAATACACTAATCAACCTTTTATTTTTATTTTTCTATGTGTAGGCTACTAATTTACTCAACACCATCCTACTAGATATCTGTTAATTTTGGCTCTGATCCAGTTTTTAGCCCACATAATCACTTGTTATCAATACTGCCAAACTGTTAGTGAGACCACACTGAAGTTGAACTGGTGGGAGTAGTAGTACAAGATTATTTTGTTTCAGATTTTAGTGCATAGTGAAATTTATCATGCAGTAACATAATGGTTCCCCCAGATCTAATGGAGAGTGAGGATAATTTGAATGAATATGTCAGACTCAGAAATATTGAAGGAAAAGTATTAATTAAAAAAACTTTGGAACATGATGATTGTGAAGAAGATGAAAGTGGGAGTGTTGATGAAATTCCTAGGCCTATAACTAATATTGCTGATGAAGAGAAATTGGAATTTGGTAATTCAGAAAATGTCACTGCAAGCCCAGAACAAGAATCCCCTGCTGATAATGATAATAATAGTGATCTCAAAACTACTGAAAGTGATAAGGTAATTTTCTAAATGTATTTTTTTTATACTTTTCAATAAATTGTACTACAGCATAAATATGATAGATTTAGTTAATTTTTAGAATCAAACCAATTAATTTTAATGGTTGATACATGATTCATGCTTTATATATCATAAAGGCATGTAAAAAAAATTAATATAAAAACAATTATTGTATTTTCATATAAATAAAATCAATATAGTTCATTGCATCATTATAATTTGAGTTTTTCTTTGTTTTAAATGTTTAATAAATAACCAAAAAAAAATTAGATTCATGTCTGAATAATAAAAAATATTGAGGTGAATCAGATAATTACCAAACAATTGTATTAATTTTTTTTTAACCAAATATATATTTAAAGTTAAATATTTATTAGTAATTATAAATATTTGTAAAACTGTTTTTTGTGTCATGTATTACATCTTAATATACTTGAATCAAATACAATATTGTATACCCTTTATACCTATCTAAACGAACTGATCTTTATTATAAGTGATTGATAAAATTATCTTAGGATATAAAACCATTCTAGGAATAAAAAACAAAAATAATAATAATAATGGAATAATCACATTGTTTATATATTCCTGAAAATAACTTATTTGTTTAAACTACCTGATATCCATAGGAGAAATAACAGTTGTTCCATGACATGGAAGGCAGTTCTAATATACTTTCCTTTTTCTAAACGGTCTTTTTATTATTTTGCTTACTCTCAACCAATCTCTAACATCATTTTACATGTAAAATTACAAATAAGTTTGGTTATAGTTAAATCTTGAAAGCTTTAACAAACTCATTTTTTCCATTATACTTTTTTTATTAAATTATAGAGGAACCAATACCCGAAATATAAATCATAAACTATTTCCTGTGAAAACTTTCTTGAAAACAGATCAACAACAAGTTCCAAATATGTTAGCTATTAATAGATTGACTCCAATTCTGCCACTTCCGTAACCCTACGTCTTTCATTTTTACATTATATATTTTCTTTGGAGCAATCTGTTTTTAACATTTTGATTTATTTCTTACAATAACTGCGCTCATTATAATGTAAACTTTGGCCATTTCATTCTATATGATGCCGTTAATGTATTATTATAAAAATTACACGTAAAATCTTAATAATTGCTAAAGAGTTTAAATCGTTTGTTATTTATAATGTAGAATATATTAGTAATCAGCATAGTCATAAAAAAAATTTTCCGACGTCATACACTATTCATTCAGTTTACTCCTCCACATGCAATGCTTGACTTTTTGTATTTAATTAATTTGCAGAGAATTAATCGGCCTCGATAAAAATGTTCATTTTTTTCATGTTTCAACTTTAAATGCTTCTCATATATCGAAGTAGACTGATATAGTTTTTAAAATATGCTATTAATTTACCCATCAGTATATAAAAAGTATTGTTATATTCATTATTTTCGTAATCCTGTCAGGATTAACCCGCAAGTTAAGAACACTTAGGTAGTTTTATATTTTGACATTCATAAAAGATCTTTTTTATTTTCCGCAGTTACATTGTTACATGTTAAAACCGATAGCTCCTCAGCTGTAACAGGTTTCACAAGTTATATTTTCGAACATTATTGAGAACTCTTCCCCTGGTACAAAGGAATTTGTCGCATAACCAATTTACCTCCTCACACATCGGTTGAGGTCTGTCAATAATTTTCCTTCCAGACTTTTTTTTATAATCTATATCGATCATCGGCATAGTTAATTTCTATCTATATGACCACTGTTAAGGTTCTTGTACTTTTACTTTAATAGTTGCAATGTCAACTCTTATCATATTGCTTCGTTCCGCATCTAATCCACTCTTCGTTTGTATATTATCTAATCTTGCTAAAATGACCCTGCAGAAGATTTAATCAAGTGCAGTCTAAGAGACCAACCCTTACGTGATAAGAAAAAGAAATATTGTTTTCAAAATAACTTAGTTTACTTCATTTAAACATCCATAGCGATAGGGTTTCGAAGTGCGTTTTCCTTTCATAACTCTTCCTGTATTTCATTATCTTCCATGAAATCAAATTCAAATTTTACTCTCATATCTGTGCGAGATGCTCATTCTCACCTTTTCCCATACCTATGGGGTCCTGTCTTTCTGTGCTAAAGCTGCTTGTTTCTTCTATTAATCTTTTTCCAAAACCAAATCACTGATTATTTACATTTTTCAAAACATAGATAGTATACACTAAGATAATTGTATTCATAACAAAAGTGCTTGTAAAATTAATTTTAATATTTTCGGTGTAATCTTTAATGTTTGATAAATTACGGTCTGGCTAATAATAAACACTTAACCTACTGCATTTGATTTTAATGTTTACACATTTTATTTTTACTGACTTACTGGCGTTCTAAGGTGTTAACACCCTTTAGCGTGGGGAATTGTCCTAATCTCCTTAGATCACTAAACCTATTTAAATCTATAACTATACTATATTTATGAGTAAGGCGTTTATATTAAAAATCTTACAACCATTTCTTCATTTCTATAATTATAAAATCTCAATCTATACTTCTTAAATAGTTTATCCTTTTTTTTTTTTCTTTCTTTTTAAGGAAACTGAGCAAAAGAGGAAAGGCATCCTGAAATATGAAAGAACATACTCAAATAAACATGTGGATTTCAATATGGATTTGGAGTTTGTACCATTTGATGAATCTAAAGACTACACCATTGAAATTCAAATAGTTGAGCAGATGCCTAAAAAAATAGTGTCTTATGCAGCCCTATTTGCTCAGCAGAAAAAAGAGGAAGAAGATAAACTTAAAAAAGAAGCAGAAGAGAAGGAAAAACAAAATCGTAAACATAATAAGAAAAGGAAATATCAAGAATGGAAGAAAAATCGAAAACTAGAAAAACAAAAAAATACGCCGGATCAAGAAATCGAACAAAACAGTAGTAGTCTGAAAGAAAACGATGTGTATGAAAACCTCTTAAGCACAGAAGATGAAATAGACGACCTCAGCGAAAATAGTTATCATTCTGACACTGATAAAGAAGAACATTCTGATGCTACTACAAGTAACGAAAGTGAAGGAATTTTGCATGTGGAAGACAACACCAGAGACCAGACAGAAGAGCGAGAACATAAATGCGCGAAACCGTCTGCTGATCTGAATAACCCTCTAAGCGATACAGTGACTGGAATGGATATCAAACTGGCTCATAAAAATGATACTACGAAGAATCAACAACAACACAGCTGTACAGTTCAAGATATAGAAGATATATGTGAAAGTAATTCGATTTCCCTAAATAATGCTGTAACTACCGCAGGTGAAGGGATTATGAACGTGGAAGATGAAATCTTCACAAAGCAGACAGTAAAACAAGAACTTGAATTACCAAAATCAAATGATGATTTGAATGTTCATCTGAGAGATTCATGGACTGTAACGGACACCCAACAAAGTTATCTTAATGAACCAATGGATAATCAACACCAAAACAGTAGTACAGCTCAAGAAATAGAAGACAAATGTGAAAGTAATTTGATGAACCAAAACAATACTGTAATTAACACAGGCGTTATGGATGTAGAAGACAACGACATCCCAAATCAAACAATAATAAAAGAACTCGAATTACCTAAATCAGCTGATTATTTGAAAGTACCTATGAAGGATGCTGGGTCTGTAGCTGGCAACAAACAAATTTATGATAATGAAGCTAAGAAAAATCAGTGCCAATACGTTACCATAGATCAAGAAAGCAAATGTGGAAGTAATTTGGCTTCCCAAAACAACATTGTAACAACCCACAGTGAAGGCGTCATGACTATGGAAGATAGCTCCAAAAATCATACCGAAAAACAAGAACTTAAATTACCAAAACCAACTGGTGATTTGAGGATACCTTTAAACGAAACAGTAACTGGAAGAAACATTAAACCGATTAATCACGAAGAAGCCACGGAATGCCAAAAAGTTCGCATGGATCAAGGAACAGAAGACAAATGTGAAATAATTTGATTTTCCATACCAATAATTACAGTTCTTTTGTAAGCTTGTAGAAACAACAATCAAACAGCCTCTCAGTTGACGAAGTTACGGAACCCCACTGCTTTGTAGTGCAGATTTTCGTGATTAATTCATAATAAGCAGGTAACTTGATAAGCTATATTATGAGTAAGTACTTCTTTAAAAAAAAAAAAAAAAAAAAAAGGTAATGGCTAAAACAATTCGATGCTGTTGGATAAAATAGATATATTATGTAAATACTGAATTAAGTAGTCACTATTATTGTATATAAGAAAGTTTAATATGTAACGCTTTAATTTAATTTATCAATTAATTACTTAATTATTCCATTAGCCAAATCTGTATTAGAGATCATTTTAATATTAATTAATATTAGAAACATTAATTTATTTATTAGGATATTAATTATTTAATTTGAAAACTGATATTTATGTACAAACTAAATTATTAAGTTAATAAATGTAATTAATAAACAAATTATTCCCACGTTTTAAACGAACCAACATGTGAAAAAAATATTTACAGTATTCTGCTC
The DNA here is from genome assembly GCA_003667255.2 of Euschistus heros. Lineage (NCBI taxonomy): Eukaryota > Metazoa > Arthropoda > Insecta > Hemiptera > Pentatomidae > Euschistus > Euschistus heros. The sequence continues at coordinate 825,967 of RCWM02000074.1, forward strand.
TAGTTTTACTTTTAAGAATTTAACATTTACAACTATTGTTTTGCCAAAAGAAGGGTTTCAATATAAACTATGTTTTATGATTCTTAAATGCAGATAAAAAATAAAGATATTTTTTGTTCTGAAATTAAATAGAATTACCTCTGGGAATCAAAATATTGCATAATATTAATTTATCATTTAACCTTCTTATATTAAATAATTTTCTTAACCACCATGAAATATTAGTGATTGATCTTTTCTTTTTTCCTTTTTTTAATTGAATATAAAATAAATCAAACTTTATTACCAGTCATATTAACTTAGCTTTATTTTTCTGAAACTATATTTGTAAAAAGAAATTATATAATGAAAAGGAAATTTCGAAAATACCTCTTAAAAATTTAATTAATATGTTATAATGTCGTATTATGTTTCTTCTGTTTTTATTGTTTTTCATTAAATGGCTTTTGGGTTCGTTTTAAAAGTGTTGCTTTTCAATTGTAAATAAAATCTTATAAATTCGTGATATAAATTAAGTCAAAGGTTAGACACTAAAACTGTCTAGTGTTTTTTGTTTCTTTTTTTTTATTTGAGGATTTGATAGAACGTTAAATGTATGATATATACTAATATATTTATTTTTTTCATGCGAAGTGTATTTAATAGCCCTGTCTAATATTTAAACATTTTATGAATACTTTTACTTTCTAATTAACATTAAAGGTGATGTATCAGTTAAGTTTATTATTAAAAAACAATAAGCAATTACAATATTATCTTTCATGAAGTCATTACCTACTGCTTTAATTAGCATGGGATTTTTTATAATATTAAGTAAGCTGGGCCGTTAGTTTCAAAATGATTTTTAAAAACTTACGATTATGAACAACAAAAATAATTATAAATTTGTTACGTTGAAACATTGGTTAATATTGCATACACGCATACTCCATCACCATCACGGAGTTCATTGATGACTTGTACTGAGAGATATTTATTTGAACTTTCATTAATACTTATATTTTATGAGAAAAAAAAAAAAATACGTTGTATTGTTTCATTTTCCCTAATAAATGCATGAAATGTTTCATATTTTAAGAGAGCTTATTTAACTTAAAAGCAGGAGACGGTAATAACAAAAGTACGAGTTATTTAAATACTTAAGAAACTAAAAATCAAAAATTATCTTACAAAATATTTTATTATTGAAAAATGTTTATTTTTTGCACGCATAATAAGTTGTTAATGCTAATAGAAAACTTTAATGATGATGAGCTTTGATTAAACTTTTACACAATGTGCAGGGATCAGTACAGAGGATGCTAAATGAATATCCATTTAAAAAAAAAATCTACGTTTAACAATTTGGCCAATCGAAGATTATAATAATGAATATTTTTATTTTCATTTCTTTTTCTTTGTTTTATTTAAAATTGCCAAATACTAATAAAACGCGGTTGTGTGACTGTCTAAGATGCCTGAAGCCAAAACACTGAAATCAGAAAACTTCAGGTAAGCAAACATCCTGATAATACATTTACACTACAGAAATGAAAAATAGGAAGGAAATATAAATATTTGGTTTTTAATGTCTTGATTTTTACTAAATCCAATGTTATTTTTTTTTTAAATATTTCATTCTTTTATGTATTTTTAAACGTTAATGCTGAATCAAAACCATTGCATTGACGTTCTGCTAAGAGCAAATCAATAACAAAGTTCACCAAGACCTTTAACAGTGAACTTGAACGTAAATAACCAAGTTAAATATGTCCTGTTTACTACTCTCAAACTAGCGATTAAAATCATACGATAAAATATTCTTATGCTATGACTAATCTGAATCTAGATATTTTCATCTTAAAACAAAATAGATCATTCTTAAAAGTATATCTTAAAACTAAGCGCATATTTCTGAAAATAAATATTGTTTAGTTTCAGATATCGTCAAAGTATTCCTTGACATCTGAACCCATTCACAATTTTAAAGGTGTTGTTCGAGGCTGGAACAATGCCAGAACTAGTTACTGCTTCAAACGTTCTTGGCCCTGAAGAAGAATATTTTCACTAATTTTAACTCGTTCATTCGAAACATGCTTTATGGATCTGAGTTATGGTTAGGTTCAAATTTCGCTTGCTACTGCAGATCCGGTTGGCCGTTACAATATTAAATACAAATAACATAACAACAATCATCAGGGCAACAAAAAAAGATAATCCGTATAAAAAAATATGACAATATAAAAGAGAAATAATATAAAATGAAGATGATACAAAGAATAGAATACAAGTTAATGCAACGAAGATTAAAAAAAGCACAAGTAAATGAAATACAAATATAATATAATGATAAGACAAGTTATTTAAATATATATAAAAGCCAGCTAAAGTGATGGGTACACAGAACACCGAATATTGTATTTTTACTCATATTTAATGATCCATGTTCATTAATTTTATATTTATTTGATAAATAAATAATCACATTCTTGCTTTATCATTTTATAACCAACCTGACTATATTTATTTCTCTACGCTTAACATTACCAATACTTTTTAATTTTTAATTATCATTAACTTGTATTTTTTACGAAGCTGTACTTACCATTAACTTATCCATTTACCTTTAACTTAAAATTTATATTGACTCTTCATTAACCTGTATTATATTTTATTTTTTCAATAACATTTATTTTATTTTCAATTTCATCCTTATTCTCTGTCTTTTTTTTTTCTTCTTTATATTTATTAATTTTTATCTAGAATATCTTTTTTATAGCCCTGGTGATGGTCATGAGTGTTATGCCCTTAGCGTCATCATAAACATATCGATTTGTTGTAATAACAGATTTTTTTTTTACTGATACTTCAGTTTCTTCTCACCGAAAGTATCAGTGACAGTCCATTATTTCATTTTATTTATACTAACCATTCTATTTAAATACACTCAATATCTATTTAAAATGTCAATCACAGATAAAAATCACTGATATACTAAGATAAATAAATTTGTTAATTATATATTCGAGGCATCTCATTTAGTACAGCAGTCTGTTCTATGCCCGACTAAATGGGTTCAATTTCTGGCAAACTCATAAAAAAATATTTTGTAACACAATTTCTCTGTAAAAACAATAACAAGGAAGGAGTGGATATTGAAAAAACACTATTGATATATTTTTTAATAAAAGAACTGAAGTCAAAAAGCTAATAACTTATACCGAAAATTCCGATAAGTGTCATTTGAATATCTCGTAAACTATGTGATTTTTGGAAATAGAATTTATTTACACTATTAAAGAACACTAAAGCTTAGACAACTATCGCCCAACCTTAGACTCGCTCCATAGACTAGTTTGATGCGGAGATGAAGCTCTCCAAAAAATGGTGATTTTTAACAAAATTTAGAATTGTTTTATTAGATTTGGAATTTTTCTATTAGAGTCAATTTCCCGGCCGCATAATAACAAAAGTACTGGTTTCACAAATATACCAACATAAAAGGATTTAAATGAAATTTAATAAGCTTTAATTTGAGACCTAAACGGTGCTTGTAAACTATATGGTTTTCTCAGAAATGGGAAAAAATTGAAAAGTCGAAATCGGATATGGAGGAAACATGATTTAAAGTACATAGTGCACATTTTACTTAATGAACGTATGGTCTCAAAATAATCTAAAATACATAAGATTTCAAATAACGAAGAAAAGGAGAGTATAAAACATATATTGAGTTAAAATGTGTAAACATAGATAATTAAATGAGTTTAAATTTACATAAAAGACAACAAAAATGAACATGGAGACAAGTTTGGTTGGTATACCGTCAATATCAACGTTCATTGGCCGCCGTCAAATTAATTGACAGACTGAAACACTGTTCCAACCCTCTTTCTCTTAAGGGACATAACCCCACTTCCAAGGCCTGATTGATGGGAAGGCTTGATCCCCTTAGCGGACGTACAGTCAGAGTCAAAAGTATTCATACGGTACACCTGATATAAATCATAAGAAATAACAAATATTAGCATTATTTAATAGGATTGATTTAAAACAATAAATCCATTTAATGTATACATCAACACGTTTATTTATAAATATATTTTTGTATTTATAGAACATTTCACAAAATAATACAAGAAGAATAACTGGAAAAAAAATATAATAAAATAACATCATGAGTCAAAAGTACTCGTACACTTGATAAAATTTCTATTTAATATTGACATTCGAGAACAATTAATATTTAGTAGGGCCAACTTTGGCTTTTATAATGCTCTATATGCTTTGTAGCATTGAATTCATTAATTTTTGTTTCAAAGTAACTATAATTTTGTAATAATAACGTCGCTTAAATTTTGATTGTTAGAAACACTCCTTTTCCGTACTCGATCCTTTAGATATTTCCACAAATGCGTTATAGGATTAATATGTCGTGATTCATGGGATGTGGCTTCTAGTTTGATGTGTTGTACAGGATCCACATTTTGGATTTTCAAGCTTTATGCTCGGGATCATTATCCTGCTGAAAATTGTAATTTTCTCTAATCCCAAATTTTTCAGCACTGATTAGGAAATTTCTTTATTATGACGATGTATTTTATATGATTCATTATGCTATCGATAAATTCAAGACACTAGCATCATTCCAGCATCACACTAGCATCATTCCAACAACCTCAGACCACGAGTCACTTTCCTGTATTGCTAACAATTGAAACTATATTTCTTATTTCCATTACTATATCTGTAATTCTCCATACTTTTTGGCCCCTCTGAAGATTAAACATTTCAATTTTACCCTCGTCGGTAAATATCCTATTCCCAAGGTCACAATCTTATTTTTTATGGTCTCTGGCCCATTGATATTTTAACATTGCTTATTGATGGTTTTCTCCTAGCTGTCGCAGGTGAAGCTCGTTCCGTCTCAAGAATTAGCGCATTGTTAAAACACTCCCCCTTTTCTCCTCTTTCAGACGAATGTTCATACATTAATTTAGTGGCACTAATTCTTGGTTTTCTTTTAACTTTTCTCGTGATATGTCTTTCGTATTTGGAGTAAATTTTCCTTATTCATCCTGTTCTCTCTATATATATTCGAAAGTTTTTCTCGTTCCATACATTAGCACCTTGGACTGTTGATTGAGGTCTAGTTACTTCTCTAAGCGACCGTAACTCATTATGTAGGCGTAAAATAATTTTTGTTCCCTCTTCAGTCGTCCCTCTGGTTTTACGCCCCATTTTCAATTTACGAACAGCAATAATAGGCACTAATAATCGCTACACTTTTACAAATGACGTCAATGTATAGACTGATCGCAGGTTATCCTCAAACTATTAAGACAGAGGGTAGAAACTACAGTTAAAGTCTAGTGTACGAATACTTTTGACTCATAAAAATGAGGCATCTTACTATAATGTATAAATTATTAAGCTAAATTCAGTCAATTTTATCATGAAAAAATATTAACTCTATTCTATAATCATGAATGCAATATTATATGTGTTTAAATTAAATAAATAAGTAATAAATACAAAATTAAACGAAAGAAAATAAAATTTATACAAGTGTACGAATACTTTTGACACTGACTGTATTTTTCGAGGGAAGGAGTTTAGGCTCCACAGACTGGCCTATTTACCACCACCAACAGCAGATTGATTCCAATACTCGACATGCAGAGGGAAGATCTTTAGATAACAGAGGTACTAGGATCAACAGAGACAACGATCTTCAACAGCTTGAAAACAAAAAAAGATCTTTTCCTTCATCCTTATATATATCTATACTATTGTGTAAAAAGACAAGCCATTTTTCGTTTGTGATCACTAACCGTGAAAACTACTGAACCAATCTGTACCAAATCATCTTCATAGTTCCAGGAAGGTTTAGCAATAATAAAATGTAATGATTTTCAATTTTATTACCATAAAAAAGCGACAAATATGTGGTACACAATGAAGTTTGATAATCGACCGATAGGCGGTGAACATTATTCGAGAGAGGTTACAAAGGTACGATGTTTATAGAGCTAGACATTTATGATAAAATTTACTTATTTTCAAATCCATTGTTATTTAAAATGCTATAAATATATGCAGCAACATCTGGATCCCAGTGCAGTTTAAAAGTCAACCGATATGTGGCCATTCTGCAACAGTTTCTAAAGGTAAAATTATTAGACCCAACTGTACCAAGTTATAACTACAATACCTTCATAGGTCTAGGAAGGTTTATAACAACCAATTTTACTATAAAAATAATTGAAATGTATAGTCTTGATTGCCAGGAACAAGGTTTGCAAAACTATCATGTACTTTTATGGTTAGAAATTAAAATCCAACCAGATGGATCGAAAAAATTATTTCTGCCATAATGGATGTCTAATCATGCATTTACGTACTCTTCAAACACCTAATCAATGCAATTTTAACCAGGTTAAAAATTACTGCTATGCGTAAAAATATCATTGAAGATATAATACTAAATTTCATACTTCAATACGAAATTTTTATCGATAAGCTAATGAAATTAAATTATTAGTAAAAATAGTCTAAGTTCTTTATTCATGAGAGCGAGCGAAGCCGCGATGGGGTATGCTAGTAATTAATGAAGTAGGAGGTTTTAAAAAATAAAAATAAAAAGCTTGCGTATTGAAATTAATGGATATTGACCGAAAATCGTCACCACCTACTTATTGACAGCCTCTGTCCTTAAATGTCTTAAATACATAGGCTAAAGATGTATTTACATATGTATCTCTGCCGATTTTTCTAATATATGGTTCATCATCTATTAAATTGATCAGTTACTTGAATTGTTTTTGTTCTAAATTGTGCAAACGGCTTTTCCTATTCAAAAATGAATTATTATGTAAGATACGTATATCTAATAATTGTCCGTTCATTTTTTACAGCTTTCTATGAATGACTATTAAGGTATGTTTGTATATTTATCATAATTAGAGAATTTCAATGACTATGAGCATCTTTAATTCAATTATTTCAAATAAATTGGGTAGGAGAGTTGTAAAACATATCAGTTTTAAAACATATTATTCATATCACCTAATGTAAGGAGGCAGTCAATCAAGAATGTAACCATTAGATACATAATACAACATCCATCATGTACCGATCAGAGTTGAAGAAGTACCTTTCACAGCGTTTAAATCGGTGGATGAATCAGCTTTTTACATCGTAGAGACTGATGTTTCAGTAACTCTTTTTCCACTCTTAACAAGGGAGTTCCGTAGCATTATTTTTCCACAGCATCTTCCCAAGTGACCAAATGCATTCATTCTACTATAAAAAAAAAAATAAATAAATGAAAAAAGTAATAATAAAAAAGGAGGGAATGGGATCGTGGAATCATTAATACGATGGCGAAAATTCCTTATACCAAGGGATTTTCGAATCTTAAGGAAGAAGCGCCGCTTTCATGTTTGACGTTCACCGCACAACTAAGATTGTGATTCATACACAATCACTAAGGCACCTCACTCATGTTAGAAAATTCAAAGACCTATTTTCTCAAGTAAAGACTGGTGACTTGTCTAACCATGCCTTACAATCATCGTGATTATCGTTTTAGAAACTTTATAGCTTAGCATTAATATCATATGACATCAAAAAAAAGCAACGGGAATAGGTTCTCAATGTTGCATATCAGCATACGAACTCGATGTAATACTACTGATTGTACCATATGTTCATATGTAGCATTTCGACATCTTAAGCGATCACACACATTATCACATTCCTTCTAGCAAAGCTTGAATTTTTTTCGTAGATTAGTACCTGTTTCAATCCGTTTGTGGATGAAGAAAACCTTCTTGAAGCCAATAATGACCACATTCGCATCAGACTTCAGACAGTCGAGAAACGTCAGTTTTAAAGAAGCATTTGGCTCCTGCTGGTAATCATACTGGAAAACCCTACTAAATAGACTCTCTTACACTTCTTGTCAGATGAAGATGTATCTCGTCTTTTATTGAATATTGATAGTTATTTTATATTTCGTTGTATTTATATTTTATGAGGAGGTTAGAATTCCAATAAATATTGTCCTAAGCAAGTTTTATTATTGCTTAATAATGTCTTAAGTTCTAAAATAGCCTAGTTCATTACAAATTATATTATAATCAAATTCAAGAAGACCTATAATTCAATTACTCATTGAATTTTGCCTTAACCCTTTTGACATAGTACAGACCATAGAAAATTCTTCAATACATGTTCAAAATTTAAAACTTTATGATTCCTGAAAGCTATTCCATTAGAAATCGACTCTATTAAATAATACACAGAAAAAAGGTTTAATAAAAATGAAAGAAATTTTTTGGGCTATTTCCTTGCTAACACTTCAATATGACGTATTTAACTATCCATCGAAGTATGAGAATTACATTTTTCGTAAGATGATTCATTAAATTTGTTTATTTGATGATTTCCATGTACAACTAATTAATTCTTTGTTGTTGTAGGTTATTGGATCTTTCCTTAAATACAAACAAACTTTGACCATCTGTTAAGCAGTGGCACATGTGCTTTGAGATGGGGTAGTGCTGTTGCTTTCCTCTAAAAATAACCTGCAATAATATGTGTTTGAACCTTCACAATTTTTAGGCGAGGGGCATGAGTTTTGTGCCATGTAGATGAATTTTACTCTAAATAATGGCTGTAGATGTATTAAATCAGTTGGAGTCAGCAGCGAAAATTATGCTGGTAATTTGATGCCTTAGTATCTGTTATATTTGTAACTATAAATAATATTTTTATGATTATTTTTTGAAAGTGCAATTCATACTCAGGGGTGATGTACAGTGATTTTTTTCTGGTCTAGCTGATTGTAATTGTAACATTAATTACTTTCTTGGTTAGTAATTATATGACATTATTTTATTATGTCCTGTCAGGTTTTTAATTACAGGATTGATTTTGATATTCAATGAGGCTTTTGCATAGCATGGAGTTCTTAGTTAATTTAGATGGCAATATATTTTTATTAATTTTCCAGGCTCCACCTCAGTACATCACTGTAGAGCAAAGAAATGCAGCTGAAGCAGTTTTTATGAATTTTCGTAAAACAAAGGCACCTTATGGCTTATGTAAACACATATTTGGTAATTATGAGCTACTATACTTTAATAATCTTATTTTTAATAGATCAGTAGCCATCTGTCAATGATTATTATATAAAATCTAATAGTTATAGGTATTTCACCTGTAAGTTGTCATTTGATGTAAATAATAAATGTAAGATACGTATATCTAATAATTGTCTGCTCATTATTGTCTTATCTCATTGGATTTTACCTTACTTCATTTATAGTTGTAATGTGACAAATGTATTTATAGATTTGTATTTAACACTGTTATTTTGAAAGCTAATATTTCTGATTGAGAGAATGATGTGATGTCATTATAGAATATCAATAATTCCTATCCTTTCAGTTCATATATTGGACTTACTACAGGTTTCTTAGAAGAATTAATTTGTTCATGTTAATGCATTTCGGATCCCTTGATGATTTTTATACCCATAGCCAAAATTTGTCTTATAATTGAATAACTGATTTGAGAAACAACATAAGTCATTATGTTAACACTTTGACTTATGTTTTCTCCAATTACCTATTCATTTCACAAGTCTCTATTAAAATCCTCTTTATTTGAAAAATTGTTCAATCTTCACTTTTCGGAATCTTGTTTGCTCTAATTTTTCATGTATTGTTAAGATTGAATTTGGGATCCTTTGTTTTTATTTCCATTCAGAATAGTTACACTATAAGTTAACATAGTGTTCTTCAGTTCATGAAAAATATTATATTTTAACTCCAGCAGCTCTTGGTGAAAATAAAAATTTATGAGTCAAAATGTTTCAATATCCTTCATTTACACTTATGTCAATGTTGCAGAAGGAAATAATTGTACTACCTTCAAAATTTATTCTAACTTCAGGGTAAAATTGGTAACTTACCAGAACTAGAATGATCTCTCTTCAAACGGTTTTCACAGTGCATTCAATGAAATGTTGTGAATTTACAATGCACATCACTATGTATTACTTATTATTAAATAGCATGCTTTATGCTGTTTGTTGTTTAATGTTAACTATGTTGTAGGTATGTACAAACGTTTTCCATATTTCTCTTCTTTTTTTTTTTTAGAATCTTGCACTGTTGACTATGTGATTTTTGAAACAGCTAGTACTTTAAAAGAGGCTCTTATTAGGGAATGGAAGGATCTAAATGAATCAGAATTATTAGAATTGCGTCAATACCTTTTAGAGTACACAATGCAGAAACCAACTATAGCACCTTTCGTTCGTGAAAGGATCCTTCAAGTATAGTTACATTGTTTTTTACTTAATTTGACTAATTATATTGTTATATATTCTATACTGTAACCGTAATCTTTTGTAGGTTATTGCCATTATGGTTAAAAGAGGAAGTGTTAATGATTTTGGTATTGAAAGAGGGAAAATTCTTCAAGATGTTGAGCAATTGATAATGAGTGGTGATCTTCCTCGGGTAAGTTTTTATGAGTGTATACGAACAAATTACAAATATCAATGTACTTAGCATACCTACTAGATAGCTTTGTGGCCTTTGTAAAAGAAAAAAAAATTGAAAATCAGATACTGAATAGTGTTTAACTGAAGGATTAATAATGGGCTTGGTTTTTAGTATTCCGTCAATGAAAATTTGGTAAATTAATCAATTTTCAATTATACTCAACTGATTCCTCAATGATCAATTCATTATTAAAGTATTTAATAAAATGATAATTAAACATGGCCTATTTGGTGACAAACGCATACTTTCATAGTTTACATCATTTTGTATTAACAAACATTCTTGGAAAGAGTAATATTAAGTATATAGATTATACTTTCATGTTTCGTAATGTATATCAAATCACACAAATAAACTTATCTTGGTTAATATCAGTGATACTTCATTTGTATAACTAGGGATTGTGTTTCTAAAAATAAGATAAAGAGGTTTCTTTATCGCCGGATCTAGTTGATAAAATTGATTGTGATTTACTTAAAGCTATGTTTAATCAGAAGAATTATTTTTATAATTACAATTTTTGTAAATTTTATAGTTGAAATAATTTACAGCCACTGATATCCATTCTCCATGCTGGCTATAGAAATAAAGATTCCACTGAATGAGCCATTGTGGGTGGAAGTGGGTTTTTTTGCAGTGCTTATTTGTTAGGTATTCATAATCTTACTTCTAATGAATTTCACTGATTGTTATAACCCCATGTATCATCATCTGTTTCTCCCTCCTCAGATTGCTGTGCCTCAGTTAACAGTAATTTTGCAAGTTTCGTTACTAATATATAAAAACCAATTATGGAAACAGTAAATATATATATATAAACATGGCCTTTTTGGTGACAAATGCATACTTTCATAGTTTTTTTTTTAATGCATTCGCCCCAAAAAACACTGGGCCAATCACCCGTTTGGAGTATAAATGATTCAAAGTACAAAAATAAAAATTATATACCGTTTAGAGTATAAATGATTCAAAGTACAAAAAATTAAAAAAATCAAATTACGAAAAGAACAATTGTTTATTATATATATATAATGGGAGGGTAGTGGGGCTGGGATCAAATAATCATTATTAATAAAATACAACTTTGCAAAGATAATTTTTCAGTAACATTTTGCTTATCTAGTTCTATTAACAAGTATATTTTTATAATAAAAGTGTTTCATCCTCTATGACAAAAACTTAAAAAAATTAAATCAGATTGATGCCTTTTTACTTATAAAGAATCTTTGTTTAGTCATTATGGTTCTTGATTTTTTGTTTTAGCAAGTTTTAGGCTGTAGTATAATATCAGCTTTGATGATTGAATATGGAAACACAGTCAAATCATCAGATGTTGGGCTTACCTGGGAAACACATTTCAAGGCTAAAAAACAATTTGAGGTATGGATATTTTTTTTTCTTGAATGATTTTTTTTTATATATATATATTTCTGTCTTTAGATTCTTTATATATAAAATTTCACTACTTTTAACTACCATTAAAAAATAAAAGTCATTAGAGCATATTAGTTAAATTCTATTGTCAACACAATTTAAGAAAAAAAATCTTAGGTTACACAGATAAATAAGTTTACACTTTTTAAAAATAATTATTTAGTAAATATTAATTTAAGTAAATTAACTTTTATTTTTATAGGAAAAATAAAAAATGATTAAATCTAAAATTGTTCCAACATTCCAACCTCCAAAGGCTTAATAATTTAGTTTCATTTCTTATGTTATTTATTGATTTTTATTAATTGTTTATTTTGGAACTTCCGTTTATTTATTAACTTACTTCTCTTAACACTCCCTTTCTTTATTGTGTTGTTATTTATGCTTCCTGTAAGCTATCTATATTTTGTTTAAGTTTTGATCAATAATTAGAAAGTTTTTAACCAATAATTTGATAAAGTGTTGTAGAAGAATAGTGACTAAATTGTATTTTATATGTGTGTTGGGAGAAAAAAATAATTTAGGAATCACACAATTAGTCAATACTTTAAAAGATGGGGAAAATTATTATTATTTTAATGAAGGTAGCTGATTATATAAAATTATGAGTTAGTAAGATTTATTTTATTTTTTCCAGAAATATTGGATTTATAATTGTTAGCATTTGTATATTTTTGTTACAGGCAACTGATTTAAAAAGGATACTTCAAGTTTGTGTGAGGGCATTTTCTCAAATTATAGAACTACCAACACCATTTGAGCCAAGAACTATAACACTCTTGAAGCATCTTCTCTCAATATCTGAATCTGTTTTTACTTGGGGATTCATTACTTCATCTTATATCCTTTTTAATACTTCAGAAAAATTATTATAATTATGTTTTTCGATCTTTCTTGGTTTCCTAATACTTTTCTCTACTTCTTGAATGGGAAAGCTGTAATTTTAATTCAGTTTAAAATCATATAATTTAAAATTTGAAACTTTTTAATTTTAATTTTTGGTTTGTTGTATGGTTTATCTCTGTCCTGTATCTAATAAAATTTTATGTAGTGCCTGGAGTTTGTTTTCGTTATCATTCATACATATACATCATTATGTTTGTGGAATTCACATCTATCTGTAATTTCAAATAAACAGACTTGTTGAATTAAGATTGTTTATTTAGTTTCATGTGTTGAATGGACAGGAAGGACTATTCGTTAAATAGTTCAACAATCTCTCTTTACAACAGAGTAAAATGATTCACCAGTGCCACAGATAAATTGACTGTTGCTTTCAGGATCTCAATTTTTATTACTATTATCATTAAAATGTTAATAGCTGTATACATTTTCATATCATTTGATTATTTTCCTTATTATTATAAATACTGCCCAAGCGCCTGATTGGAGCATTTGAAGCAGCATTCGAAGCTGAACAGTTTCCATCCTTGAAGTTGACTCAACGGTGGAAAGAATTGATATTAGACCAAAACGTTGTTAATCTTTTCTTTAGTGTGAGTATAATATAACTCTTAACATTTTAATTATATTAATAAGAATAGTATTGTTAACTGTGAGAAATATAAGAAGAAGATGGTTTGGGATGAAGTCAGGAGAAAGAAAAAACAAGTCCAAGTTAAAAACATTCAATGGAGTGCTGACGTTTTGACCTGCCTTGTAGGTCTTCTTCAGGTTGGCCGAACCAGTCAGGAGATGAGAGAGACAATGACTGTCATTATTTTTCCCCTCTCCTGAGCATATTTGGATGACAGTAGAAGGATTATGTGTTTGTTCAACATTTGTAAATACTCCTCAATGCCCATATTATATTCATTCAAAGGTGCATTTCTTTTTATGGCAATGCTAGTAATTTCATAAAATAGTTGGTTAAAACATGTTAATTATTTAATTTAGTTTTAATGAGAAGATATATTTCATTTTTATTTTAGATCCATTGGAAGATACGTGATATACCAAACTTGGCACATCACTCTCTAAGTTGTTTAGCTCAACTAGCCTCCTTAAATGGCACAACTGTTTCAGAAAAAGAACATCGTACCCAATATTTCACTAATTATATCCAGTGTTTTATCAAACTTGTTTCCAGGTAATGAATTATCTAAAACTTGTCAATTTTCTATGATATTATAATTTACCATAAAACAACATTTTTATCAATTTTCAGTATAGAAGTTTTAGACAGAGAAGCATTGAGTGTTTCAAATATTATTCGAAATCTCCTAACATACTATCCTCCCAATTTGATGGTGACCCTTCCGGAGGAATTATTATATAATTTTTTAGAGCAGGTTACTCGATTGACTTGTTTCTTTACTGAAGGCGCTGCACACGAAGAAATGGTTCGATAAAATATTTCCTCTCTTTAACTTATACTATTTTCTGTTACTAATTTAATTGTTTGTTTTTTTACAGATTCATTGGGACGATTGTATGTTTATGGAAGCCTGTGAAAATTTATTGAAAGTTTGGATGACAATACTACATGAATCTCAATTGTTTTCTGATGTTTTTTGTAAACAGGCTGCTATTCAAATTTTCAATACCTATTTGAAATGTCATCTTTGCCAGCCTGATGGAAACAGGGGCACTGTAGGTATATTCCTTGTTTTTATAATCTTATGCTAAATGATTTTACTAATTAAAATAACTTTGTTGGTGGAAACTGACTTTGAACATGATTGCCTTCATGGTAGTTAATCATTAAATCTAACTATCCCATTGTCAGTATTGAATAAAGTATTTTTTATTGAATACTGAATTATTTCTGCTTAAAGTTTAGTTCTACCTTGTTCCTTAAATCGTGTGTTGGATTTAGTAGTATAGAGGAATCCCAATATTTCATATCACTATTATTCCTATTTCCAGTTAATTCATACAAATTTGCCAGCCCCATGAGAAAATCCTGATTGGTGGTATAAAAACAATATATTTCAGACACCTCAGTAATTTGTATTTCCAGCTTAACAACCTCATTAACTATTTTGTGGGGGGGGGGGGGGGGAGATAGGACAGTGAGAGGTGTGTGATTAATGTTTTCTAGGAAATCACATAATTCCTAAGAGGCAAAGTTTTGCGATGAAATGTTCAATAGATTAAAAAAAAAAAAAAACACAACATTAAATTTAAGATGCTTTTTGGGGAAAGTGCAAGTCAGATAATGTTTATTCTGAGTAGAGGAATTAGGAAAAATGTTATCAGCCTAAGAACATTTTCAATGCTGACAAAACCGGCATTTTCTGTAAATATCTCCCCAATCATTCTATTTTTCAAGGAAGAAAAGTGCCATGGTGGGAAGAACAGTAAACATGTAACCATATTTTTGGCTGCCAACATACATGAATCAGAGAAATAAAACCACTCATGATAGGTAAGTTGGATTTACAATGAGGTTTTAAAAACATAAAATAATTTCCAATGGCCTATAGTGCAAACAAACAACTTGGATGGTGGGTGGATTGTTTATTTAACAAATGAATACAATCTTTCAATGCAGATATGGAAGAAATGCAGCAAAAAAGTTTACTTATGCTGTAAGCTTTCATTTTCAGAAGATGCAGAACAAGAGGTTAAATTTCTTTTTGATTGGGATCACCTTTCACAAAATGAAATCAATGATTCATACATTTCAACAGCGGCCTAGCAGTAGCAGGGATGTCTACTGGCAAAGAAATTTTAGCTCCATATGAAGACATTGGTTCTGAAGAGAGAGAGGGAAATAAAGAATATGATGTACTAACAATTACTCCTAATGTTTATAAAACAATGTGAGCCATTTTTAAGAAAAATCAGGTGTTGGTGATAAGGTATTTTTTACACTGAACACCCTGGGCAATGCAATGGACGAAGCCTTTCTGGAAGGGCTGCGTACAAAAAATAATTATGGCTCTTACATGTTTCATTAGTGTTTATATTCTGTAGAACATAAGTGTGTGCATATTTTTTATTGCATGTATTGTTTATTGTATAGATTAGTATAAAGCAGTGTTTATTGAATATTTTTTTATTCATACCACATTGTACATATTTCTTGATAACTATATGTTTAGATTAATACATTTTTTAATTTGTGCCCAATTGTCTGTTGACCATACGAATTATCAGGATTCCATAGTAGTTCAATGTGCTCAGTTTTATCTACCTCTACTTTTACTGGAAATGTTTTTCTTAGTCATAGGGATTTTTTAAAAATTCTATTAAATTTTAATTCACGTTTTACATCCTAATATTGAACTAAACATCTCAGACCCAAATATAAGTGTTCTCTGTGGTTTTCTGATTGCAGGGTAGGGAATTAGAAGCAGAAGAAATTGAAGAGACTGAGGAAGATGATAGGATAAAGTTTAGAGACCAGCTTCAATCAATTGGTGCCCTTGGTAGAAGAGTAAGTATTCCTTTAAGCTTTCTATTTATTTGCTAATAATAATTTTTATTAGCTTAACATCCCACCCTGCTATATATTATGGACATACTGTCTATTGATACAGTAGAAATAGTATTAATTATTGTGAATATTCAAGTTATTAAGTAGAAAATGTAGATTGATCAAGGCAGGTGGGTTGGATAGCCAGGTACTTTATACCTAAAATATTCTGGTCAGCAAAAAACTCAGTGGCCATGAGAAATAGGAATGGAAAGAAATGGCTGGTGCTTATAAAATGCTGAGTTAGTAGGCCTGGTAGGTAAAAAGAGTAATATTTGAGCCAAATCCAATGCCTTCAACTCAAAATATTTTAAAATCCTGACTTCTGGAGGAAAGAGAGGGAATAGGAGTATATAGCCAGCCTGGAAAAATAACGGGGAGCCTTTTCACTGAATTAAACCTGAGGAAAACTGTCCTTCTGGAGAAGTGGCTTGTACTCTTGATTGATGTGCTGCTGATCCTGCCATTTGTAGTTCTAGAATTTTAATGAAATTTCAGTTATATTTGAAGGATGATAAACTAGAAGGGGGAATGTCTTGTAACTCTAGTTCTAAATAATTCGCAAATGAAAATTACACTATATTCTTCCTCATTGGGAATGGGTTCTTAAACTCCAAAACATCTGAATATCCTCTTTTCAACCTCCTTGAAACCACCTTCTAGTGATAGTTTAGGGGATAAGCTAACAGGTGGCAATGAAATCTCAGTTTTGATTTTTTTGGACATTCCCCCTTCTAGCCTAACGCTCTTCATTTTTAGATTATAGTGTGGCTTAAAATGTATTGAATTGGTGGCTTGGGCATTATGGTCTTACATTATAAAAAATATAGAAAATTTTGTATTTCCACACCATTTGAGTATTCTTTATTTTAGGGTGATATGTTGAATTAAAAAATAAATGATTAAATAGACCCTTGTTTGGAGTGGTTTGTAAATGTTTAAAATAGTTTCTATATTACAATAAATCTTTCAAATTAGTATTGTTTACCATAAATTAGTTGACACATACTGTAGTAGTTAGGATTTATGTGTAAGGATGGGTATGAATACATGATACATCAATATTTTTTTTCCAATTGTTCTATATTTTTATATTGATATTATTTCTTTCCATATTTCGATATGTTCCATACGATATATCATTTTCTCTATATTATAAAAATACTACATACAATCATGCCTGGATTTACGCATGGGCAGACTGGGCATTTGCCCTGGGCGGCAGTTGGAAGGAGGAGGAAAAAAAAGTTAATTTTTTTATGTACTGAAATTAAATTGAAATGTACTGTCAAGAATAGTTAGTTTGTCATAAAAATTTTGACTAAGATTTACACTTGTTTTAATTTTTGACTTGTGTTACACTTTTTCACATTAGGGAAGAGGAAAATATCAATATGTTAAACACTAAATCCATGCTGAAACTGGTATTAACTTCTGTTACATCTTTTTTTTTTCAATTGACTCATAAATAGTAATAATAATAATAATTATTATGCTTTATTTGTATATTTACAATTTAAATATTCATGTTCGGCCTTAAATCCTTTACATGTTTAGTATAGTTTTATACAATAATGAATAAGTTTTACATTTTAAAGTTGTTCTTTAAACTGAAGGAAAAACGTGTTACATCTTACATTTCAGAAAATGAAATAATAAAATATCAATATAACTCAGTAAACAAATAAATCTAACCTAAAATTACAGAAATTGAAGTTAACAGATGAAGTTAAAAAAAGCTATCAATGAATGTAAAACACCAAGTGAAGCATCGGAATCAATCAGCAAGTGTGATGAATTCGGTGGAGCATTGGTTCAATGTTTTACTTAAATTAACTAAAACAATAAATTAAACAGGAATATCATTCTAATATGATTGGAATATTAAAAATGGCATTTGCAGATGAATTTGCTATACTTTCTGAAAATGTTACATCTGCTGTAACCCAAGTAAATGTCTTGGAAGAAATAGCCAGCAGAACTGGTCTAAGAATTTCTGCAGAAAAAACAAAATTTTTAACAAACATCAAAGATGCACCTAAATATCTGAAAACAGATATTGGCCTAATATAGAGGGTAAAAAAGTTCAAATATTTGGGAGAAATAATCCAAGAAAATGCTTTGGTGTGCGTGCGTGCATGTGTGTGTGTCACGAAATATGTTAATTTTAATCATTATTTATTTTTTAGGTTCCTGAACATTCTATTCCTTTGTTGGCCAAATTATTAGAGGATAGAACTGTTAGCCTTCATGCAAACTTAGAGAGGATACATCAAAATGCCTTTAATATAAGTAACTCTAATAGTCTTACTTATTTATTTGAAGATCTTCATTGGTTGATCTTAATTTCAGGTAAGTAAAATTTAAACTTATATCCTTACTTACATACATATGTTCTTAATAATATCCAATTGAATGGATTTGCCGAAAAACGTTCTAAGCAACAAAATTTCCAAAGTGGTGATTTTAAAGGTTTTTAAATGTATAATAAATAGTACATCATAGTATGATATAGTAATCCATTATGTTATTATACATGTAAATATAACAAATTACAAGGTGAAAAAAAAAATCTAACTTACAAAACTAACAAGAACTTTAAATTATGATTTTCTTTCACTGATTACTCAAAATTTGTTTTGTCGCTTAGAACGTTTTTTGGCGGACCCATTCAATTAATAATTTATAATTTGTGTTAAAAAAAAACATTGACAATTTTCTAAAAATGATTTCTACAGTTATGGAAGTGAAATTTATCAAAGAAAACCTTCTAATCTAAATGCAATTTTTTTTTTATTATTGATAAGTTTGTCTAATTATATTTGATGGTTTACCTTATTTGATGCTGTATTGGACACGGATTGGCAAATAAGGGGGAGTCCACTGAACTATGATTTGCCACCAACATTTTCCAGAATGTAAATACTAAATACAGCTATACTCTCTTTTCTATTCTGCCAGCATAATCTTAGCCCACTTATACTAATGATATTTATTCTCCTTGTTAACTGATTATCTAAGAGTTTGTTGAAATAAGGTCTGTAATAAAACGAAGATGAAGTTATAGTCCAATCAATGAGTGCTGAAATGAGGGGTGGAGTGCATGGAATATGCGATAATTTTTGACTTCATAGCTTCGTTAGGAATAGTTAGAAGGTAAACATACTAAAAGTCCCCACCATTGGGGGGTGAGCTAACAGTGGGGGGAGGGGAGAATTTTTTTGTTTTTTTGATAATATCTCGAAAACGGTGGACCCTAGAAAAATATGTTCCAAATAAACATAAAAGCTAATTAAATTTCCTATAAAATTGATAATATATAAATTTGTCATAGTTCTAACCGTTTACGAGATATTGGTTATTGAAAATCGGTGATTTTCGGAAAACAACAAATGTCACCTCACTTTTGTCAAACCTTTGTTTCTAGTACGTTCCACAATCGTTTCTCAGAAAAAATTTTAGAATCAAAATTGTAGAGTATTAAATTTACTTTAATTTCATATATACATTTCTGGAATTTGAAGCAAATGTTTAACAAAAAGTGAGGTAATCATTTTGTTTATTTCTAAAATTATTGATTTTTAATAACGTATATTTCGAAAACTGTTGGAATTTCGACGAATATGTATATTATTAATTTTATAGGAAATTTAATGAGCTTTAATTTTGATTTGTAGCATATTTTTTCTAGAGTCCACCATTTTCGAAATATTATCGAAAAACAAAATTGGGACGTTCTCCCCTCCCCTCATCCTTCCGGGGGCGGGGACTTTTAATATGTTTACCTTCTAACTACTTCAAACAATGCTATGAATTCACCGCCCAAACGTATATATGAAATTCAAGTAAATTTAATGCTCTACAATTTTGATTCTGACGTTTTTCTGAGAAATGGTTGTGGAAGGTACTAGAAACAAAAGTTTGACAAAAAATGAGGTGACGTTTGTTTTTTTCCTGAAAATCACCGATTTTCAGTAACGAATATCACATAAACAATTAGAATTACGACAAATTTATATATTATCAATTTTATAGGAAATTTAATTAGCTTTTATGTTTATTTGAAACATATTTTTCTAGAGTCAAGCGTTTTCGAGTTATCAAAAAACAAAAGAATTGAACTTCTCCCCTCCTCCCCCACCATTAGCTCACACCCCAGGGGCGGGGACTTTTAGTATGTTAAGCTTCTAACTATTCCTAACGATGCTATGAAGTAAAAAATTATCGTATATTCCATGCACTCTACAATGTGTTTATTGACTGGGCTATTAAGTTATTTTAATAAGACATATATAGAAACGGCTAGTGAACAAACGTCTAGTCTTTACATCACAAAGACATTAACAAAGGAAGGACACACTCAGTCTCTCACAGGTCTTGTTGTCAATTATTTTGGAGGTTCCTAGTCAAAAAATATTAGACACGTATTTTGCCGTTCCGACTAATGAGTCCTAGAAGCCAAGAAAAAAAATAAAATAGCATTAAACTAATTTATTTTACATCTCGAGTTAAAAAAATTATATCAACATGATTCTTGCACCAAGATTTTTATTTTTGATTGCTGATTTAAGGAAAAATACAGCCACTCCATAGATTTTGGTTTAGGTTAATTAAATTCTAACAAAATGATTAAATTTTCAAGCAAACTCCCTTCATAGATTTTTTTCACACTAAAGCTAACACTACATTGGACGCTGAAACCATAAACAAAATTACTAAAAAGTTTTAACAGTGTATCATTAATTCGGCAAAGGCTATTGACGCTAAATTTATTTTAACACAGACCAAACTGGTTGTAAGTATCTCATACCTATGAATAGGACACTGTCTTCTAAAGGGGAGAAGCGAACCGAAGCATTTTTCAGAGATTTTAATAAGGTGTCACATTCCTACACGGTGCAGTATGCTTTAACAGCTGCAGGGACAATTCTACCCAAGGTTTTTTTATGCATTCAAGAGCCGAATGGTTGTTTCGGTCCATGCGTGCAGGAATCAATCAAAGAATATGGAAAACAATACGGAAATGTAATTGTCACTGCCTCCAAATCAGGAAAATTGAGAAAAGTACATGTAGCCGATTTTATGAATGGTATAATTGTTCCTTACATGAAAATTATTCATTTTTTATTGATTCTTGACTCGTGTGGTGGTCAAAACGACATTGCTCGCATTAAGAGCATTTTCATGAATGATGAAAGTGTTTGTTCAGCTGCTGAGGAAGTCATCCCGCCTCACTGCACCCGATATGCCAGCCATGCGACCTTTATTTTTTCTGTAAAGTAAAAATCATGATAAAAAGAATCCAGAATAATGTTGACACATTAATGCCTAACGACCAACACAATAACCGTAAAGTTGCATTGCAAATCCATTCTTTAATTCACAATCAACTCTTATATATAAGAGTTGATTGTGAATTAAATCACAATCAATCTTGGCACTGGCTTTCACTTATATGATTCGAAATGCATGGTCTTGATCGAAGTTATATGAAGAGCTGTACTACTTCATGAATGTAAACAAAATTAGTTTTCCTTCTGATCTGGGGAAAAATAACTGCCTCTATGGCGAAGTCATTACATTTATTAAATGCGCTCACTGTACCAGTTATCTTTGTTTTAAATGTTTTTATGTCAAATATATGGAATTCTTGGGCTAAAAATATTTAATATCTTCTTCCAATTGCTCGACAGACCATTACTGATCCCTGGCATCCTCTAACAACTTCTGCCAGTCTGCTCGTTGTTGGGCAGCTCTCTTCCAATTCCTGACTCCCAGGATCCTCCTAGCATCCTCCGCTATGCCGTCCATCCGTCTAAGTTGGGGTCTCCCTCTGCTCCTGGTCATGTGTATATCTTCCATAAATAATTTTTTAGGGATCGCATTCTCTGACATACAAGCAACATGGTCGGCCCACCTAAGTCTTCCAAGTCTCATGTGTCTCATTATGTCTGACTCTTCCTGGAGGTGATACACTTCTTGATTAGTTCTTCTGAGGTATGCCTCCCCGACTCTCTTAGGTCCATAAATGCACAGCAGAATTCTTCTTCCGAAGACCAGTAGGCTTCATTCTTCTGATCGAGAGACTACCCATGACTCCGAACCATAAGTTAGTACTGGTCTTACTAGTGTCTTGTTCAGTCGCATCTTGGTAGTTCTTGACAGAAATTTGCTTCAGAAGAATCTACCCATACCATAGTAACATTGGTTGGCAATGAGTTTTCGCCTATCGATTTCTCTTGTTTCACTATCCGCGCTTACAAGTGTCCCCAAGTAGATGAACTCTTTCACTTGCTTGAAAGAATATCTTCCAAATTGAACATAATCTGCCGGGGGACTAAGTGTGCTAGTCATGTATTTTGTTTTTGTTTCATTTACACAGAGTCCCAGTCGTCTAGCTGATTCCTCAAGAGCCAGGAAGGCATCACAAACTTCATTCTGAGACGTTCCCACAATGTCTAGATCATCAGCATATCAGAGGATCTGAACCATTCTGTTGAAAACTGTACCTGTTATCTGGATTTTTGAATCCCTTATTGCTTTTTCTAGAGCTATGTTAAATAACAGGCACACCAATGCATCCCCCTGCCTCACCCCATTCGTTGTGGTGCTTGCCTCTGATATTTCGCCTTGAATACACACCACATACATGGATTCCATCATTGTCAATTTAGTCAATCGTACCAGTTTTTCTGGAATTCCAAACTCTCTCATGGCTTGATACAGGGGTTCACGCAATACGCTGTCATATGCTGCTTGGAAGTCCACAAATAGTTTAATATCTAATACACTTTATTTTAGCAATAACTCCTCTTAAAACAATCAATCTTCATACCATGTGATGTGACATGTTTCGGGATATTCCATCCCATCATCAAACTTTCTATTCTTCTGGTGTTATATCACCATGTCAATTTAACTGTTACATTGTGTGAAGACTGATTGTTTTAAGAGGAGTTATTGCTCAAATAAAGTGTATTAGATATAATAACATAAAATACTTCTTTATTGAAGAAATAAATTAGTTTAATGCCATTTTATTTTTTTCTCGGCTTCTAGGGCCCATTGGTCGGAATGGCAAAATACTATTTTATATTTTATAATGTGTCTAATATTTTTTTACCAGTAACCTCCAAAAAAATTGCCAACAATATCTGTGAGAGACTGAGTGTGTCCTCTCCTTGTAAACTACAAAGGGATAACAGTCAAACATAGAGGGCACTAAACCTACATAATAACAAAATACAATATATGCAATAATAATAAGCATCTCACAAGGTTAGTTTAAATCTCTCAGAGACATACTACCTCATTAACTTACTTTGATTTTATTTAAATTATTTTTTCTATTTCAAATAATTTGGCATAAATTAACGATTTCTGAAAATTTGTTTATCAAGCAGCCCAGTATAGAAGGTATTCTCATATTTATTCAACTACAGTGTGCGGTTGTCAATTCCACTTCTAGAAATAAATTAAAAAACGATTTATAGTTGTGTTTTTTTCAGTTTCTAGAGCATAAAATCACTAGCTCAAGTGACTACTATCAGCTCTAAGCTCATTCATTTTTATGAGATTCAAATAAAAATTGAGCATAAATGTTCAGTTTTAGTTAACAAAAATATAAATTGTATCTACTAACCCCTTGTCGAATAAGAAATTGTAATGGTAATGTATGAATGTTTTTAGCAAGTTAATATTTTCGTAAATTAGTATTTGGTGGGATTTTCGTATTTGGTCCTCGGTAATAAAGCATCTCTTATATTGTTATGTGTACAAATTCATTGTTATTGTTATTTAAATTATGAATCATTTAAAATTACTTTTACTACTATTGTTTGAAAGAAAGTCAAGATTAAAAATAAAAATTCTTTGTAGACAATAACTAATTACTTGTGATAGGTTCTTCTAGTAATGTATAGGTCTATTTAAAAATAATTTGAAAAATAGAGGTCATTTTCTTAGATATGTTGTTTGGTAGAGGTAATATTTTATTTGAGGTATAGGAAGCTGATATTAAGGGAGCATTTTAAAGAGAGAAATATCTTCAATATATTATCATGTGGTGATTATGAGTGTAGTAAATATTTCAATATTCGCCATTGTGCTATGTAAAAACATAACATTAACATTACTTTAACAAAATAGTACATTATATGTACTATATGAAGCCATAAAAAAATCTGTTATTTTATGTTGCTTCAGGTTTCTGGCAACTACTTAGTAAAGCAAAGGAGGGATGTCTCAAGGGGGTTGTGACTAGTTTTGGCACCTTTCATTTAACCAGGTTAGAGATTAAAATTCAATTAATGTTAGAGGTAATGTTTTTAATGATTCTGTCTTAACATCAAATTCTTCGAGTTGTAGTATTACATAGTCTTTTGAATTGAAAGGGGGGGGGGGGAGTATGTGTCATATTTGACAATAGCACCTCATTTTTTTATTGGGTTTTTTAAATATAGTAACCCCAATTTTTTATTTGTCTGTTTTAATGTTAATAATTTACTGTATTTTGTTTGTTTGATTTTTATTTATTATTATTTCTTTATTTCAGGACATGTGATAGCAATGGAAGGTGAAGGAGAAACAGCACTTATCCCTTCTGAGTTGATGCAGTATAGTATTAGGCAACGTGCCCCAGTAGATATCACCCTCAAAGTTCTAGCCTCTCCGCACCTTCCCATCACTGAAATATCTGGTGCGGTCGACTCAGCTGACCATGTTGTTAGGTAATACGATTAATTGTTTCTTTAAATTTTTTCTTAATAGAAATAGTGATGTTCCTGTAATTTTACGGATTTGTTTATTTGAGAGGGATCAGTCACTATTTTTAATATAATAAACTAGCATTCCCACTCTCATAAGTTAAGACTCTGCACTATCATTTACCACAGTGAAATTTTTGGCAGCTGAATTCAAACGTGGCCGTAAGAGCTTGGGAGACGATGAACATTTGGGATGTCCAAAACTGCAACTACCGACGAAAATATCGCCAAAGGTCACCAAATGGTGCTAGACGACTTAAAGTGAGAGAGATAGCAGAGGTTATGAACATGTCAAAAGAACATATTTGTCCCATATTAAATCAACATTTAGGCATGAGAAAGCCGCCTTTGCTTGAATGAACATTTCCAATGCTCTGTTGGCACAGTTTAGGCGCAATAAATCCGAGTTTTGGCAAATTATTTTATTTTATGTTTAAACTAGCATCCCCCATTGTGGGTTTGCCCTCTCTCATAAGTAAAGAACTTAAATAATTTTAGCTAATGATTGTAGTTTTACTTGTTTGTCGATAAAAATCTTGTTGAGCACTTGAAATAATTTAGCATTATTTTGTCAATGATATTTTCACACGTAGATGTAATTTCCAACCTTGTAAAAATTGTACATTTTAGGTGGTTGAAGGTCACGTAAAAGCATAATTTGACATCCAATATTTAATGCTAATATACGAGGGTGAATCAAATATAAACGGTAATTTTCAAAATTATATTTATTGAATAATATTATACATAAACTATACCTTCAACATTTTTCAATGTAGTCTCCTGCATTATCTACACACTTCTGCCACCGATTTGGAAGCTTGAATATTCCCTGTTCATAAAAAGACTGAGGGCGAGTTTTTAACCATTCACACACGTGCTTTTCGACGTCTTCATTGTTTTCAAATCGTTTTCCTCCAAGTGATTCTTTCAGGGGCATCGTCACATGTGATGAGACGTGGGTCCACCATTACACCCCCGAATCGAAAATGGCAAGTAAGGAGTGGCGAAGGAAGGATGAAGGCTGCCCAGTGAAAGCCAAAACTCGTCTCTCAGCCGGAAAAGTTCTTGCAACAATTTTTTTTGACTCAAGGGGAGTTCTACTCATTGATTTTCTTCACGATCAACGAACAGTGAATGCGGCTTACTACTGCCAGGTGCTACAGTCAGCAAAAAACCAGTTACCGGAAAAAAAGACGAGGTGTGCCCATTAGAGATGTCATCCTTCTCCATGACAACGCAAGGCCTCACACCGCATTGTTGACAAGGGATAAATTGGAAGAAATGGGCTGGGAAACTCTCGAACACCCTCCTTACAGTCCAGACCTGTCCCCTTGTGACTATTTTTGATTTGAAAACAATGAAGACATCGAAAAGCACGTGCGCGAATGGTTAAAAACTCGCCCTCAGTCTTTTTATGAACAGGGAATATTCAAGCTTCCAAATCGGTGGCAGAAGTGTGTAGATAATGCAGGAGACTACATTGAAAAATGTTGAAGGTATAGTTTCTGTATAATATTATTCAATAAATATAATTTTGAAAATTACCGTTTATATTTGATTCACCCTCGTATGATTAGCTTATCTAGTCTATCTAGTTTCTAAATATTGGAAGAAATTCTTACAGATAATGGACTGCATTATCTTTCCTTACAACTAAAGGCCCATTGATTGATTTACACACAATATTAAAAAGCAAAGTCAGGATCAACATTTTTATTTGATAATAAATTTTATTCGGCAGACAATTTTATTGATATCATCCACTTGTATTTTAATTTTTACTCATATGGCAGTGTGGCAAACCTCATCTCTACCACTTCATATCCGAAATTTAAGTTTTAATTATTGTGAATTTCATTTCTGCTAAACCTTCCTAGAACTAGGAAAATAACGTAGTTAAAATTTGGTACAGAATGGTTCAGTATCAGTTGTAAACTCTATTGCGGAATGCTGTTTACCACATGTTGGTTGATTTTCAAACTTCACCATTAGTTGCCCCAAATATTTAAATCTTTTTTAATAATTTAATTGAATATAAAGATTTTTTTTTAATCAATTCCAAGCTATAGACAACACCTTCGTAACCTCACTTATATAATGGCGCTGACTTAAATGTTAAAAGGTTATTTTATTTGTAATATGTAAACTAAAAATTCTTACTGTTTGTAATTTAATATATACATAAATCAGTACTTCCTGCTTATTTCATATTTGATTGAATTTAAAAGTAATTGAATTTTTATATTTTTGCTTAGATTAGTGTCAGCAGTTTTGAGGTTGTGTGAAGTAGAAAGGAAAGTAGTAGAAGCAAAACTGACCCAACTTCTGAGTCCTGAAGTCGGGGCTAGTATTCTCTGGTTCTTAAAAACCTGGTCCCTCGCCTATCTATTACCTAATGAAACCTATTATGCAGAGGTATGTTCTGTTTTTTTCTTATTTGATTTTATCTTTAAATCCATCTCTTAAGTCAAACTGATATGTACAGATGAGCATGCCGTTTCTGTCAGCATTTGGTCAACACTCAGAAGGAGCAATGTGGACCGTTAACTATCTTCTCGGAAAAATAGAATCTAATCTCAGAACGTTTAGTTCTGAGCCTACCATAACAGATGGTTCCGTTCAACTTTTAATAGGACTTGTAGATCTGAGAGATAAGTTAGTTTGTTTTGTTTTTTTTCTATATTTTTATTGACTTTTATATATGCTATTAAACAAAATTGTTGTTTCTTTGTAATTTAAAGATAATAAAAAGTATATTACTTGATATGAATGAATCGTCGTCTGCTTAGAGGTAAAAGTCATTAAGTTATAATATCAATTTTTTTCAGGAGAGCAAAAAAAAAAAAAGGATATGCTCATTAAAAATTCCTCAGATAGTTATATAGTGAATTATCTCATTCTCTTATGTGCATATGCAGTTATGTTCACTTGATGACTTTTTATACTTATAGGAAATTATAATATCAACACACAATGACTTTTTTTTAATTTGGAAAACATTGCACTTAGTGGCTTATACCTCCAAGGATATGAAATAATTTATTTAGAATATTAAACTAACATTAAAGATGTAGGTACCTTATTTCAGTTTTATTTTAGTTGATTTTGTATATCAAACTAGCATCTCCCGTCATGGCTTCACATATAAGTAAAGGACTTAGATAATTTTAACCATTAATTGAAGTTTTATTTGTTTATCAATAAAAATTTTGTTCAGCACTTAAAATAATTGAGCATTATATTGTCAAGGATATTTTACACAATGCGTTAATTTTTAACGTGCTTAAAATTGAACAGATTAGGTGGTTTAAGAGTATGTAAAAGCATAATTTGACATCCAATTTTTAATTTTAATCTATTTCATCTTGTTGGTAATCCAGAATGACAGAGTCTGTTAAGAAACTTTTGCAGATAATGGACAACATTATCGGTGCTTACAACTGAAGGCCCATGAATGATATTTTTAAACATAGCATCAAAAAGCAAAGGGTCGACATGTTTATTTGATAATAATTTTCATTCGGCAGAAATAGTTTTGTTGATTTCATCTGGTGGATTCTAATTCCTAACCATGAAAGTATAACAAAGTTTGAGAAACCTCATTTCTGCCACTTAGTATTATACATTTAAATTTTTATTATTGCTAAACCTTCCTAGAACTATGAAAATGATGTAGTTAAAATTTGGTGCAGATGGATTTAGTACCTATTTGTTTGGTTTACCATGGGAAACCCTGTTGTGGTATGGTGCTAAACACATTGTCTATTTTCTAACTTCAGTGGGATCCACATGTCGCATTACATATTTATATCTTTTTTAATATTTTAATTGACTATAAGTACATTTTATTATCAACTTTAACTTCTATATCTGTCATCCCTGTGGATAACTGGTCAAGTTGAATTTTGACTGAAATGAGTTGAGTGATTAAACTGAAACATTGAGGTGTTTTCTTCATGGTTAATAAGTATTTAAGTCAGATGTTCATTTGAAACATAGTTACTAAAATTTCTTTTCAGTCAAAATTTGATTTAACCGCTCATTCTCTGGTAGATGTAACACTGTACCTTTATAACCTCTCATGTAGAATAGCGCTCAGCATCTATCAGTCAACTTCACTGTTATCCACCTACTATCGCTTTTTTAATTAGTAATTAATTGAAAATCAGAAGATTTTTACTATTGCTAAACCTTTCTGGAACTATAAGTATGATATGGTTAGAATTTAGTACAAATTGGTTCAGTAGTTTTCATGTTTGTGATCACTAACAAAAAATGGCTTCTCCTTTTATATGTTAGTGTAATTATGGAATAGAGTTGATGTGTGTAATGTTGATTTTTTTTCTTACAGGGCTGGCTTTATTCTAAAGAGTGAAGGATTGTGGAGAATTTTGGAACTTCATCAAAGAATGGATTCTAGAATTTTACCACCTCTTGCAAAAAGGGGTCTAATGAAAGCATTTGTGCTTGCTGGTGCGGGGCTCGAAGACTCTACCAAAAGAGAGGAATATTGGAACCAGGTTTATATTTGTTTATTCTTTCACTTTAATGAGATATGGAAGGCTTTGTGTATGTATTAGTTTATTATCTCCACGCATATAAAAATATAACCTGAATGCTCTTGGAAAAAATGTCTTACTGCAAATACAGTAAACAAATCGCTTACCCGCCCCTCTATTTGTTTCATAGTCATGACATGGTATAAAACATGGTTGTGAGCAATTCACTAACTTTAGATATGATATAGCTTTTTCTGTATTTATTGCAGTACATATAGATTAAATGTTATAAAATGCCAAACTTTCGTTCCCTCATAAATTAGTAAAATATGGATAATGCACTAAAAATATCAGAAAATTTTATTAATACTAATAAAAAATTGGGTTATTTATAGCAGTGAAGGCAGACAAAAAATCTCATTGCATTATCCATTCTGAGACTCATTAAGTACATCACCATGTAATTTTTCAATGTATCTTATTTTTATATCGATGCCGAGCTCACAAATGTAGAAAATGTGGTGAAAGTGTAGAAAATAAATTTTGACAATATTCAACTTTAAAACTTTGAAGTTACAAAACTGGTATTAAAATTTGATTGTATTTAATGAACATAAGTTATTCGAATTATCTGATTTTATAATAACACTTCAAACAAGATTTTGGTGAATATCTGAACCTCTGAATGCTACAATGAAGCATTTAAAACATTTTGCAAAAATATTGCACTTAACACATCTGTGAGCTAAGGCATTGATATATTATCTGAGCTAATGGTCCACGTGATAATTTTGGGGCCACCTGTTCTGATGATGCCAAAGTTCATGAAACTTGTCAGGTTAGTTATTAACTAGCATTTGAGAGGCTAAATGCTTTGTTGTTTTGAAACTTTCTAATAATTATTGTTGTTTTTTTTTATCTAGAAAATATTGTATAATCTTGATATATGTTGCATTGTAATGATTTTGGGTTTCTTTACAGATCCTAAATCCTATATTGGAGTGGTTTCGAAACATCATAAAACAGGAAAATTTTAAACAAACCTTTCAGGATGAAACTGTCAAGTCTGGAATAATAAACATCCTTGAATCATTTGTTGGTAATATCTTATTTTAAATATAGAACCAATATATAAGCGGTCGATTTCATCTATGAATCTTTCTTTAACAGATTCTATTAACCTTTAATTTTAAACAAATTTTATATTCTTATATGTGATTGTGTAATACATATTAAACTTGTTCATCTTTCTTTAAATCTTTTTGAAATAGATTTATTGTCCAGAAAAATTGAAACAATATACTGTCATTTTAAATCAATGAATAATGAGCTTTTTCTAGTCATCTTATGTGCTGCAGAATATAAAATTTGGTTACATAAAAAATTGGTAGGATCTGTTTTAAAGGGTTTTTTTTTTCAAGGGGTGGCTCAAGGAACTCAAGTTATGACAGTCCATTCTATATTTCATCTGCTTTCCCCTCTATTATCAGAATGTGCCAACTTGGCTGGAGTCTATTGCAATTTCCAGATGATAATTGAGTTGATTCTCGAATTATTTTGTGACTGTGCCAGATCTATGCTGTGTTATCTTACCCCTGTAAGTATTTAATTATTATTTTATGCTTTCATCCTCATTTGTGTTTTATTAACCCCCTTGGAACATTACATTATGCTCAGTAACCATTTTGATTCTATTTTAATGAATTAGGCCGAGAGTAGAGTGTTTTATGAAGCTTGCCTACAAACTATTCAGATGTATGCTCGCTCCAACCTAGGTAGGAGAAGTCTAGAAGCAGGCACAGAAGAAGATGCATTCCATGACATTCAACTACTGATGGAGTTGTTGACAACACTGTTATCAAAAGACTTCATAGATCTAAGTCCTGCAGGTAATTTTATGCTCTAATTAGTTTTAGTTTTTTAATTTTATCATAACTTAATGATATAATTCGTATTATTAAATAAATTGTTTGTATATATGTTAAATTTTGAATGTTTATAACTATTAAGAATTTGATTGTCTTTGTGGCAAAGTAGTTAAGATTCTTGACCAAAAACAACTGGATAAGCACAGGTGACATTATAGTAACCATGGAAAATGTTAGCAAAGGGTTGAGGTCTTGCATTAGGCTCTAATCAGAAGTCTGGTGTATGGTTCTATGGTTCCTCACATTCATTATATGATTAGCCACCTCATTTGAGGTCCTTCGATTAAGTACAAGACTCTTGAACTGAACTTATGCTTGGATAAAAAAAACAATGTGGGATTCCACAATTATACTTGAATCCAAGAATTTATGAATACCTATGCTCAGGGAAAATATAACAGTAAAATTAGTTGCTTTAATGCAAATTTTATATTTTTCAAGTAATTTTTGTAGTTAATTATTTGTTTAAGTATATGAGAGATCAGTCAGAAGTTAAGGAAAATAAGAAGTGTTTCATTTAAAAATCATTATTTTATAATGCTTATGTGTTGGCAATCAATAGGGCTAAAAGGGAGTGGGGTAGCTCAGTGGGTTAGGCACTGAACTCATAGCTCTGGGATCCAAGTCCGGCTGAAGGCAGAAAATTTAATTTCTGTTTCTTCAGCATAGCGTTGAACCTGGTGGTTGAGCATGATTGCTGACTACATCACCTAGTACAACCATAGGTCACAGAATCCAAGACCCTTCTTTGTAGCGGTACAGGTTTTTTTTTTTTTTTTTTTTTTTTTCTTATTCACCAGAGTTAAAAAAGATGTGTCAGATTTCTTTATTTTTTATGTGACATACCTTTTTTTGGTTCTGATTATGATTATCAATGTCGTGTCCAAAACTTTGGCATATTAAAATAATGATTTGTTAATTTAAAATTTCTTATTTTCCGTTCGGACTGATCCCTCATACATCTACAAGGCATATTCAACTCCAAATAACAAATCTACCTCTTTTATTTATTATTATTGATTACTGCAAAAACTATTTTAACATATAAAATAAAAAATTGTCATCTAAATTAGTTAAAATTAAAAAATATATTTTCTTCGTAATTAATCTTTGTATATCAAATCAGTGGTTGTCATTAATATGTTGATAAGCCTAATTACCTTGAAAACGAGTTAACTGTGCCTTCAAAGCTCAATTTTAGCATATATTAGAGTTGTAAAAGATTGGTCAAGTTGTGCTTCTTAATAAGTACCTAACTATATATTTTGGCACAAATGGTGTCATAGAATAATTACAGGGCTCAAATATTTGCCAACTAAAAAGTACTTAATTTCAACTTATCAACTTCTTCACGACAGCCAGGGAAATAACCATTTTAACTTCATATTTAAATATATTTTTCCTTAATTTCAGTTGATTCTGTCAATGGAGGCAACAATAGTGTTACTGCTTCTGACATTTGTTTATTTGGACTCAACATACTGATGCCACTTATGACTGTTGATCTACTTAAGTTTCCATCTCTGTGTTTGCAATATTATAAAGTAAGTGTCGATTTATTGGGTATAAAGTATTTGGCTAAAGAAGTATTTCTTTTAGAACCAATTTCTTTTTTTTAATCATGTAATATATTCTGATATTTTTAAAGTGATTTTTCTAATGGTTGAACAGATGGTGACATTTGTTTGTGAATTATGCCCTGAGAAAATAATGACTCTCGGTGAAGACCTCTTACAGGGAATATTGAATACTATTCAATTGGGATTGCAGTCATTTGGCCAAGATGTAAATAACCTCTGCTGTGATTTCATACAAGCCTTGGGAACTCACGTTCACTCTACGGGAAGGCATAACACATTTACTTACCTCGCTCCATTTGTCAAGGTAATTCAGTGAACTGTTTTAATAAAGATTTTTTTTTGAAAAACAAAAATTGAAATAAATGAAATTTGATCTTGTCCTGATAGTCTGGTGCAAAGACATTAAAAATTTAATTGGTAATATCCTTATTTTTGTAATGACTAGATTGTTACAAAAGTCCTTAGGTATAAGTATAGCTTTATTTAACAGAACATATTTTATTTAAATATTATTGAACTCTTACTAATAAAGTACATTGTTTTCAAATAAATTCACCCATCTTTTTATCATTAATTAGATTTGATTCATGTACCACTCCTTTGGTTTTTAGGCAAAGAACTCTTCACATCCAGTATAATCCTCATAATTATCAATGATGAGTCATCTATCTGTAGCAATATGTGTGCATTTTATCTGTCTAGTCATGGATAGGTTTAAGTTTAGTGTACAGAGATTTAGTTATTCATATTTTGTTTTGTAATAATTTTAAATTATTTATTTATTTTTTGTACATGTTATATGTATGGAATTATTATGCTCTCTATGACTCATTGCCCTTGAGTGAAACAGATGGTAATATTTTGTCATTGAAGCCTGTTCATTAGAAAAATTATAATAATTTATTTTGAATGTACCTACTACTACTTAATTTGTCATTAAGTAATTTGTATATAAATATTATGTTCTAAAATCATGCGTCCCTTATCGCATGAAGCATCATTTCTATTGATCGACTAGAAATACATTAGCTATTAGACTCATCTCTATTAATTATGAAACTCCTTTTAAATTATTAAAATGCCTAATATTAGTATTTTATTTTTTAGCTATTAATGGAAATGATTCTGTTACGGCAAGTAAACTCAGATGTTCTTCCAAATACAGGACTCGCTCTATTTGTTCTTATATGCTGTTATCAGGTAAGTCTAGTTTTACATTATATTTATGATTTGAAAATAGTAATTAGAGAATTTGGGTTAAGCTCAAATAATATTTCATCTCTTGGAGTCTTACAACGGGATTAAAAGATAATCATGGTTGAAATTAACAAGGCAGAATTAAAGTGGTTTGGCCATGTACTAAGAATGCCAATTAATAGGTTGCCAAAAAAAAGTATGGGAAGCAAAAGCAGTGGGAAAACGACCCAGAGGATGATCAAGAAGTAAATGGGAGGACCTCATATCGGATCTGGCGAGGAGGAGGGGACTCGCTATGGGAGAGATTAGGTGGTTGACTGCGGATAGAGAGGTGTTTAGAGCATGGTTGCTGGCTGCCCCGACACCGTGAGGTATAAGGGTTAGATGAAGAAGAAATTAACAAAACATATTTTTAATTCTCCAACGCTTCAGCTATATCTTCGTTGGCCCCATCATCAGGACAGATGGAAAAGTTCAAATAAACTAGAGATGCCCCTGACTCCATGACATGAAGAAAACGGAAGAAAAAAGTTATTTCTTGTCCAGAAAACCATGAGTGAAAACACTTAGGGAAGAATGGCTCTTAGTTACAGATTTAAAAAATTTCTATTTAAATATGTATTTCATTTTAAATTCCTGATAGATTTTGCTTTTTCATTAGCGAAAATCTTTCAAACAAATAAAAATTTATAAATTGATGTTCCCATTTGATAAAAGAGATTTGGCATCATCATTGACTACAAAAAAAAAAAAAAAAAAAAAAATGATAATAATAAATAAATAAAGGAATCTTTTAAACTATGAAAAAAAAAAATAATGGGATCTACAGTTTGAATTTTTTTCTGATTTCAATTCTATAAGAAATAAAGGGGTTTATTGTTATTTGACTCCTCCAATTTTTTTTATATTTGAATATCAGATTTATAATCAAATAATATTAGATGTTAAACCACATAATTCAATTTAAAATAGCTTTCTAAAATCTGTGAAATCCGTGGGACAAATAATTCAAGTGACTATTTTCAAAATTAGAAGAAGGGATCCATCCAATTTTAAACTTACAGACTTCAAACAAGTACTTATAGTTATAACATTAACTTCCACTAATTATTTAGCTAATTTATAAATGCCCTTTGTCTAGGAGGAGTACGGGAGAATAGTTGAAACTTGGATCAATGCCCAAAATGATCCTTTAATCGCACAGAGGCTTGCTACAGCTTTCACTGATCTCACTGCTAATGTAGCATTGAATACTGACAGAGGGCAGAAGGCCAGGTTTAAAGATTCATTTGATAAATTTATAATCGATGTACATGGATTTCTATTGGTTAAATAATTGCTTGCATTATTTGACACAATTTTTTTTTTTTTTTTTTTTTTTTTTTTTTTTTTTTTTTTTTTTTTTTTTTTTTTTTTAAGAACATATTGAACGTACATTATGGATTTTATTGTAATAAAATAGGAATAAATTTCCTACTTACCTGCTATAAGTATTTTGGTTCGGCTGGCCAAAATGATTAAATGATTAACAGTACTTGTGATCATACGACCTCTTATAATTTGTACATATATATTGTAAAATCAAGAATATTATGACCAATAATCATATGTCACTGTTTTTTTTTATTTTTATACTTCAATAATAATAATAATAAGTAATACAAATATAGCATTTATTTACTATAATTCAACTATTGGAATTAAATTTTTATTAGTGATTCATCCATTTTCATTATTTTCTTCTTCTTTTTTTTTCTTTTTTTTTTCCAAGTCTTTGTAAATAACCCCTGTTTGATTTGTTCAAGAGAACTTTTTTTTTCTTTTTTTTTTTAAATTAATGACTAGATAATTTGTGAATGAATATGTAAGTTTCATAAATAAATATTTTATTTGTTGATAAATTCCTTAGAAATCTGTATTATTGAAAACTTGCATTAGACATTTAAAATGAAAGGGGTACAATTCAAAACTATCTTTAAAGTTTTTTTTAGTTAGACTCCAATCTTCCCATTTCTGGTAATGTAGTGTAAAACTGATTATTATTATTAATGGCTTTTAGGTTTAGGGCTTCTATCTCACCATATTAGTTACATAACTTTAACAAAACTTGTGTTGTGTCCCTTTTATTCAAGATAAACCATATGCCTAATTCATGTTTGATTTTGTTACTTATATAAGAGGTATTTTTATACAAAGTTTATTGTTTCTATATCACACAATCACTAAGATCTTATATGAATTAAATAACATTTATCTTTACAACTTAACTGTGGAATTTTGTATAGCTTGGACAATTTTCTTTCTTTAAGAATTATTACTATAATCAAATAAGTTTACTACTATTTTATTTTAATTAAGAATGTTGCAGCTTTATCTGTACTTGTCTTAGTTTTTATTTAATGTTTTTGTTACATTATTTTTCTTTACCAGTAGTTTAGTTTATTAGTTCTTGAGTGAAATTAGTAACTGAAGACTGGTTGATTCATAAAATAGCTTTATAAAGTAACATTCAAGTAAGTTTATTGTCATGTTGTTTGTTATTACTAATTTTCATATTTTCTTGTTATTTGTTAGATTATTGACAAGGAACTTTTTTGTTTACTTGAAATATACATGAATATATGTTTTATATCTTTAGTTAGAATTTAAGGTCTTGTAATTCCATGGTATGTTTTTTGTGAAAAGATTATGATGTGAACTTTTATGTGATCTTTGTTTGTTTGTTTGATTTAGAACTTTGTTCATTACGAATTCCATAAGGCATTAAAATAACATTAGAACTTTGTTGTTAATTGTTGTTGCTTTTCTGTATGTAAAAGAGTTTTAATGTGCTATTTTTTAAATATATTTGTATTTATTTCATCTCCTTTTTTTATTACATTAGTTTCCTACTAATTTAGTTTCCTGGTTTATTTTCAAAATTGTTGAAATTCAGTATTGTAATTCAAAGTTAAAATATAATAACAATTATAGTTTTAAAAAACTAGAAAAACACGCTTTCATAGCAAACCTAACTAAAAAGCTAAGAGTGGTAAACAATTTTTAATTTTTTTAGTTTAAGGTTCGAAGCTGATTTATCTGTACTATTCGTGATTTATTTGCATTTTTAACTTAGTCCATCCAAAATCAACCAAACATTTGTGTTTTTTTGGCATATCTCAGAATAGAAATGGGAAATTTTTTACTTTAAAAATCCTATCTTATACAAAATGAAATAATCTACAACTTTTGGTGTATAACATTTTTTTGACTGAATTAGCCATTTATGCTTTATAGACTCTTAAACATGACCAAAACTAACTTTTTAAAGTTGGCAAAACTCTTCAATGTTTGACAATCGGTGGTGGCTAAATGCCTAAATCAAATACAGTGTTGTTATTAGATGTACAATTTAATAAACTTCAATTTTGTAAATAAAACATTTTTCGATTGAAAGCATTTTTCTGTTTTTTTCCAAAATCTGAAAAAATGTTTGGGTTTTTTTTCCTCCCAAACATTTTTCCCTTATCAAATTTAGTTTAATTTTTGATATTTTATTCTCAGGACCAATCTGGACCATATAAAAACATAAAGCCTACTACTTCACCATTTTGGGGGTAAATTAACTAGACTAAGTGAGAACATAAGAACAAAGTTGTGCAATTATTGCATTTTCATTGGTCCTTGAAAGGTGTGCAAATTTTAAAGTTAATCAGATTGTTGAAAATTATGATGAAAGATTCTGTTACATACAGGTGAAGTTAATAAAAGCGTATTAAAAACAAAATTAATGTAGTTGAATCATATTTATCATTTTTTAAAGTAAAGCTTTAATTTATTTATTTTTTAAAATTAAATATTACTGATGATTGAAAAGCATTGCATTGAATAAAGAACAAATAAAATTAAATGTATCATTGGCTCATAAGTTAACATATTTTTCTAAACAATTATATATGTTTTTTTTTAAATTATTGAAAACTGATAAACTTTTTCTGTGTAAGATTAGGCCATCAAATTTTAATCCCTTAAACATTTGACTATCTGTTAATAGCAATTTGATGATATAAAATTTAACAACTTTACATTTCTACACTTGCAAATCATTTCTCAAGCACACCCACTTACAGCTTCCTTACCATCAATTCTTTATTATTCATTAATTCAGGAGGACTTTCAGTTAAAGTGACATCCTCAAGTGCTTACTTATTAAGGAGGTGATTCGTTATTCGCAATGTTTGATCCATTATTCTTATAAATTATATAAAAACTTTGTGGATAGTGACAAAGTTTATATCTTTCGCTATTTAACATCTTTAGAATAAACTAGGGAGACTCAGAATGAATAAATGGCATTAGACTAGAGAGGATAGAATTGGTAATTGAAAAGAGTCAAGGAAGTTCAAACAAGATATAAAACCAGAAAATCTTCTCAAACTTTATTAAACAAAATATTTTGTTATTTTAAAGAATTGTATTCATTCCATTAATTTATTTTTTAAAACAGTATACAAATGCTTATGTACACAATTCCAACAAAAAATGAATTTAAAATAAACTTTATCGACTACGTAGAGTAAAGAAAATTTAAGAATAAAATGTGGCTATGGCTCATAAGTTAACATATTTCAGTAAACCTAGTAATATAGTACCTAAAAATTTATTGAAAACTGATAAACTTTTTGCCTTGTAAGATTAGGCCATAAAATCGAAACCACCTGCAGATAATAAAATAATTCTATACTTAGGTATGTTTATTCTTCTGACAGCACTGCAATTGTCTCCAAATAAACCATATTGCATCGATCATGCATAGGAGCATTTAGCTGTATAATAAATGTTTATAATTGTCAATAACTAACTACTCTATTTCCTTTCACCCATATATTTTAACAACAATATTTGGAAAAGAAAAATTTATCTTATTGAGGTTCAATTATAATCAGATAATATATAATTTATTATTAACTTTTTTTTTTTTTTTTATTAATCTTGGTTTTGATTATTGACTATAGAGACCTTGTATATAAGATCAATAGCCTTAATCATTCTGCTCCACCTTTGCCTATCTTAAGTAATCTTTCCCTTTTCTGGCATGATGGCCAGGTAGATAGTACCTTGGTTTAATATTATCTTCTGCATGGTTTCTATTTTCTTCTTGCTGACCACTGAAAGATATATTACTAATACAAAATGTGATATGTCTCTGAACTTCATGCCCTGCTCATTGACACAGTGCTGTCATGAAATACTTATTATTCAACTTTTATCCTTTTCCTTCTTGCATGGAAGCCCTAATTCCGCTTGCACAGACAATGCCTTATTCCAATAGATCAGAAAGGGCTTCAAATATTGGCATTTTACACCTTCATAGAAATTTGTTGAGCTTTTTCAGAATATTACCATTTGCGAGAGGAAGAACATTCTTTTTGTTTTGGTTTTTTTCTTGAACTTAATAAGGATCCAAAGTATTTAAATATTCCTATTACCAGGATTCTCCTATTACCATAGATCTTGTTGAAAGAATGTGTTATTTATTAGGTATTAACTTCATTAATTAGCCTTTTTTTTTTTTTTGCTATGCTTTTCAGTCTCAGAAAGTTTCTTTAGTTTATTTCTAAGGACTGCTAAATTATCTGCACTGCCAAGAATCTTACTTTTACTCTAAAAAACACCCCTTCAATTTTTACAACATATTCTTGTCATCTTCCCAAGGGATAAGTTGAACATCATGACTTTTTAATAAAAAATATAATCATACTTTCTCGTTTAAAGCAAAGTAAGCCATGGTTAATCTCTTCTGTTTTTAAGTCAGCTTTTATGACAAATTTTCTTTTCTTTCATTCGAAGACAAAAACTGCTTTACCCACCATCGAGTTAAATTTATATAAAAAAGTGGGCCTTCTGGCTCATAATCCAAGTATACTCTCGTAGGAGACTTTTCAGATCTAGCAGGCTCAATCTGACTTCCATCCTGCCAATTATTAAAGCTTGAAATACTTATAAATCTTGGTTTCTTAGAGAGAGCACTTCTCCAACCAACCTGTTTTTTTCATTTATTAATAACTTTTACTTAAAATATTTTCATGGATTTATCATGAACTAGACAAAATACATACCTCATAATAATTACCGTTTAGTCGATGTCTGGTATTCTTTATAGATAAGATATCTGAAAATCCAGGTCCAACTGATGGAATAAACATGAGAGTATTCTCTTGGCAAAATTTAGCTAATGAATTCCAATTTTTCCAGGATGATCCGTAAGTAAGACCATTTCCTGAGGAATAAGTATATAACCCTAAACAAAAAAAAAAATGGTAGAAAAGTTTACTTCTAAAACCACACCTTTTAAAGGTTTTCCTCTTTAATACATAGGAAAAAATTCTGTAAATATAGTTCTAACACCAACATATAGTTTAGACTCAATTAAAAAATAAAACATAATAGTGTAGGTGGAGGGAGAATATGGTTAGGGATTCAATCGGTAAGAACTAGGGATCAAAATTGAAAGATAACTTTTATCTTAATCAGTTTCGATATGGCTGGAATTTTTATTTATCAATTTTTTTCTGTTCTTTTGGGGCTAGAACTTTTTACTATGCTATAAAAATTTGTTGTGATGACATTCAGGCTTACTTTGCCGACTGTCTTCAAGGCTACAGTTCTTTTTAGTCACATCCATTCATATCAGTCCCAGATAAAGGATTGGAAAGTAATCCAAAGCATCAGTACAATAAATTAACTTATACTGTGTTTCTACTGGCAACCCCAACCATATTATTTAAAATGATAATAATCAATTAACCATACCATACTCTCTGACTTTTTCTTTTTATAAGAGAATAAATATAAAAATATTTATCTATATAGAGGAACTCAATAATAATTGATCATTAAGGTAATTAACTGAAAATCTAAAACAAACCATCAAATGAAGCATGCTTAATTTCCATAATGTGGCTTTTATCAGACAAATGTGCAATGAAAGTTCCATCGTACTTAGTTTTTCTGAGAGAGGTATTTCCTTTTTCTGATAACATTTCTTTCCATAAGTAACTGCTATGTTTATAGGACTCATGTATATAAAAAACCTGAAACAAAATGATTTAAGCTATTTGCCAGGAA
This sequence comes from Euschistus heros, assembly GCA_003667255.2. Lineage (NCBI taxonomy): Eukaryota > Metazoa > Arthropoda > Insecta > Hemiptera > Pentatomidae > Euschistus > Euschistus heros. The sequence goes on from RCWM02000074.1 coordinate 867,462, forward strand.
GTGCATTTTATCCATGCAAATATTAACTCACAGGCAGCAACCTATTGTCTTTTTTTAAAAGATATAATGATGGGTGATCTCCAACTTTCAGCATCAAATATTGGATTTGTTTAACAATAGATTTATGAGTTCTATTTGTGTAGAAATAAATTTGGAAAGCAACTTTTAATTCGTATTTCAAAGCAATATCCATCAATTGTCGGAGAATATCTTCTGGAGAGTCAGGAAAAGAGGGTGGTGCCCAAGAGAGAACTACAACTCCTATGAAAAAAGATTAAATGTCCATATGTTTTAAAACAATTAGAGTATTATGAATTATCAGTACCTATCCCTGATTTTCTAATCATTTTCATATGATAATCTATGACAGACGTATTTCTGGAACTATAACATCCTAAATTTGGGTAAAAACTTGAATAAATGTCTTCTGGGGGAAGTTTGTCCTTATGAGAGATTACTTCCTTATTCCAATGCTGCCAAGAACCATCCTCTTTTGATGTTCTGAACCAGGCATAATAGAAAATATGTACCCTATAATTAGGATAAGGAAGATCTTCAACATCTGAAACTTTAGTTATCAAAATATTTTTCATTTTTTTGGACAATTTTTCAATTCTTTTTTGGACCCATTTAAATTTCAATTCATTCATTGAGGGCATTTTCACTAGGTCATCACTAGTAATATTGAAAAAAATATATTTATTGGATGATCCTGTGGATACAAGACTCTTGCTAATTGTGATTAGTTGTCTCTGTTGGTAAATGGATATTGACAGCACTAAAATTAAAAAGAATAATACGAGAGGTAAAATGAATTTGTGGTGTAATCTAGTAACTTTATAATAAATACATCCAATTATAATAGTCCTAAGTTTTTGTATATAGGTTGAGAGATAGAAACACCAAAAATTATATTTAGAATTCATGATCTAAATACAATAAATAATTAAAAATGAAAAACAATTCACTTAATAATATACTAATTCACGAAATCATTTAGAAAACCCAAACCACCGACTGCAACTGCGCAGAGCAAGTTGCCTGTCTTACTAATCAGTAATGGTACTTGATACTTCAATTCGACGAGTATATAAAATCCAGAACTATATTACATGGACTAAAAAGGTCTTCGACGCATATGATTATTATTACTTTTTTTTTTTACTTATAATCATAAATAGTTAACTAAACGACGGATTTCTAGCTATGCATCATTTCTATTGTGTTATGTTGTATTAAATTTATTGTATTAGCTTGTTACGGTAGACCTAAATTAGATAGTTTTACAGTATTATTAATAACGACAGCTTGAAATGAAACTTAAAAGTTATTGCTGCCAACTAAGGAAATGAACTACGGTGATGAAACCTTCAAAATATTGAATATGTACTTTCGATTTCCGTTATTTTTTCAAAATCTGCTTTTTTTATTTTTTCATGGCCATATCTTTTTTATTTTAGTTTAGCATTATTCTTCAATCGTTTAGATTATAGATGCAACATCGGTACTAAATGTTTGAATCCTTATAAATACATTTAGTTTTTCATTGGCTTGGATAATTTCATTTTCATTTTAATTAATCTAAATTAGTGTACACATTTTTGACATAATTAAAAATTAGCAACCAATAATTTTATTAATTTCCAATATCACTAGAAATAGTATAATAAAAATAAATATTTAGATTTAATATTTATATCACTTCATTATTTATTAAAAGTTCATTTTTGTAAAGATCATTGTGAGTGCATCAGTCTTCAAGTATGGACGCTAAGGCAGTGAACTAGCAGCCATTGATGGTTTTGCGCGTATTCGAGAAAAATGTGTGATATTAACCTTTTACTCGTATTTTAGTGAGATTGTTGTTTGTTTTTATTGTTTAAAGTTTTTGTCTATTCCGATTTAATACATTAATTGAAGATGGAGGCGGTCAAGTCTTTTAACGCAGAGGTAAGTTACTTAAATCATTGACATGTACTTGTGATTTGTTTATCGATAACGTTTAATATTTGTCTTTTGGTTGTTATTAATTATTTTAGCGTCTATACACAGGATTTATGAACATATTACTCGTTAGAATACAAGATTTTGTCTTCTCACATTCCAAACATAACTGTAGGTTATGTTGTGATATCGAGAAAGGAGTTAGTTTTTCTTATTTTTAAAGGGTCTTTCTAAAGTGGGCTCGTCCTGATCTTTAATGTGGAATAGCTGTTTATAGTTTGTGATTATGCCATGAAGAAATATAGTTAGTTATCCTTTATCACATCTTAGCTTTACACACATAATTATCACACATCTTATTACACAAGCGATATACATAGTCTATAAAGTGTCATTTGGGAATTGTTTAATGTGAAACTTATTTCCTTTTCTTCAAAGCTTTTTTTAACAAAATAAGTTGTTTATGACAATGTCTGAATAAAATTTGTGTTGTGTACATGACTATTCTAATAATTAATATATTGTTTCTTTATTTAAGCGCATTGAAGTCATCTGTGTAAAATTAAAGCTAGTGTTCCTTATTAAATGAAAAGTTTTTTACATGTAGTTTTCTTATGCTCTACATTGAATTATCTGTGAATCAATTTATGGAAGGTCCTATTATGAAACCTATCTAGCAGCACTTTTAATTTGAGACTATTGAACAGATTATTAGACCAGTGTGAACTGGGGTAGTTACAGTACTTATTTGAAAAAGAAAAGTCATTCGCATTTAACAGTGACAGGAAAATGTCCCTGTTGCATCTGATATATTCTTGTTTTAGAATAATGAAGTTAGCTATCTTCAAGACTTTAGTACTTTAAGTATGGTTACAATTTTGAGTAATCTCATGGAAAAAAATTGTTGGTATTTCAAAGAGAAAAATAGTTTATTTATTAATTTTTCTTCGGTACTTGTGAACTATACTGGCCCCCGTGATTTTATACTAGACAACAGTGGTTCTATGAATAGTACTTTTTATAAGCATAAGACTTAATTTTTAAATATAATAACCTTATTTCTCAGATACGAAAACAATACAGATTAAAACATCGTTTAAAATGTACAATTTAAAGTGGCTTTTTAGAATAATTAATAATGAAGAAATTGCAGTAACATTTTTTAGGTAAAGACATTATTTTAAAAGAAAAGATATGCTGTAATAGATATTTTATGAAGTTATATAATTCAGATTATGTTCGATGGAAATATAATGTGTTAAAAACTGTAAACTGAAGAACGGTGTAAGGTGTGTGACTTAGCTTCGGGATTCTAAAATTGCCCTTTGAGGCAGTTTTAAAAGATACGAAACTTTTGTTTGAACACTATATTTGATTACAAACAAACATATGTTTTAAAATTGTTACAGTGTTGTTTTTATATAATCACTGTTATCTGGTATCAAATCATGGGGGCCCCTATAGTACCCAAGTACCCTATTTCATTTACTCTTTTCTGTCCATGCTCATTTGTTGCTTGTTTTTCCTTCTAATTTTTTTCTTGTCCTAGCCTTCACAGTTACGCTTAGTACATTAGCCAAGTTCTAATTACTGGAATATTGTTTATTCAATTCACTCATCTCAATTTGTTTCAAAACTAGGCTATGCCATATCCCTCTGTGAACTACGTTCTGTTCTGTTGTGAACTTCTGCTTGAATATTTGGAGATGTGTCAATTTTCGCTAATCTTGTATTTTAAATTGTCTCTTCAGATACCCCTTAACTTATAATCCAACAATTCATATGTATTTGTAATACAAGATTTAAAACATATCTCATTATGATCTTAGTATTAAGTAGTCTTGTCATAAACTACTAATTATAAGCCATTAAAATCTCTGAAATACTAGTCAGAATATTGATTAACCATATCCTTTAACAACTCTAGAGCCTATCAGACAGTTATCTAGTGACAACATCTTCGTAGGCTGTACCAGCAACGGATGTGCCATCTTCACCTTGACTTTCAGATGCATCAATATTCTCTTCCCATAGCCTACCCCTAACCCTAAGTGCTTAGTAATCCAGACGATTTGCTAGTTCTGATGACCCCCTCTCAACTATTCGTCCAGATTATCAAGGTCCTACTATATAAGTAACCTACGGGAAACATTGAACATACTTTGTATTACTAACATATAATTTAGTTGCAATCGATTTTGTGGTAACAATATCGAAGCACGTCTCGTTAGTTGCAATCGATTTTATGGTAACAATATCGAAGCACGTCTCTGTATTTCTTTCAATGGTTTCAATTCTTATATTTGAGGGATTAAGTTACTTTCCTTTATTCCCCACCCTAAAGGGGAAACTACCTTCTTTTTTTTTCAAATTTATGCTAACGCTAAGCTGCTACAATTAATGGCACTCAGAGTTTTTAATCAAATTTAGGAGTTACTCTTAATTTCTTATGCTTTGTCACTTTGTGGTAATGTCTAAACATGAAGTTAACAATAATCTGATCAACAAACAAAACAAAATATAATCAAAGAAAACATTAAATTCAAGTTGACAGTTTTTTTAATTGTTGTTACTTCTTATATTTGAGAAGAGGCAATAAGAAAGTATGAACATACAAAACACTAAAGAAGATAAGCATACAGTCAACAATATAATCTATGTTGAAACTATACAGATGGTGTGAAATAGAAATTACTTACAACTAATCAAATTAAAATGTAGAAAAAAGGAACTGGCTTTGGAGCAAGATTCACAGCTTTAAGTGGTTGAATTGGAAAGGATATTAGTGATGGGAGTGACCAAAAATACTTATAATTCAAATTCTAACAGTAAGGTTATAAGAAAGACATCGATAAAAGTGAAAATTATAGTGAAGCAGCTATTGCTGCTTCTGTTAAGTGCTGTGCAGTTAGGAGGATTCAGGTGGTGTCATGCTTCAATATCTTTACCACTTTGTTTAAATCTGTACCACTAACAACCCATGAAGGGTCTTGGCTTCAGTACTTAAGTAATGATGTACTGTTACTGTGCCAACGATTTTGAAAGGAGGAGATTGGGCCTGATTTCACGCTCAATTACCAGGTTTTTCCTAATTATGTAAGGGTACCCACTTTTTTGAAACCGGGTAGGTTTGCCCCAGGAGAGTCTCCCGACGGTGAATTCAGTCCATAACTGAAATGATCATTACCAGTTGTTTTTCTAAACATTGTATTACCCTAATAACAAACATTCTATGCCAACCATTGGGAGATCAGTCTCTATAATTCTGTATTGAACTGGCTGATTCTAAATATCATGCCTTGAATGTTTCTTGTTGACTCTAGTACCTATTCCAGAAAATTAGAGGAGATTATAATCTTCATTATTTTTCATCATTAGCTTAGCCCCAGTGGCTCTCAACCTTTTGTGGCCCATTGCCCCTTTTGGAGGTTGACTAACACCTATTGCCCCCTTTTAATTTTCATTGTATGCCTAATTTTTATTTAAAGTAAAGTGTACATAATACAGCAGTTTAGTTATTTTAAACAATTTTAGTACTATATTAATAAAAACAACCAAAGCAGTTTCATTCGCTCAATCTTCTACTATACTATTATACAGGGTGTCCCGAATTTAAATGGCAAAACTTCAGGAACTTATAGGGGACCGAAAAACTAAGACAAAAAGTTCTTTAGAGATTTGCTCATTTTTGCTTAGTTTTAGAGAAAATCACAAAAAAAGAAACAAAACAAGTTTTCATTTTTATACTTATTTATTTACATTTATATTTATGTTATGTTCTTTTTAATGTAAATATTGCTCAAAATGTTGTCCTCTTGCACCAATGCAAGCACTACATCTAGCACTCACTTGATAAATTGCAGCTAAACATTGTTCTGATGATATCTGGTGCACTGCATCTATGATTCGGTCTCTTAAATGCTCTCTTGAGTTGATTGACACCGAATAAACTTTCTGCTTCAAGGTTCCCCATACGAAGAAATCCATGGGTGTCATATCAGGTGATCTGGGTGGCCAAGGTACTACTCCTCCACATCCAATCCATCGTTATGGATAATTTATATCCAGCCAAGCTCGAGAAACTGCTATAATGAGCTGGGCATCCATCGAGTTGGAACCACATTTCAATCTGCTGCTGTAAGGGAATGTCATCTAAATAATTAGAAAAGTCGTTCTCCAAAAAATGTGTAAATGTGATACCATTCAATCTTCCAGGTAAAAAATATGGTCCCACCAGTAATCCGTTCCAAATTCCAAGCCAAACGTTAATAGCAAATTCATGCTGAAGCCTATTCTCTCTAATAGCTCTGGGATTTTCAAGAGCCCATACATGATCATTTCTTTGATTAACAATTCCTCCTCTTGTAAAGGTAGCTTCATTGGTCCATATAATTTTTAATGGAAATAAATTATCATCGCGAATTTTGTCAAGAAACCAGTTACTAAAATTCAATCTCTTGACATAATCTTGAGGTAATAAATTCTGAACTTTTTGAAGATGGTATGGGTAGCGATTATCACCTTTCAAAGTTCGCCATATTGCTTGCCGCGATATTGCTAATGCAGCAGATGCTCTTCGGATGCTAGTCTCAGGATTGTTATCGAAGTGGCGTTGGACACAATTTCTTCTCCGATAATCTGCTCTTATTGCTGCCTGGAATTGGTCGCCTTCATTACGTATTAAGAATGACCCAGTCTCTGGTAGTCTATTAAAAGTTAACAAAAAGACTCGTCGATTAGGCACTCTTCTATTTGGAAATAGGTGCACATACTCCCACAACGCTTCTAAAGCATTACCGTTACCGAAACCATACACAAAAATCATATCAGCATATATATCTAATCATATATTGAACATTAGAATATGTATGCGGCATTTTGGCTGATGCTATTCCCACTAAAATATCTGAGTAACTGACTGAAGACTGATTTAGGAATTATAATTCTAGAAGGAAGCCAAAATGTAAACAAATAAAATAATGTAAAGGATAACATTAGTGTTTACATATCTCACTGCGTAGTCTGACGACCTTTGAAAGGTGATAATCGCTACCTGTAACATTTTTGTTTTGTTTCTTTTTTTTTGCAATTTTCTCTAAAACTAAGCAAAAACAAGCAAATCTCTAAAGGACTTTTTGTCTTAGTTTTTCGGTCCCATATAAGTTCCTGAAGTTTTGCCATTTAAATTCGGGACACCTTGTATAAAAGGACAAGACATTTTTCATATGTGATCACTGACTGCAAAAACTACTGAACCAATCTGTACAAAAATTTAATACGCCATCTTCATAGTTCAAGGAAGGTTTAGTGCAGTTTGAACATTGACCAATAGGTGACGAGCACTATTCAAGAGAGGTTACAATGATACGATGTTATATACAGCTAGAAATTGATCATAAAATTAACTTAATTCGGTTATATTAAATTGTTATAAAAAAAGCTATAATTATGTGGTGTGGTGTGTGGATTCCAGTGAACATTATAAATCGAATGATATGTGGCAAACGACAATCTGCAATGAGAGTTTTAGTTAAACTAATGAACCTATCTGAACCAAATTTTAACTATATCATCTTCATAGTTCTAGGAAGATTTACAATAGTAAAGTTTACTGTATTAATAATTTAAATATACGGTATCAAGAAATAGAAACGAGGTTTATCCTACTGGCATTAGCCTTTAAGGTTAGAAATTTAAATCCAACCAGATGAAATTGATAAAATTGTTTCTGTCAAATAAAAATCTTTACCAAATGTCGATCCTTTGCTTTTTGATAATGTGTGTATGATAAAATATGATCCATGGGCCTTTATTTGCAAGCACTGATAATGCAGTTCATTATCTGCAGGAGTTTCTTAATAGTCTGTCCATCTGGATTACCAACTAATATTTTAAAATTAAGAAGTGAATCTGTGTAATTTTAACCAGATTGAAAATAACTGATATGTTTGAAAATATCATTGCTGAAATAATGCTCAATTACATTATTCAATGCAAGACTTTTATCGATAAAAAAAATTAAACTTATTATTAAATAAAAATTAGTTAATATTATCCAAGTTCTTTACTGGCAAATCTGCAACAGGGGATGCTAGTAAAATATAAAACAAATTAAAATATACGTTTTGACAGGGTTTTTTTTTTTAAGAACAAATAAGTGAAATACGTGAAAAACAGGAGTATATGTTCTTATTTTTAAACCGAAATCTGTAAAAATTAAGAGAATTGACAGTGAAGATTTTAAAAATAAATATAAGTTTGAAAAATTTATTATTTTATTTTATCTTATCAACGGCTGCCTTGTGCTTGGTGGATTTCAGTTGATGCTTGAATATCTGGCTTTATGTTATTTAAGTTCAGACGCAACCCACAAAGCCAAACAAACCAACCAAATCAGTTCTGCTGTAGAGCATATTTTGATTTTCCCCCTCTGAATATTCATCGCCCCCACTGATTTATAGCCCCCCTGAAAACCCAAATTGCCCACTAGTCGGGAACCACTGGATTAGCCTTTCTTTTCTGACCTCACAAATTTTTTGAGGCTGATGTCCTTATGTACTCCAACTTGGCCAGGAAAGGTAACTTATCGTATAGGTTCTTCAATTCTAACAAGGGTGAGAAGGTCAAGATTCATTCTGTGAGTCTGCCACAAAATAAATATTTAATAATATTGTCGTACATATTGTCAACAATATGTAAATCTAATGAATATGAAAAATCACATTATTTTTTTTTATTATTTCATTTGTTAGCTGTTGTATTATACAAAGCATTGTGTTAAAATGTTGAATCTGATCAGCAGTTAGAAGACCGAAATTAGTAATGTCATTTCTATGAAATTATAGCATTTTGTCACAGTATGAATTCATTAATAATGTATTGTATTAATTAATAATCTACTATATATTTGTCAAATACCACTCACTCATTTAACACGAAATCTCGGAAACCACCAAACAGATTGGAATGAAATTCGATATGTAGCTTCCTCTAGGGCCTTAGGTGCTCGCTAAGAAAGGAATTTAAAAAAATCGGCCTGGATCGCGGCTGATTCACAAAAAAAATTCAATTAAAGTTTTTATTGGGTGAATAATAATAGATCAATTATCATATGGTATATGGGAATAAGCTAAGTTAAAAAATAGGTTAGATGCTTAAGCCGCACACTTTGACCACAAATTAAGTTCCTTATAGTTATAATCATACAAAAATACAATCGATGTCGAAACCTTATAATATGGTACTTTCTGTGAACTCATGGTAGCTGCAGAGGTGTACCCTTACAAGTTTGAGTTGTTTAGTGATGAGAAGCTATTAAAAGACTTTTGTTAAACAGGGGGTTAAAAGACTTATGTTCTCTGATGATGACATATAAGGCCAGCCAGTTCGATGTACATATTCCTTACAAGCAACCCACCAACCTTGCTTCACCAGTAGCTTCGTCCCCAACCACTCTTCCTTCAGTTTTCTGATCACAAGATAATTGTTCTGAACTATAATTGGCCCTTTTCAAATTGGCTTTTCTCAACCAGGCCCAAGTTGTATTTCTCGAATCTGGACAAGTTGTGCCTAGCCTTTCTGAATTTCATTCCTTGAACCTAGAATCTTACCTTTTTTCTCAGTTCAGATGAGTCTATTGCAGTAAACTCATCAATCTGAAAGTAAACAATGTAGGAAATGATTCACAGATTCAGTTTACTACAAACAACTAAGCACATGTAGAGGGAAACAGGAAAGCTGTTAAGAAATAAATGACAAATCATCCTGACATTAGTAAAAAAATTGTTAACAAACATAAAGAGAGCTGCTATGTATCAAACCTATAAGTTTGAAAATAACAAAGATAAATTCGGGCGTTGGCAAAAGGGTAGCAACCTCCACAGCACCCCACGGGTGGTCCGAAATTTCACATCCTTTCATACAATAAAAATTCTCTACCTGCTTGTCCCTTACCTTTTAAGATTCGGGCTAAACTCTTTATTTTGAGTATTTCTAAATATCATAACACTGGGGAAGTCGGTGGGCGTGTTCTTTGTCCAGAGGGGCGGAGCTTTTACATCAAAAAGGGATAGAAAAATATTGTCGAGATCAGTCTAGGAGAAGATCTTTGAGAGAGAGGAGTTTGTCGGTGATGTCTGGTTCCTGGAGATCGGGGGCCTGGCCTTTCGGCCAGCCTGGGGATTCTCGCCATGTAGCCGCCCGCTTCCCCCCACAACATAGCATTGTCCTTAAGATAAGTCTAGATTAAGTTCTTTGTTACCATATAAGTTTTTGATTAACTAATGATCCTTATTTCCTATCTGTAATTGTATGTGTCAACACCTGGTTTAAATATATCTCTGGATTTTTATTTAACAATAGTAAAATTCATTTACCAAGTTGCATGCCACTCAATAATTAATATATTTGATTCCTCTCCTTTATAATTAACAAATCTTAATTTCTGACCCCACGATAACCTTCTGGAGAAGATATTAGATTAATATTTAATTAATTAATTAGTTAAAAATACTCATTTATAAATTGTCAGGAAATTAAGTCCTGGCTGGCATCCCGGTTTGTAGATTAATGCATGATCCGGACTCACATAGAGGACATAGCAGAGCCAATCCGAAGTTAAAAAATATGCTGTACACACATTCTGAGAATCACCCAAATATTCTTTGAGGGACTGTACAGAAGTATAAGAAAACCCATCCTGAAATCCATAAAAAGTCTTCAAAAAAGTACTCAGGAAATAATCCTCATGTTAACCGTGTAACAAAACACGATGAAAGATGTTCAGTAGAAAGGTTATGGCCAGTATGATCCAAAAACTAAATATGCAAAAGACAAAACAGTCGATATTGGACAACGGTCTACTTGAAATTGGTATTATGCTGTAAAATGGAAGGACAAGAGCCCTGCCATGTGCTGCAATAACGGGAAAGTCCAAATTCCTCCCTTTCAAGAATATCCTAAACACTTGCACATCCTCCTTACTTTTGAACATCCTGAGGCTGAGCATTTTCTAAATAATATTTGGAAATAGAACAGTTGTCTCCAGATGACATCATTTAGAGAAAAAGAGATAAAAGAGGGAGATTTCAAGCCAACATTTAAGGTGTGAGGACCAGTATATCACAGAATAGGGAGTTCGATGCCTGGAACACAACAGCAACCCTCTTTTATTCAGATAAATTTTGTTGGCGATGACATTCATGAAAGAGGTATTCGCTGTGGTTACTTTCAAAATGTCAAACCTGCATTCGTAGGCTAACTCCAGAAAATTCTTCATGAACATAACATTACATTTGTAAACAAAATAAGACATTACCAATAAACTGAACTACAGAGTAACCACAGCAAATCTGACATGGTCTTTTTATTATTTGCTTTTGAAAGATCTGATCGGCCACAGCAAATGCTAGGCTGTTAGAAGTTGTTGATAAAATCTCAACTTCAAAAATGTTAACGTCCTCGAAAGGGTTAAAAAAATATATATATCTTTTGATTTTTATAAATATTTTCATATAAGGGTTTTCTGGTGTGTTGAATCGAGATTTGAAGTCAGTTTTCCTATTAAAAAAATTTCCACTGATGTACAGTGGATTTTATTGGAATTTTGTCATTTTTTTTGGAGTTTTTGGGCACCCTTAAGCCAGGTCGTGTATTGAGCAGAATGAAAGTATTTTTACGTCAAAATGCATACAAAACTACAATTTAACGTTAAAGAATCATTTCACTATCTTGACTGAAAAAAAAACGTGATTTTCATATATATATATATATATATTTTTTTTTTTCTTCTTCCAATGCCCATTGGTGGCTATAACTCTAGTTTTGCACTATTATAGATCCCTACTACCCTCACAAAAGTTGGCATTCAAATCTGTGAGTTATAACTCCAAACGTCCCCTTGTAAGTTCTGACCATTTTAAGAAATGAGCCATTGATCTAAACAAACCATAATCTCATAGTGCAATATTTGAGCATGGCTAAATGTTTACTCCTCAATCAAATTAGAAAAATAGCAGGGGCATTGTCATGTGGCAAACTGGCTTGTTCCTGTTCACCAAAGCGGGTAAGCACACAAAACTGCATAAACTGTATGTAAAGCTGTTTACAGGAAGGGTCTGAGTCCACTGCCCAGCCTTCAGTAACATGCTCAAACGTTGACAATAGATAGGTGGTATAAAAAAGAAAAACAATTTATTCTTGACTGGGAAAAGCAATTAGTCCAAGAGCTGGTGACACATTTAGAACTCAGATTTGACCCAGTTTGCTTTATAACTCCAGTATTGTTTACGATAATTGTGCATGGAATGGCTAGTCTGCCTGGCATGTGCTGGTATATGGTTTACTGTATGGTAAAAGTAAAGTAAAATGTTTGTTATAAAAAATATAATTGACCCATTATGAAATAACACAAATTGTATTCTATTATCAATAATAAGTGTTATATATCAATCGCAAACCATTTGAGTGTTGGGACACAGAACCAGACCACCCCAAAGATATTTTTGGCCCACACTGAAAATTTAATAGCGTGTCAAGTACATTTTTTTAAATGTACTTCTAATTTTTTTGTGATCATGGCAGGCAAACTATTCCCTATAAAACTATCTTAAATGACACATTTGAGCTATAAAGCAAGTTGGGTCAAATCCTTGCCCTTAAATGTGTCACCACCTCTATATATAAAATGGATTTGTCTATCTATAATCTACAGCTTTTCCCGTTGCATTTAGTTTGCAGCAGATGGATGGGCTAATTGATTGATTAAGTATAGAAGGTAAAGAAAGAAAGAAATAATCTACTAATAAAAATTATTTTTAATCATCTGTTTACATTTATACATTGGTACATTTTAGAACTTGAAGGATCATATTAGTTAAATTAACAATTAATGATTATTCAAAATAAACAGAGTTGAGAAGAAATAAGGAGCTTCAATTTTTTTTTTTTTTTTTTTTTTTTTTTTTTTTTTTTTTTTTTTTTTTTTTTTTTTTTTTTTTTTTTTTTTCATTCAAACCAATGTAACTCCATAAGGGTAATTCCTGACAGCAAATGTTGTGCAACAAAAAATATTCTCCATTAAATTTCTGAAGAAAATTTTCGATAAAAGTAACATCAACAACAGAGCTAGAACCTGTCTAAAAAGCCAGCACTTGAAAAAATCAAACCAAACGTGACTTTTCTTTCATCCAAACCAATATAAGATAAAAGCACTAATAATGGCCACAGTTAAGCAATTTTTGTGGGTTTTTTAACTATGGGTCTACAATATCAATTTCCTAATTTGAAACTCAATGAGCATATTATAGCCCAACTCTTCCTTAATCGACACATTTTTTTAAAATGCCAAAACTTCAGTTGGTTCAATTTTTTATTATTTGTTTCCCAAACCACAATTTAGATTCAGTAGTGGCCACTCCACAATCTAAAAATTTCAGTAGTGGCCACATGCATGAGTCAGTAGTGGCCATCTGACATTCTCCTCTCCAAACAAATTTATATTCAAATTGAACTGATGAATAAAATTGATTCATTATGATAGTTACATTAAGTACCAATATATTAATCACATTACAATTGTTCATTTCTTTCTTCAAAGTAAGTAAGTAAGTACTTAGGTTAAGATAAAAAGTTTTACCATGGAAAATTTGTAATTGTATTTTTTTGTACAAAAGAATAAAAGTAAAAGAAAGTGTAGGTACTTATATAAGCTTATATCAATATATATATATATATATATATATATATATATATATATATATATATATATATATATATATATATATACATACATACATATATACACAGGGCCGCTGGCAGAGAGAGGAGCAGGGGGGTAAAATCGCCCGGGGCCCATGCTAAGGTGACCTCTCACAAGTTTTACTTAATATAAACGATTCTAAGGTGATTTATAGCATAAGGAAAGTGTATTTTTTTAATATTGTTGGGGGGGGTGGCGGTTAAGCCTGGGTAAATATATTTCAGTCGGCTTATATGTATATATATATATATATATATATATATATATATATATATATATATATATATATACTAGCATTCCCGTCGCGGCTTCGCCCGCCCTCATAACTAAAGATAATTTCAACTAAAAATTAAAGTTTTATTTGTTTATCGATAAGATTCTTGTATTTTAGCATGTGGTTGAGCATTATTTCTTCAATGATTTTTTAGCAGTAATTATTAATCTAGTTATAATTGCACTATCAGGTGGTTGAAGATTACATATAAGCACCCTTAGGCATAAAATTTTTAACTTTAATGTATGAATTGGTAATCAAGATGGATAAAGACTATTAAGAAACTCTTGCGGAAAATAAACTGCATTATCAGTGCTTACGACAAAAGGCCCGTGGATCATATTTTTACACACGATATAAAAAAGAAAAGGATCTACATTTTGAGTTAGCAGTAATTTGTATTCGGCAGAAATAACTTTATTGATTTCATCTAGTTATATGTTGATTTCGAACTATAAAGTAGACAGTGTGGCAAACCTCGTTCCTGCCTCTCAAAATTGTACATTTAAATATTAGTTATTCTAAATTTTACCATTGCAAAACCTTCCTAGAATTATAAAAATTATTTATTTAGATGTCGGTACAGATAGGTTCAGTTTACCATTGTTAATTCTATTGTGGAATGGCTCTATACACAATCGGTCGATTTTCAAGCTTCACTGGGATCCACATATCGCACACCATATTTAAATTTTTTTAAATAATTTTCTTGATAGTTTAATAAGTGAATTTTATCATCGATTTCAAGCTCTTTTCTAACCTCTCGTGTAGAATGGCACTCCCCACCTATTGGTCAATTTTCATACTGCACTGTTGTCCACATATTAACCTTTTTTAATAAAATATAAATTAAAAATCAGTAGATTTTAATATTGCTAAACCTTCTTAGAATTATGAAAATGATGTAGTTAATATTTAGTACAGATTTGTTCAGTAATATTCGCGGTTAGTGATGATCACAAACGAAAAATGGCTTGTCCTTTTATATAATAGTATAAGTTATTATTATAGTAAACTTTCTAATTGGAAATCTTTCAAGAACTATGAAGATGATGTAGTTAAAATTTGGTTCAGATAGGTTCATTAGTTTTACTAAAATGCTATTGTCGCTTGCCACATATTCGATTTTTAAATTTCACTGGAATCCACACGTCACACCACATATTTATAGCTTTTTGGATAACAAATTAATTTTATTATCAATTTCTAGCTATAATTAACACTGGATTATTGTAACCTCTCTTGCTTGAATGGCGCTCGCTTTACTACCCACCACATATTTATCGCTTTATAAACAGTAATTTAAGAGGAAATATGTAAATTTTATTATTGCTAAACCTTCCTTGAACTATGAAGATGATGTAGTTATATTTGGTACAGAATAGTTCTATATTTTTTTCGCGGTTAGTGATCACGAACGGAAATGGCTTGTCCTTCTATATATAACTTCATCATCCCACGTCGAGGAATTTTAACTGATAATTGATTTTTTGTTTATCGATAAAAATCTTGTATTAAAGTGAACAATTGAAAATTATATTTTTGATGATATTTTCACGCATAGCAGCCATTATTAACTTGGTTAAATTTAGATTGATTAGGTGCTTGAAGATAACATAAAGCATAATTAGACATCCAATTTTCAATTTTAATATATGAGTTGGTAATCCAGATGGACAGAGCCTACTAAGAAACTGCATTATCAGTGCTTACAACTAAAGGTTCAAAATTCATATTTTTACACACAATATTAAACAGCTGAGGATCGGCATTTTGATTTTTAATAATTTTCATTCGACAGAAATAATTTTATTTGATTTGATCTGGTTGGATTTTAATTTCTAACCATAAAAGTATGTGGTAGTGTGGCAAAACCCGTTTCTAACACTCAACATTGTACATTTAAATTTTCATTGTTGCTAAACCTAGAACTATGAACATGATGTAGTTAAAATTTGGTATACTTCACTCCATATAGCTGTTTTTATAACAATTTAATTGAAAATAAGTAAATTTTATTATCAATGTTCACCTCTATGTAACACTGTACCTTTTAACCTTTCATGTAGATGGCAATTGCCGCCATTTTTAAACTTCACTGTTATCCACTTATTATTCATTTTTCAATAAAGAATTAGTTGAAAATCATTAGATTTTACTATTGTTAAACCATCCTATAAAGATGATGTAGTCAAAATTTGGTAGAGATTGGTTCAGTAGTTTTTGGCGGTTAGTGAACACAAACGAAACATTGCTTGTCCTTTTATATAATAGTATAACCTTATACCGCCATATGTTAGAATCGTATATAGCTAACAGATAATTGTGACTTACAGATAATATACAAATAATATTGCGACTATAAATTAAGATATAAGGTATCCTATCTTTTTTGTTGGATCAAACTGCACACGGTATGCAAATTTGATTAAAATCGGTTCAGTAGTTTAGGTGTTAGCCGGCCCCTAGGCGGCGACACGTAATTTATATATATTAAGATGTATATATATATATATATATATTTTTTTTTAAAGTGTATATATATATATATATATATATATATATATAAACTTATTAAGTATAAGCTAGCTGAAAAATCAAAAATACTTCAAAATTACTCATAACAAAATAAAATAGTATATAATTTACATAACACTCATAAAATATTAAAATAAAATAGCAAGGTAAGCACAGTGTAATTCTAGAACATTTTGTTTTCTAGAATTTACAAAGGGACATCAATGGATTTAGCAAATTGGTAGCGTAAGCTTTCAATATAACTAAAGGTCTGTGGATTTGGTAACTTGCAAAGGATGTCACTATGCTGGTAAATGTTTTTACCGCCTTTCATGGCAATTACACGATTCTTAGTTGGATCCAAGAAGGCACTCTCATCTCTCATGATTTCTCATAAGTTTCCACTCTGTAAATAATCATGAACTACTTTGAACCAATTGGCTAAATTCTCTTTTGTGACGGATGCTCATATTATGGTAAGATTTCGGGCAATTCATCATGTGACTTGAGGATTCCTTTTCAAGAAACATAAAAACCATATTTGGCCAGGACGATCATTCTCAAAATCATTTCCTCTTTTAAGTTTGTTTAAAAGGTTTTGTACTATCCAAAAGATCATTGCGATTTATCAGAAAGCCTGCTTTGGCAGCAGATTATATACGTGCATATGAACCAATACTCATTCTTCTTCTTTTGTCATTACTGGAGGGGGCCTTATTTTTTTTTAAAACGGGCGATGTGTTGCGATATACTTTCTGCTTGTTGTTCGAGGGACGCCATGGTTCTTCGATGCTGCAGCCACTGGCAATCCACACGAGATATCAGCCAAAGCATCCTCCAATTGCTTTTTATTAAAAGTCAAAAACTTTTACTTTTCTGGAGCCCATTCACCACTGCAACAAGGATATATACTAGTTAAAAATTAGAAAAATTAAGTAGTTATCAGTTTTCTCATAGTAACACTTAATTTATTGTGGCTTTAACATAGACTCACCTCAATTAACTATAATTAACTTAGCATCGGTAGGTGAGTCAGTAGTGGCCATGTCAGCCAAGTAGCCACTACTAGATTGCACAATAATATTATAACAGAAATGAGGTAGGTTATGATTTAAAGAAGGACAATCGAGTTGATTTATGAGAAACCTTCCTGTTTCAGTAGTGGCCATTCGGTGGCCACTTTTAAATTATCTGACTTTTTTGTTTTGGTAGTAGCCAGATAAACTTTCAGCCAAGAAAGCTGCTATTTCGAGTAAAATACGTTCTAAACATGATCTTTCACATTTCCTAACATGGTTACAGCACAGTAAAATAATTTTTGAGCATTGTTCTGTTTATAATACAACATAATGTTTACATAGCTTCTTATGGAGAAGCTTTAGATGACAGCTGAAATCACGTGAACTATTCAGATGGCCATACTAAATAGTTGATAACAATTTCCCTTGTTGCTCTGCCTACTCCTCCTTCAACTGCTTAGTACAAGATAATGTGAGCATACCTCCTACAAGTTTGATTTCGTTGGGATATTGGAATCCTTATTTTTCAAATATAAATCTTAAAGTGGCCACTACTGGTGCTTTTACCTTAGTTCCTAAATAGTAGTTCCTAGCGACAATTGTTAAAAAAATTCATTTTTTTTTTTTTTTTCATTCTCTATCTCCTTTGTGCCGCAAGGCATGGAGTAAAATTCTTCATAAAATTTCTAATTAGGAAACTGTCATTAAATTTTCGATCCAAGAAACACCAACAGAGCTAGAGTGTGTCAAACATGTTGCATTTTTGAAGTGAGGGGGAAAAAACAAATAACTATAGACCCCCAGCCAAAAGAGATATTCATGTCAAAACATTCTTTTAGGATTAATTGACACGTAGAGTTCCAAAACCAGCCAAGTCCAGTTTCCAAATTTTTTTTTTTTTTTTCCTACTTGACTGTCTTTAGGTGAAAGGTTTTCTCAAAAAGTTGTTAAATCACATTGAAAACGGCCTTTCAAAAATAAGGCCCCTTCCTAATCCAGCCTTTATCGACCAGCTTTGAAATATTTTCAAATGTGGACTTGACTGGTTTTGGAATTCTACTCTTCAGTTATGAGAAATGAATTAGGGGTTGTTTTCATGCATGAGCAATTTTGTATCAACCTTGTATGAAGTTGTTTTTTTACATATTAACATGTTTTGATGGGTGATTAATTTTATTGGAAATGAATTAATAGTTGTAGGAGAGGAGAGGTTTGATAGCAAGGCGGACATATTAATGATGAATGGAGTAAGGGAAGGATTTTAGTAAGGACATAAACCAGATAAGAAATGATCAAATAATACAGTGAACTGGAGTAGAGTAATTGGAGCCGGACAAAAGATTCGAAACCGATCGAATAATGTACTCTAAATCAAAGAAAAACTTCAAGATGTATTAAATCGTATCAATAAAGAGTCTCTATCAATCGGACTGCTCTTCTCTCCGAAATAAAACTAAATGTATGCACTTTAGTAGAAGAAAAAAGATACCTCAACCACCAGAATTTTTTCTGGGTGATGTCACCTTACCTTTCCTCAATACCTGCAAATTTTTAGGTTTGATATTTGATAGACATCTATCTTGGGAATATCATAAACAATCATTGAAAGGAAGATGCATTGAGAAACTGAAAATACTAAAAGTATTTGGTGGAGCAAAATGGGGAGCGGACAGAAATATAATATGTAGCTATGATCTGCTCCAAGATAGATTATAGGAGTTTTATTTATGGATCAGCTCGCAAAAATAATTTAACTAAATTTGATTCTGTGATCATCTCCTCCTTACTAGAACATTTATTAATAATCACAGACGGATCCAAGTCGGACACATCAACAGCATCTGCATTTGTCACTCCTCAAACAACATATAAGTGCAAATTACACAAACTTTGCAGTATTTATACGGCTGAAATTAATGCCATAGCCACGGCGCTTTACAATGCTCCTTGAGCTCAGCCATTGAATATGTTGTCCTGGTGTCAGACTCACTTATAGTTTTAAGCTCCATGAAGAACATGTATTCAGATCACTTAGGAATACACTGCATTCTAGATCTGGTCAAGAAACTCTATGAACGAGGAAAATCGGTGTACTTTATTTGGTCACCAAGACATATCAGTATAAGAGGTAACAGGTGGTTGATAAAGCAACATAAGAAGCTCTAGCCCTCCCAGAACCTGGCAAGACGAGCGTTGATGACCCTTAGGTTTTAAGCTCAAAAATCACAAATAAAAAATTAAAATAAACAAAAATTGCCTAAAATAAACCCAAATATAGTTGTAGTAATCTAAAAGCCACTTCAATGTAATCTCTGGTAGATGCTGTCTTTTTGGTTACTATTCTTTTTATTTATTTTATGTTAAATTTACCTAGTTCTTCTAATATCTCTCTTTCTTCAATTCTGTTTAAATCTGGACAAAATATGACTCCCTTTCTTATATTCAATTTTTCATGAGAAA
Source organism: Euschistus heros (assembly GCA_003667255.2). Taxonomy (NCBI): domain Eukaryota; kingdom Metazoa; phylum Arthropoda; class Insecta; order Hemiptera; family Pentatomidae; genus Euschistus; species Euschistus heros. The sequence goes on from RCWM02000074.1 coordinate 887,434, forward strand.
TTACTTTTATTTTTATTATTGAACCAAAATTATTTAGTTTTAATAATTTCTCGGACTGTTCTTTTTTTATTTTAAAATTATCTGATAAATTCAATTTATTCCAATCAAAATTCTATTTCAGATTATTGTTTACTAATTTAATTAAGATAATTTCAATGGCCAGCTGTCGGAAGGAGGAAACGACGATGAAATTCGTGGAGGATTACCTCCATCACAAATTTCTGTGGAATTTCTAACATTCCGAATAAAGAATTAAACAAATAAAAACAAGCAACAATTAACGATATTGCTTTTTCAATGGGTATACCAAACTTCAGTACCAAAGAAATGGAAGTGAAGATGAGAAATATACAATCAACTTGCTTGAATAAGCACTTGCTTACTAGACAGGTGTAAACAGGCCGTTAATCAAAGTAGGGAAGGATAAATGAAATGGTATTCTGAGGGTTATCTTGTTCTCATAAGCCCAGAAATGTATTCAGTTGTGGTTTTCTTTTCTTATTGTGGTCTGCAATAGGTGGAATGTTAGTAAGGATAAATAAATTAGAAGGTTATCAGTTTACAGATGATAACTGCAGTAAAGGATGAAGAAAAATATGACATCAAGGCACCTAGATAGAAAATTGTATAAAGAGACAAATAAGGTCTTAAAAGGAGGTTCATCTTGAATAAATTCATACTGTTGTTAATTGGAAAGGTATGACTTTACTAATGTGTATTATATTCAGATAGGGAAAGGTTTCAGAGTTTACTAAGGGGGATGATGTGTTGAAAACTATTGAAGGATAGTTTTTTTAGTATGTTCTATTTGTATTTAGGACCAGGAGCCCTATGATTATTATTATTACAAGCGAATTGACCGCTTAAGATCACGCAACAACTTCGTAATTTATTTTCTTCTTGGTGCAAAATTTTCTTCCTCTGCATCCAATACTCCTTCATGTGTTCACTGGCCTGCTTTTGCTGCTCCTCCATCCAGACTTTTGGTTTTCTTTGTTTTTCTTGTGGCTTGAATCCCCTCCAAATTATTCAATACATCCCTAAATCTTTTGCTGTCTAATAGTAGGCCTTCTCAGATGCTTTATCTTTTCATAGCCATTTTTACTTCCTTAGTCCATGCTGCTGTGGTTTTCTTTCTCCAGAAGTAATCAAATATCAGTTTAGTAAGTCTCTTTTGGTCCATTCTGTACAGGTGTCCGAGAAATGTCAACCTCCCCTTCTTCATGGTTTTACGAGGGTGAATCAAATATAAACGGTAATTTTCAAAATTATATTTATTGAATAATATTATACAGAAACTATACCTTCAACATTTTTCAATGTAGTCTCCTGCATTATCTACACACTTCTGCCACCGATTTGGAAGCTTGAATATTCCCTGTTCATAAAAAGACTGAGGGCGAGTTTTTAACCATTCTCGCACGTGCTTTTCGAGTCTTCATTGTTTTCAAATCGTTTTCCTCCAAGTGATTCTTTCAGGGGCATCGTCACATGTGATGAGACGTGGGTCCACCATTACACCCCCGAATCGAAAATGGCAAGTAAGGAGTGGCGAAGGAAGGATGAAGGCTGCCCAGTGAAAGCCAAAACTCGTCTCTCAGCCGGAAAAGTTCTTGCAACAATTTTTTTTGACTCAAGGGGAGTTCTACTCATTGATTTTCTTCACGATCAACGAACAGTGAATGCGGCTTAATACTGCCAGGTGCTACAGTCAGCAAAAACCAGTTACCGGAACAAAAGACAAGGTGTGCCCATTAGAGATGTTATCCTTCTCCATGACAACGCAAGGCCTCACACCGCATTGTTGACAAGGGATAAATTGGAAGAAATGGGCTGGGAAACTCTCGAACACCCTCCTTATAGTCCAGACCTGTCCCCTTGTGACTATTTTTTGTTTGCGCCCCTGAAAGAATCACTTGGAGGAAAACGATTTGAAAACAATGAAGACGTCGAAAAGCACGTGCGCGAATGGTTAAAAACTCGCCCTCAGTCTTTTTATGAACAGGGAATATTCAAGCTTCCAAATCGGTGGCAGAAGTGTGTAGATAATGCAGGAGACTACATTGAAAAATGTTGAAGGTATAGTTTCTGTATAATATTATTCAATAAATATAATTTTGAAAATTACCGTTTATATTTGATTCACCCCCGTATCCAACCGGACAGGAGATAGAGTGAGAATCATAGATTGTCTCATTTCCTTGCTGGTTTGGTGGCCCTGAAGAAGATCTGCAAGACAGGTCAAAAAGTCGGAACTCATAAAAAAAACATGTCCTAGCATTTTCGAACAACGTTCCTAGAAACGTTCCTAGCATCGAAAAACTTTCGATTGAGTGCCGACCTGTTTCACAAGACTTCTTTTGGGTGACCAAACCAGTAAGGAGAATAGCCTTAATTTACTTTGGATTCAGACATAGTCTAAATAAGAAGACAATAATACAAAAAGAAAAGTGAATTTAAAAAAAAAAAAAAAAATCATATTTATAAGTGTATATTATCTGGACATAAATAAATATCGAAACCAGAATTTTCTGATCCAGTGGCAGTTTGTGTAACATTAGTTATTTCAAATTTAGATTTCTTACCTTTGTTTTATTTGTTCTTTGCCATTTTTGTGTTATGTGTTACTAAAAATTGTGCAGTAGTTGATACAACTTTAACAAAACAATCACAACATAAAAAATCTCCATCACACTTAAAATCTCAATTGAAAACTCATTTACATTCTTTCTAACAAGAACTTTTTTCTTTGCAAGAGTGATTTTCTGCATTTTAGGTGCACACAAATTAACATTTAATGAATGATGTTGGTGGACAATGCGTGATAGACTGGGTAATTGAATGTTTGTAGGAAGAAGGGAAATTAATTGTAGTGAGCGAGAACAAAATTAATCAGAATGAACAATTTTGAGCAAAGCAAATGCGATCAAAAGTTCATACAAAAGCCCTTAACGTAAGGCCTTCAAGACCCATTTACACTTCTCACTTTGAATGGACAATCGAAAGTGAAAAGTGTACATTGCCTTTCATCCATAGTGAACACTATAAATGAACGATGAAACAAGTTGACAACCTGCCTAATTTTGAGAAAAGAGTCGTTTCTCGAACCGATGACTCAACCAGGATCTGTTCATTTTCCCTGCTCTGTTCATTACTTTACACTTGACCAGTCTGACTCTCTTCCGTAGTTTGTGTTTTTAAATTCGAATTTTATAAAATGTCGTTTAAGTGGTAAGACAAGGATTACTAGTGCTTGTGGAACAATAAATGTACTGACTATAACAAATTGAATGATTTGGATTTGAACACTAATTAAATGATTTGTATATTCCTCAGGATCGCAGATTATCTCTTGAGATCGATGGTTTCACTCACCAACGATTTTTAGCGTTTCGGATTGCCGCAATTAATGACTCCGGTGTGTATATTGGATCACCTTTCAGCTGTCGTTTCACTTGACGCTCTATTAACGAATGTGCAGAGTCTTCCTCATTTTTTTTTATTTTATTCATTTATTTTGGGTATTTTATTTTTCTAATAAACTAAGGGTTTGCCGAAGAAAAAACTGCCGAACTTTTATTCTCAACGGATCTTTTATGTTTTTTGGGGGCTGAATCCGAATCTGAAGTTTGCTACCACGGCAAACGTCGGCTTCATACCCATAATTGCAAAATACCGGTTATTTTCGGTTTTTTACCTATAACACGAAAACTAAGCCTTATTCGAAGAAAGTCAGTTATGAACCCACCTAGTCCTCAGATACCTCTAAGTCAGCATTCTCAGAGATCTAGTATATATATTCCTCAGATCTAGGAGAGAGCAATCAGTTCAATCAGTTCTGTCATAGCATTTGTACATAGTTGTTTTCAGTTTAAGATCTATTTGTAAGTTTGCTTTAAATAAAGTTTTTAAAAAGTGAATTAGTGGTTCCAGTTATTTATTTGGCGCCCGAACAGGGACTGGTGCACTTCAAGTTAGAAGAGAAGAAGGTTGGCAAAGATATTCAAGAAAATCTGACGAAATAGACCCATTGGTCAACAGGATTTGGGATATTCGATACTGAAGAACTGGTCAAGAAGGTCCGATGAAATATTGAACAGGATCTGGAGCAGCTCACTTGAAGGTGTATTTCAATACTTCAGCGCCAGTCAAGAAAAATATTAAATACTGGATTTCACCATAAAACACTTCTTTATTTCAAGGTAAACATTTTATTGTAAACATTTTTAAACATTTATTATTGTTAACATTTTATTATTATTAAACATTTAATTTTTATGCAAAAAGATTATTGTAAGGGTAAATTAAAAAAGATATTAAATAAAAATAGGTTTGAGTTAGAAAAAATTGAAGAGGAAATTAACAAAATGACTACCAAACTAATGACAAAAGAATGTTACGATCACCTACCACATTATGAAGGTGACCCATCACAACTCGTATTTTTTATCAAAGCAATTGAGCTTATTTATAATGCCAATTGCAACGAAAACATACTTAATAGGGAGGAGAATGAACAATTGCTATTACAAAAAGCATTGTTTCGATTAGAAGGTACGGCAAGACATCTATGCATGTACGAAAATTTTATGACCGTGAACGAGCTCAAAACTAGATTAATAAATCAGTTTAGAGACAGTAGGACAACAACGCACCTACAATACGAAGCATCACAAATTTCCATTAATCGGAATGAACACCCAATTGACTATATAAACCGGGTAATCCCCTATGAAATACTAATAAAAAATAGAATATTAGTTGATATATCTATCGAAAATAAACCACAGGAAACCGCCACACAAATGAGAATATTAGTCGATCACGTGATCAGGAATTTACATCCTAGATCAAAAGACACCCTGAATCACATCACTATTCGAGAACTTTCAGACATGAAAAATATCTGTACAACGAATGCAGAATAATCATAGAAGATTATACCCCCAAGGTCATGGTAGAAACTACCAGCCCCACCATTATAAACAAAATAAGCCCGAAAAATATCAAAACCCATCAAATAATAATTACAATCATCCTAATTACAATAAAGTCCCCCAATATCATCAACCACAGAACGATTACCACCAAGGATCTGTTCAGCAGAGATATAATAGAAACTATAACCCTCAAAATTACTACAAAGACCAACAGCCATATAGAGGTCATAGTAGCCAAATAAGAAACCCATATAACCCTTCAAATTTTAATTTTAATAATCAACAACAACAACCTTATAATCATCCCCAACAACAAACTTATAACCAACCCCAACATCAAAATCCAAATTCTCAAAACACTGTTTCTATGAGAACAGTGAAAAGTAACAACTTCCATCACCTCAAAGAGGAAAATCAGGAATTAAAAACAAGATTGGCGGCATTGGAAACAAAATTTGAAAATTTTTTAGGAGTATGAGAACAAAAAACGGAACCACCAGACAATGCCCAGTATACCATCTAAATCTTTTACATGATTCTCCTTCATTTCAAGACAATACTGGCGACCATTGGTTAGTGGATACAGGATCCGAAATTAATTATATAAACCCCCGTTCCGTACCCGTAGGAACTGAAATTAAATCGGAAGAGTTCATAGTCATCACCCCCATAGGAAGTGAGAGAGGAAATGGCTCAGTGCTAATTGATCTTGCTCCTAGGCTAGGGTTGAGAGATGAATTTTTAGTTAGATTTAAGATATTTAAATTTAGTCAAAAATATGAATTGTTATTAGGAATGGATACAATGGAAGCATTAGAAAATAAGATTAATATTACAAAAAATATAAAAGAAATTAAATTTAATAAATTAAAAATAAAAATATTAAATGGTGAAATAATGAATATTGATAGAAATGAATTGAATATCATTAATAATAAAAAAGAATTATATCAGTTAGTAAGATATTATCACATAGAAAAGAATACTAAAGTAAAATTATTTGATATTTTGATGAAATATCCATAAATTGTTAAGTCGGAAAACGAAAAATTAAAGCCAACAAACCTTTTGAAACATAAAATTAGATTGAAGACGGATAAACCAATTTATACCAGAAATTACAGATACCCACAATATTTCAAGGAAAAGGTCGACGAAGAAATCAATAAATTGTTAAAAAATGGAATTATCAGAGAGAGTAATTCCTCTTACAACAGCCCAGTTTGGATAGTCCCAAAAAAAGAAGATGCATCGGGTAAAAAGAAAATTAGAATGGTGATTGATTATAGGAAACTAAACGCTGAAACAATACCAGATAGATTCCCTCTACCTAATATAGAAGATTTATTGAATAAACTGCATGGATCAAAATATTTTACAACAATTGATTTAACTTCAGGATTCCACCAGATTGAGATGTCGAGCGAGTCCATTGGGAAAACTGCGTTCTCGACAGACACAGGTCATTATGAGTTTCTAAGAATGCCCTTCGGGCTGAGCAATGCACCTCCTACATTCCAGCGTGCAATGAATTCAATGCTATCTAACACCGACAACATGCTCGTCTATATGGATGATATAATTATTTATTCTAAAACTCCCGAAGATCACCTGAAACATATTGAAACCATATTAAGAAAACTAAAAGAACATTCACTATCTATTCAACTTGATAAGACGGAATTTATGAAAACTGAATTATCATTTTTAGGGCACATATTAACAAAAGATGGAATTAAAACCATTAAAGAAATTAAACAATTTCTGGGAATGTCAGGGTATTACAGAAAATTTATAAAAAATTATGCTCAGATAGCAAAACCTTTAACTAATCAGCTACGAGACGAGAGTAATATTGACCCTACCAAATACAAAAACGCTTTTGAACAACTTAAATTACATTTAATAAATGCCCCGATACTTGAATACCCAGATTTTAACTCCCCCATGTTACTAACAACAGATGCCAGTAATACAGCACTGGGAGCAGTACTTTCCCAAATTTCAGAAGGGAGGGATCACTCTATAGCGTTCGCCTCTCATACTCTTTCCGCAACTGAACAAAGATATTCCACTATAGAAAAGGAACTCCTTGCCATTGTGTACGCTTGCAAACATTTCAAACCATATTTATACGGTCAAAAATTTACAATAATCACAGATCATAAACCATTACAGTGGTTGTTTACGATGAAAAATAATAATACAAGAATCATAAAATGGATATTTTTATTAAGTGAATTTCAGTTTGACATAAAACATACTGACGGAAAAACCAATTTTGTAGCCGATGCTCTAAGTAGAATTAATATAGAAAATGAATATGAATTAAATGTAATTGATGAAATGGATATAGATCCAGATGAAGAACTAGACAAAATTTTACAAGAAACAAGTAATGTAGAATTGCCACCAATACCTTCAGAAGACTATGATGAAATTTTGCAAGAATTACCTTCCCCTCAAAATGAACAATTAAGTTTAGCTCCAACCCAACATTCTCAAGATTCAAGCAATGAACAGATTCTTATAGTACCCGAAGATAGAGCAATAAATGTTGAAAAATTCCAAATTTTAATTCAAAGGGGTTCAGCCAAACCCATTATTACTAAACCCTTCGGTAAGACAAGAATTTATTTAGAAACTCCATACCCTTGGAAAAATATACCTAGAAGAAACACTTCTTGAATTAATAAAACCAAAAACCGTGTATGGTGTCTATTGTGAACCAAACGTTGAGTCTGTAAGGACTGAATTTGAAGCCATATATAACAAATTGACCGAAATAATAATTAATAAATTCCCCACCATAAAAATAAAAAGATATAAAAGAAAACTAATCGACGTATTAGAAAGAGATGAGCAAGAAGAGCTGTTAGAAACGTACCATACAGGAAAATCATACCATAGAGGTATAATAGAAACATTTGAGAAACTCAAAAGAAATTATTATTGGCCCAATATGAAAGATGACATATCTGAATTTTATAACAAATGTTCTATTTGCAGGCAAGTGAAATATGAGCGAAAGCCTATTAAAACTAAATATCAAATAACCCCAACAATGGAAAGACCTTTTGAAGAAGTAATGATAGACATATTAAAGTTTGATTCTCATAATATAGTAACCATAATAGATACCTTTTCAAAAAAACTTTTCGCAAGATTATGTAAGCATGTAAATGCAATTAATATATTTCAGGTACTAACCAAATATTTGGCCCTATTTCCAAATCCCATTAATATATTTCAGGTACTAACCGAATATTTGGCCCTATTTCCAAATCCCATTAGAATAAAAATGGACAACGGAAAAGAATTTAGTAACAACTTAATCAGAAATTTCCTTGAATCATTAGGAATAGGAGCTTACTATACAACGCCAAACCACCCTAACTCCCTAGGACTCTTAAATAGAGCCCAATCAACTTTGATTGAAATCTTAAGAGCTTTAAAAGAAGAAAATCCAAGAAATGATTTAAAAATAAATGTAAATTTAGCAACACTAACTTTTAATAATTCAATCAATCAAATGCTTAAACTTACTCCAAACGAGATTACCTACGGAATCATAAAAGACCCTGAAAAGAATGAAGGAATAATTAAGGAACAGCTTGTAAGTGAATATCACAAAAACATGAATATTGTCCATAATAAATTAAAAATAGCCATAAATAAAGAAAAAGAGGAAAGAACCAACAAATTAAACAGGAATCAGGAGGATCCTGTGATAGAACAAGATAAACCTTACGTCAAAAGAAGAATAAAGGATAAATCTGAAAATGTTTATAAACCTGTCATACCATTTATAGATAGAAATAAAACCATAAAAGTTCATACTGACAATATTGCTAGAAAAAGAAAATCTAAACGAAATCGCAAGAAAAAAATTATTTGAAACTGTTTCAGATGGAGAAATGGTATCTAGTGACCTCAGCGATATTGATAGTAACTTCAGCATATAAAGTAACCAATGTTCAGCATTCGTCAGGACTTATAACATTTAAAGTTCCGGAATCGAAAGTAATATCAGAATATAAAACTATTATACATTTTTTTTTAGACTTATCGAAATTAGTTGATGAATTAAGTAGACTTAGGTTTGCCCTAAAACCCAAAAATAATACAGTTGCACAAGAAATGGCTTTTAAACAATTAAATTTCCTCACGGATAAAATCAACAATATAATACCCAGAGGTAACAGAACCAGGCGTGGAAAAATAAATGGCTTAGGCAGCGCTATCAGCTGGCTTACTGGGAACATGGATGCGGAAGACAAAGCCCACTACGATAAAATAATTGAAACTTTAGAACATAACAACTATCAAATGGAGCATAACATTGCCAGTGAAATAAAAATTAGTAAACAGTTAACAGAAACTTTTGAAAAAGATGTTAAGTTATTAAATAAAAATAATGCTAAATTAAGTGAAGTCACCAATACAATGGACAGACTACAGACAACAATGTATTATAACGAACTATATAATGTTCTTACTTATTTAACTATTCAAGTAATTGACATAGAAAATTCTTTGGAAATGTGCAGAATGGGAATCCCTCATTCTAACATAATTAAACAGACAGATATTGATGATAAGACCCTAATTTCAAATGATTTAGAAACTACCTGCCTGACTAGCAAAATCTCTTGTACAATCAGACAAAATATAATTCATTATATAATATCAATACCAAAACTATCTCAAGTCTATAATACGATATATCTTTTATCAGTCCCGATTAAGGACAACAATCAAGTTATAACTACCCTAGTTAAGCATAATCTTATATTGTATAATATTCATGAAATGTTCACTGCTAATTGTACTTTTATTAAAACTAATTACTATTGTACTAACCTTAGTATAATTAATGACACTTGTATCTTTAGCGCTTTAAGGAATAATCTTTCACAATGTATTTCTACTAATATTATAAATCCTTCTTCTATTATTAAATATATTGACATTATTGATGTTTATTTAACTTTTGATATATCTTATGTAATCATATCCAGCAATGGAACTTTTCCTGTTAATTTACCAACTACTTCTATTATTAAGTTAGATAATAAGGAAATTATTGTAAACCAAAAACTAGAAAATTTTATATAAATTCTGATACTTTATCTATTAATCATAAGCTCACTAATTTTAAAATATTAAATATTACATTTGACAAAATAGATGTACCTGTAATATCACATGAAGAGTTTGAAACCTTAGAAACTAGTTATCACCCAATATTGTATTCTACCCCATTATTGCTTGTTTATATTACCATCTCCTATTTTGTTGTAATTCATTTAATTCACCTATATTATAAGGTATTGAAAATTTGTAAAAACAGAGGATTTCCAAGCCCAGCTGTAAATCTCCCTCTTGTCCAAAATGACCCAATTTTCTCTCTGAGTTCGAATTTTCAGAAGGGAGGAGTTATGTATGAACCCACCTAGTCCTCAGATACCTCTTAGTCAGCATTCTCAGAAATCTAGTATATATATTCCTCAGATCTAGGAGAGAGCAATCAGTTCAGTCATAGCATTTGTACATAGTTGTTTTCAGTTTAAGATCTATTTGTAAGTTTGCTTTAAATAAAGTTTTTAAAAAGTGAATTAGTGATTCCAGTTATTTATTTGTCTTTAAATATTAATTGTAGCTGGAATTTATATTTTATTATATAATACCTACGAAGTGAAAAAAAAAAACTATTCCAAAATCGGACTATTTACCGCGAAGATATAGTCTTGGGAAAAAGTGTAGAAATTGGTCAACTGGCGGCCAGTCCCACTTCTCCGCAAAAACATGCGTGTCGTACTTTTTTGTCTATAACTCCAAAACTATTTGTCCGATTCAATATTGCTTTTTTTATCTTAGCGATTCATCTTTTATGATTAAATTTACTATAAGACTATTATATATGAAGTTTTAATAATGAGCCTAAAAAGCACGCTAAAAAACCCCTTACTGTTGTGAAATCCACGTATTTTTTCACATTTTTCACTATAACTCTGAAACTATTCGTCCGACCCGAAATTTCAGGCAATAAATCGCCGTTGTTTTTCTAAGTCTCCCAAGTCCCAATATGAAGTGAAAATCTTCATCCATTCCTCTTCAGTAAACTTTGTGGAACTTTGCACTTTTCCGTACACATAGGTCCCATTTGCCTCTTCTTTTCGAACTTTGTTGCCTCCAATGTGCATTTTGTATTAATTTTTTACTGTTTCTAAACTTCTTATTTAGGTTCCTTTTCCATTTAATGTTGTTTCTTTTGCGCTTCACCCCTTTCTTAAGTGGACTCTTTAAGATTATCGGGGATGAAATATTGGAGGAACTTGAAGTATTAGGATTAGAACCAAGAGAATCATGAATATTACTATTTGATGTAATTATAGTGATATCAGTATCCCGGTTGTTTGAATTAGCGTTGCCATCACTCTCACTTGTATTGTTGGTCAGTATAAACGTGGTATTAAAATGTGAATCGTCATTGCCTTCGGAAAATGAACTTGAACTTTCATATTTGAAAGTGAAATTGATGAAGAACCTGATCTCGATCCAAAAGTGGAACTTATAACAGTTTTACTCATAACCTCTGCAGGCTCTGATGATGTGGCAGCAGCTGATACATTCTCTGCAAAAACAACAAGCCTAATTAGAGTACAAACCTCAAAATATTTATTAGGATAAAACATTGCAGCATAAAATTTTATAATTAATATACCATTATCCAGTCTTCCCTTGGAGTTGAATTGGTATTCAGGCCTGCAGAATGAGTCGGTGATGGACGGATCTTCCATTTTTCTGTATTTACATCCATCAACACCATTAACACCAGTTTGTTTTGTTCCTCGAGTATTTGATTGCATTATGCTATACTGAAAAATATCAGTTTACTATCAAGTAAACAAATTTTTACTTATTTAAAATAAGTTTCGCAAGCTTGTGTAATGGTTAAAACATTTAACATTACAGTAAGTTTTTAAAACAATACCGAAATAACTGGAAATAATTCAGAATAAAACGTGAATATCAAAAACTATTTAGTGCTACAGCGTCACATCTGCAGATAGTCCTAAAGCTCATGATGAAAGTGTTTTTTGTAACAATGTCATATAAGTAAATAATACAAAAATAAATACGATACTGTTTTGCAAGAAGGTCATAACACAAAATAAAACAAATATTACTCTTTACTGTCTTAATCTGCACGTCACATCTAAAGATAATGCATGATACACGATAAGGAATAAGATGAATAGTGGTCTTACCTTTTCAGCAATAAGGTCACAATCCGTAATATGTCACTCTTGTTAAGAAAATATCAGGGTTTCGTAAACAAACAGGGGTTCATAACTGACAAGGGGACGTTTTGACTTCTAACTCACATATTTGAATGCCGATTTTAGTGTAGGTATTAGGGATCTATAATAGTACAAAACTAGAGTTATAGCCGGCAGTGAGCATTGGGAGCTGAGAAAAAAAATAATATATGAAAATCACGTTTTATTTTTTTTTTTCTCAGCTCTCAGTGAAGATAGAGAAATAATTTGTTCACATAAAGTTGTAGTTTTGTATGCTGTGTGAAATAAAAATACATTCAGTATGCTCAAAACACAATCCGGCTTTAAGGTGGGGTTCCGCACCTGCGTTAAAAGACTTATATTCTCTGGTGATGACACGGAAGGCCACTTGGATGTACCCACTAACCTTGCTTCACCAGTAGCTTTTTCCCCAACTACTCTTCCTTTAGCTTGATAAGATAAAGATAATTGTTCTGTACCTGGTCCTTTTCAAATCGGCATTTTTTAACCAGGCCCAAGTTGTATTTCTCAAATCTATCTACTAAAGATATTTGTCAAATACCACTCACTTATTCAACAAGAAATCTCAGAAACCACCGAACAGATTGGAATGAAATTTAGTATACAGCTTCCTATAGGGCTGTAGGTGCTCGCTAAGCTAAGAAAGGGATTTAAAAAAATCGGCCTGGATCGCGGCTAATTCGTGAAAAAGCGATTTCTAACTCATTGGAAATTCTTTGAAATAACAATACTAATTTACAATTTATTTATAATAAATAATGAAACTTGATACATTATTTCTTATTAGATGTTAGATGCACAATAACAATTATTTTCTAAGTAGTTTGTCCTGTATCGGTACTACAAAGGGGTAAACAGTACTAATACAATTTTTAGTGGGTGAATAATAGTAGATTTATTGTCGTATGGTATATGGTGATAAACTAAGTTAAAAAATAGGTTAGATGCTTAAGCCACACACTTTTACCACAAATTAAGTTCCTTATAGTAGTAAACAAACAAAAATACATAACTGGTATGTCAAAACCTTATTATATGGTACCTTCTGTGAACTCATGGTGGCTGCAGCGGTGCACCCTTACAAGTTTGAGTTGTTCCGTGACGAGAAACTATTGGCCTGCTATGGAGAGGAAGTTGAGGGGGTTAAAAGACTTATGTTCTCTGTTGGTGACATGGAAGGCCAGTTAGATCAACTTATTCCTTACGAGCACCCTACCAACCTTGCTACACCAGTGGCTCCGTCCCTAACTGCTCTTCCTTCAGCTTTCCGGTCACAAGATAATTGTTTTGAACCTGGCCCTTCTCAAACAGGCCCATGTTGTATTCCTCGAATCTGAACAAGTTGTACCTAGCCTTTATGAATTTAATTCCTTGAACCAACAATCTACCTTTGTTCTCAGTTCAGATGAGATTAACGCAGGAAATGATTCAAAGATTTAGTTCACAACAAACAACTAAGGAAATCAGCTGCAAAAAGATAGTCAAGCACATCTAGAGGTTAACCAGGAAGTTGTTAAAAAATACAGGAAAAGGTATCCTGGAAAACATTAGCAGAAAATCGTTTGACAAACATAAAGAGAACCAACCCGAAGTTAAAAGAAATGTTGTACACACATATACAGAGGATCACCTAAATATACATAGAGGTGCTGTAGTACATATAAGTATAACAAAACCCATCCTGAAATCCATAGAAAGTCTTAAAAAAAATACTCAGAAAATAATCCTCAAGTTAAACATGTAGCTGTAACAAAACATGATGAAAGACGTTCAATGGAAAGGTTGCAGTCATGGACAGTGAAGTAGCATTCAGGTTACAAATATTACCCAAAAACTGAATATCCAAAAGATAAAACAGTCGATATTGGACGACGGTCAACTTGCAATGGATGTTTTGATGTAAAATGGAAGGACGAGAGCCCTGTCATGTGCTACAGTAACGGGAAAGTACAACTTCCTCCATTTCAAGAATATGCTGAACTCTTGCACAGCCTCCTTACTTACGAACATCCTGAGGTGGAGCATTTTCTAAATAATATTCGGAAATAGAACGGTTGTTTCCAAATGATGTCGTTTGGAGCAAAATAGATAAAAGAGGGACATTTCAAGCCAACATTTAAGGTGCAAGGACATGTATACCACAGAATAGAGAGTTTGATGCCTCAAACACAAATTATTTATTCAGATAAATTTTTTTGGTGATGACAACCATCCTTATTGTAAATATATTTAAAAATGCGGGGTGCATCAAATATAAGAAGGAATTAGGAAAAATCACGTTAGAAGTATGGCAGAGGATAAGCGATTATAAATATTAATCCCCTACCTTTTACCGCCGGGTATAAAGACTTGCTCTAGCCCTATTTTTGAGGGCCTACAACTTTTGTTCTATTTCTTCCCCATTGATGATTTTATTGACTAGAATTATAACATTGTTCATACATAACGGGAAAAGGATATAAATAAAAACATTATTTTATTATTAATTCATACAAAACTAGTTGTAAAAAAAAAGGAATCCACAAACAATAAAGTATTATCTATTCCTGGGTCATTCTCATAGCCTCAGCTAAAATTAAAAAAAAATTTATATTTTTAAAGTTGCTTAAATTTTTATTATTTTTGAGGTTTTTATTACAATTAACCTTCTATTTATTGAATTCCCAGGTGGGGCCGATTTCTTTTTTTTTATTTACCACTGTTTTGAAGCATTTTATAGAGCTTTTCATAGAAACGCTCTTGACCGTTACTCTTTCTTTAAACATTTTTTTTTTCTTATTAAAAAATTATTAATGTCCTCAAATGGATAAAACTAAATAAATAAAATAATAAAATTTATTATTGATACATAAAAAATTAAAGTAATAAAAAAATTGTGATCAATTCTGGAAGAATTTTACAAAAAAAATAGTTTAGTTGTTCAACTATTATATTGAATGAGATTTAATTTTTTTAAGGCATAACTATATGTGCATGTCCATACCTCAACTGAGGGTCGGTATGGACATGTACTTGTTACTATGTGAGGGAAGTCACAGTTATCCTGAAGATGGAGCAATTTTTTTTTTTTTTCTTTCTTTATTTCTCTTTTTTTTTTCTTTTCTTCTTCTTTATTTCTTTTTTTTTTTTTTTTTTTTTTTCCCTACCTTGCCTTTTCAGGCATACGGGGTTTTGACGGCAGCAGTTTCAACATGTGCTCCGAAACATGTTGAAGAAAATAAAAGATAAATAGGAGTTATGCCTTAAAAAGAAATATTAAGGTTTTGTTATTTTGAACCCCCTCCCCCCCCCCCCCCCCAAATAAAAAAAAAAAAAAAAAAAAAAAAAAAAAAAAAATTAAAATTAAGTCAGTGATGTTTCTGCCTTATAAAAGTGTTGGTAAATAGGTATATAACCCAAATATAAAATTTTACGAAATTCGATTGAGTCGTTTGTAAGTGTGAATCACCCCCCCCCAAAAAAAAAAAAAAAAAAAAAAAAAAGAAACAAATTAATGATGATGCACCCTTATAAAAGTGTTGGTAAATTAGTATATAGCCCAAATATAAAATTTTACGAAATTCGATTAAGTCGTTTGTAAGTGTGAATCCCCCCCCCCCCCCCCCCCCAAAAAAAAAAGAAAAAGAAACTTAAATTAATGATGTTTCACCCTTATGAAAGTGTTAGGAAATAGGTTTATAACTCTGATATAAAATTTGACGAAAATCGGTTGAGTTGTTTCGAAGTCCGATTCCGTTCCCCCTCAACCCCCCGCCAAAAAGGAACTCAATTCAGTGATGTTTCATATGTATAAAAGTGTTGGTACATTAATATGTAACAATTTAAAATTAAAAAAAATTGGTGTGACGGTCGTGAGGAACCTCCCTTAAATTAATGTTAATTGCAACACCAAAACCTTACCTAAACGGCTAGTTTGACTAATCAGTTGTATACATGTACAAATGTGTCGTCTAGTTGCAAAACCGGCCAACTCCTCAATTTTGAGAAATACGTTTTTTCTGTTTTTTGAGTCCTAAGATACATTTCCCATATACTGAAAACAAGAAACCTTACAAAAACCCGTGAAATCCTTGTTAAACCTGCGTTTGAAAAACACAGTGTGCTGCAAAACCGGCCAAATCCTTCCGTGAGTGAGTTTCAAAACCCGCCATCTCCACATCCGCTTGATCGCGTTGTTCCAGATCAAGAAGGCCTCTTATTAGGCAACTATCAGTCTGCTCCTACTTTTCCTGTAGTTAACGTTTATGCCTTAATCGTTTCGTGCACTTTTCATTCGATCTTAATGGAGACGTTTGTAGAAGAAGCTCCAGGTGATTTAGCCAGAAAAAGACAAAGAGACCATGCAACTTGGAGAAGAAAAAAACCCCTCCAGATCGGGTTTTTACCCAAATTGAGAAGAAGTTAACGAAAATTGTAACTCTCGTTCAGCCTTCAGAGTTTTACGGCATTCTCTCGGAAAGTGGAACTGTGTTCAAGCCAGGAAGAGACTACACAAATCTTGATTGGAAGAGTCCCAGTAGTGCCCTCCTCAAACCCCCTCCACTATGGCACTTCAAAGTCACCCCAACGAAGAGATTTTTCAGAACCAAACAAAATAATAAGGTGCTAGTTCAAGGGGAGGTTTTCTACAGATTGATTGATTTTTTACTGCAACGTCGTAGTATCAGCTGCTCAAGAAGGAGGAAGCAGAGAAGAAGATGAGAGTGATGAAGAAAAATAACAGGAAGAAATATGTAAGCCTGTTGAAGACGATAATACCGCAAGAGTATATTTTTCTGAATTTTTATATTTTTCTAAATTACGTTTTTCGGAAATTCTTCTTCTTCTTCTTTTAGCACAACAGACAACATATAGCGGCCCCTGGCTTTTTCAACTTCTGCCTTCCATTTCTCTCCGTCCATTTTCGGAACTTATTACTTTAAAAATAATTCTTGCCAGTTTTTCGGTCTACATGTTTAAGTAACACCACAACATTTCAGAGTTTAATTTTTTCAAATAATATTCACTTATTGAAGAAAGTTTTGTTCATTTGCATCCCAAAAAACCCGATATTTTCATTAAATTTAGTGATTTTTAAGTTCTAATTCATTGCAAAACCGGCCAACTCCAAAATGAGTTGCAAAAGTGGCCAAATCCAAAATAAAAAATTGAGTAACTCACCCCCTCCACTTGCCCCTTCCATTTCAAAAAGTGCTTTCAAACACACTACCCTAGTGCCACTAAAAACCGAAGAGATTTTCTTCCTACTTCGTTTTGGCGTGATGTAACAGAAAATCAGCTCTCCTGAAAAATTTTGTTTTTTGGAGATGGTCGGTTTTGCAACTAGACGACACAAATATTCAAATATGGAGTCCAGGAGCTTTTAAAAAATACGAATCATTTTTAAAACGTGTGACAGTCGTGAGTATGAAAAAGTACAAGTATTGATGCAAATCTTAGAAAATACACCAAAAAATGTCTTCCAAACACATCACTTATGAAGATAACCTCACGAATTACTCTGTAGATAGCAATAATTAGCACTAGCTTATTCTTGTAGAGAATATTTAAATAACTATTTAGTGTGACGGTCGTGAGGCCAAACCGAGGTACAAAAAGAAAACGGAATTTTCAGTTTCCCTTTATAGTTTAAAAGCATGTTAATTTATTCTTCAATATAAGGTCTCATACTCTGTAAAATAAAAACATAAGTTTTCTAAAAATAAATACTTAAATAACTTCCTTGAAATCTCATACTATAGCTAGGGACAAGTGAAAGTTATGAGTTTATAAGCCTTTTTGTAGCTATAGAAAAAAAACAAAAATATTTTTCGAAACTAGGCTGTATGCACCAACTTTAAGGGGTCGGTGTACGTTCAAATCCACAAAAAATATTGATTTGGAAGTTTTAGTTCCATCTTAAGTCCAGCAGGACAGTGAAAAATCACTGCCGTGAGAATGGCCCTCCTATTACTTATTAAAAAATTAAAATTACTTATGCTATATTACTGCACATTAAAAAAATATATATTATGAACAAATATGATATATTATTTTTGCATAATTGTTGCTTATTCTTAATAAGGAATAATTATATTATGAGCTGTATTCATTAAAATTATTTACTTTTTTAATATCCAAATCAAAAAGCTTTAGTACTTTTACTGATTTCATATAAAAGTGATGAGTACAAAAAGTTATTGAATTTTTCAATTGAATGAGTTTAAATAGGCAGTTTCCTTCTTTCCCTTCCTGCCGCGCGTATTCCTGAGATATAAAACTCATTTTTCTGTCTTACGTTTTGCCACAGGAATCCACGGTCAAGATTATGCTAGGTTCGGTAAAAAGAAAGAATGTAGAAAAGACGCGAAATCCCTAGACGGCATAGGATCAAAGGAAATATCAACATTTCCAATACTATCGTAGGTTCAAACAACAATGGTCTGGTAGGACAAGGTGTTTACAACCATTTCTTTGTGAAATTGATTTTTTTTTTTTTTTTTTTTTTTTTTTTTTCATTTTGATCAATCCTTTTAATTGTTTTACAAGAGTAGTTTCACTTCTAGCATAGGATCAAAGGAAATATCAACATTTCCAATACTATCGTAGGTTCAAACAACAATGGTCTGGTAGGACAAGGTGTTTACAACCATTTCTTTGTGAAATTGATTTTTTTTTTTTTTTTTTTTTTTTTTTTTTTTTTTCATTTTGATCAATCCTTTTAATTGTTTCACAAGAGTAGTTTCACTTCTCATTTATTCGACATATCACACACAGTATAGGCCTATTTGACTATTTTCCTCCTTCGAAACCCTAATCTCAAAGTAAAGGTAATAATAAATAATTGTAAGCTTTTTTTGTATGAGAAACTACCCACTTTTTTTTACGTTCCAGGGTCTAAATTGTAGAAAAAAATATGTTTTTTTACAGCTTAAAGTTAGAAAACGGTTAGACATAAGAAATAATTCATTACAAACCTTTTGATTTGAATAAGAAGTAATTTTGGGAAAAATTTGATTTCGTAAATTCTATTTTTATTTATTTCAAAAAAACAAAACATTTTTTTGAACTTCCGCATACCCTCTTTTCACTAGTCTATTCGGTTAAGAAACACGGAAGGCTACAAAGACTAAGAAAATATTTATAAATATATTGCAATGGATCTAATAAGGTATTTGATCGCAAAAGGGAGTGTGTGCGTTTTAAAACCCCTTTACTGCGAAATAAGTATATTTTGCCACTTATGATTCCATTTTTTTCTGTTTGGTGACTAAATTGTTGAAAGGACATATATTGATATTTACAAGCTTACAATCAGAAAACGGCTAGGTGTATGAATACATTTATTAAAAACATTATTGAAATGTTTAATTCCGAAAAAATTGGGACCTCTCCTCTCCCCCCACCCTTACTCAACCTCCAGTGTCGGTGACATTTAGTAGGTTTACCTTCTAATTACTCCCGGCGAAGCTGTGACATCAAAAATTATCGCATATTTCATGCAATCTACACCCCTCATTTCAACACTCTTTGACTAGGGTCGCACTTTTCTGCGAAAACACCTATATCACCACTCCTTTGGCTACAGTTCCGAAACTAATTGTTCGATTCGAAATTTCTTTTTTTCATCTGTATGCTCATTAAATTTGCTATAAGAACCTATATATAAAGTTATGATCAAGTTTCGTAAAATTACCATACCAGCACACTAAAACCCGCGACCTGTTTTGAAATTCAAACTTGTTAAAGTCATTTAATTAATTAATCTGGGCTGCAAAGCCCAGATAAACTTAATAGTATTGGTTATTATTTGTAAGGTTAACATCATATTTAAAAAACCAAAGGTCCTTTATTTTTTATACAATATTTTTTCGAAATCAGCAACACAAAATATATAGGAAAAGATGATATTTTTGGCTGGCTAGACCTACAAGTTACCTCTCTGTGCGTTGGTGTTCCATATTGGTGTTATTTTATTGAACTCTTTCAATTGAAAAATTCAATAACTTTTTGTAATCACTTTTATATGAAATCAGTAAAAGTACTAAAGCTTTTTGATTTGGATATTAAAAAAGTAAATAATTTTAATGAATACAGCTCATAATATAATTATTCCTTATTAAGAATAAGCAACATTTATGCAAAAATAATATATCATATTTGTTCATAATATATATTTTTTTAATGTGCAGTAATATAGCATAAGTAATTTTAATTTTTTAATAAGTAATAGGTATAGATAATACTTTATTGTTTGTGGATTCCTTTTTTTTTTTTCAACTAGTTTTATATAAATTAATAATAAAATAATGTTTTTATTTATATCCTTTTCCCGTTATATATGAACAATGTTATAATTCTAGTCAATAAAATCATCATTGGGGAAGTGAAATAGAACAAAAGTTGCAGGCCCTCCAAAATAGGGCTAGAGCAAGTCTTTATACCCGGCGGTAGAAGGTAGGAGATTAATGTTTTTAATCGCTTATCCTCTGCCATACTTCTAACATGATTTTTCCTAATTCCTTAGGAACTTATGCTACTGGTAGTATCATGATAGTTAACATATTTGAAGTTGAGATTTTATCAACAAGTTCTAATGGCCATAACATTTGCTGTGTTCAACCGATTACAATAGTAATAGCATCACAAGAATGAGCGTACATTCTGCTTTTTATTCATGCATATAATATTGGGTTTACTCCAGATTTTAGTGGACAAAAACTGATGTGAATAAAAAATTCTGAGGTCAACTATAACTTGAGATATCTCCATAAGGGGAAACCCTGCGACCTCCGGATTTGGGCTGAATTATGCAGTTTTACGGCTTCAAGATGCCCTGAAAATTTGGTTTGAATCGTTGGCAAAATCTGTGAGATAGCCTAAATTATTTACGTTTTTTCACAAATTTACAGACTTCTAGAACTCTACAAAATTTATGGGAATGAAAAAATTTGATTTTTGATTTTGGCAAAATTTGGTTTCATGTTTTTTGAAATAAAGAATCTGAAAATGATATCAGTTTTTAGTTTAAAAATTTTCCTCACCTATATTATATAAATAAAACATTTTAAAATGATCTATTTATATTATTTTTTTAATTTTTAAACGCTAAATTTCAAAAAAGGCCATTTTTTAAAAAAACATAGATAAGAGGAGTTTTATTTTTAACCAAAACCTGATATTATTTTTAGATCGTTCATTAATCTAAGGGTTTTAATGCTATTTGAAATGAAAATATAGGTGAGGAAAATTTTTAAACTAAAAACTGATATCATTTTCAGATTCTTCATTTCAAAAAACATGTAGAAACCAAATTTTTTCTAATTCCTATATTAAATTTTTTCACCCCCATAAATTTTGTAGTTTTAGAAGGATGTCAATTTGTAAAAAATGTAAATAATTTAGGCTAAACAAATTTTCCAATATAGCTCCTAAATGGTTAGTCCTAGCGACAAATATATTTTCTATATATTACTATTAGCAAAGTTTTGATCCAAGCAACACCAACAGAGCTAGGTTGTGTCTAAATGTTTCATTTTTGAGGGTGAAAAGAAAGCATGAAGATTAGTTAGAGACTGTTTGAGATTATTAGTGTTACTTGTATTATTCATTATATGCTTTAACATAGTATTAGATCAAAAATTATCTAATGGACTAATAATACAGTACTAGTATTGTCTATTAACTTAAAAAAACATTCTCTTTTGGTTTACCATTAAACACTATTCACTTACATTATAAAAAAAAAAAAAAAAAAAAAACCTGTACCACTTACAACCCATGAAGGGTCTTGGGTTCAGTACTTAGGTAGGCTGTAATGTTTCTAAGCCAACGGTTGTGAAAGGAGGTGATTTGGCCAGAATTCACGCTCAACCGTCAGGTTTTTCCCCAATTAAGGGTACCCACTTTTTAGGAGGCTGGGTGTGCCCCAGGAGGGTCTCCCGACCTCGAATTCGATCCGCGGCCGAAATAACAGAAAATAAATTTTCTGCCTTCAGTCGGCAGAACTCGGGCCCGGGAGCATGGTAGTTAAGTGCCTTACCCACTGAGCTACCGCGCCTCCTTACTTACATTATAACCTAAACCAAATAAAGACCCTTCAGAAACCGTTAACTATAGACCAATTAGCCTTCTTAATACTCTTTCAAAAATATTTGATAAATATTCTTGAAGAGGTTAAACAAGTTTATATCAGACAACGATATCATGATTAATGAACAGTTCGGTTTTAGAAACAACCATTCCACAGTGGCACAGTTGGCTAGATTGACAGATTTTATTACAGCAGGTTTTAATGAAAAAAAAACAAACATACTGGGATGATCTTATTAGACATCGAAAAGGCTTTTGACACAATATGGCATAACGGACTAATATACAAGCTTATCACTTACCAATTCCCACCCTACATCATTCATATTATCAATTCATTCCTTTCTAATAGATCCTTTCAAATCACAATCAACAACACTACAACACCTAAACATTTCCTATCAGCTGGTCTTCCCCAAAGATCCTGCCTTTCTCCTACTCTCTTTAACCTATACATATCCAACCTACCTTCTCTTCCTTCAGTTGAAAGATCCTCTGATGACACAGTCATTTACACTAGTTCCTACAGGATAGATACAATAGAAAAAATATTAAAATCACTATACTCCAAATTCAATAAAGATTACAAAAAATGGAAAATACAAATTAACGAACATAAAACTGCAGCAATGATATTTACAAAAAGAAGGCCTAAAATAGTGAATCATATCCTAAATAAAATTCGAATTCCCTGGGCACAAACTGCTACCTACCTAGGTCTTGAATTAGATAAACGTTTTAACTTTCATATCCCATATTAATAATGAATGCTGCAAAGCCAAAAAACTTATCAGCAAAATGTCACCATATTTCCAAAGAAAATCCCCACTATCAACTCGCAACAAAATTATTTTATATATATCAGTCATTTGACCATTACTCTCCGGTATAGAGCTACACATGTGACTTCAATTACAAAAAAATAGATAGAATTCAAAACCAATGCTTGAGAATCATTAACGACTACCCAAGAAATACAAAAATAACTGACATGCTGCACGATCTAGATTTTCAAACAATTAAAGTTTATTTACACCCAGACTCAGAACTTTTTCAACTCAACAATAAACTCAAGGAATTCCATTTATAAACAATAGGCAAATATAACAAGCTAACCTTAAGAAGATACGTACACAAACAAACTAGACACATATTACTAGAATAAAATTTATTTAATAAGACATTCTTAGAATTTATCAGTTGTAGTTAAATTTTAATTTAGTAAATCAATATATTGTACGAGATAATTTATTCTTAAATAGCAATTAATTTTAACGCCCATAACTTTTGAATATTTTTATATAGTTTCCATTTATTTATTTTATTACTTTGTTTTATTTAATTATTATTACATTTTTATTTTATTTTTTTATTTTTTTTTTTTAGTAGGTTTTTTTTTCAGTTTTTCCTACAGTTTAAAAAATTTATTCTAAGTTTAATTTATACTGAACAAATTTGTAGTGTAAATTGTTTTATTAGCAAAACATGTATTTATACAAATATGTTACAAAATAGTAAATTGTAAAATTCCGTAAAATAAAGCTCTTTTTATTTATTTTATACTTACATTATACACTTCAAATTATTTTACTCTATCTAGGTGTTATTGTAATGAATCCAACTACTGTAGAAAAGATGTAATAGTTTCAATAAAAAAACAAATGTTTTTATAAAATGAATCTCGCTTGATTATCGAGACTTATTCTGCTTTAGTATTCCTGTGTCCCATTCATTATTTCAACTTTATTAAAGTAGCCTTAATTACATTACATTACCGATAGTTTGTCTTTTATCTTTTATCATTTGCTCATCTGACGGAGATTAGTGACTTACATAGTATGAGAAACAGTAGATCTTTATTTATTTAGCTTCATGTTAATGTTTCTGTTTTGTTTGTTTTTTTTTTAATCATTTGTGAATCTACTTATTTATAATATGGGATCATTACTGTGAAAAAATTAGTTTATGTGTCACTATGTTACAAGTTAGTATAGAGCTCCATGTATTTTATAATGAGGCCATTCTGCCTGCTATCTTGTTTTTGTATGTGCATGAGCCTTCTCTCTTCCAATAGTGAAGATATAACATCCTATTTCTACCAGAAAAAAATGAAATTGTTTTCAAAATAAATTAAAATTATAAAATTTATGTTTGTTTTTCTGTTTTCAGTTGTCATCCTTGTTTGAAGCAAGACCACCTATTTCAAAGGCCAAGATGACAGCCATCACACGCTCAGCAATAAAAGCAATAAAGTTTTATAAACATGTTGTCCAGAGTGTTGAAAAATTTATTCAAAAGGTTATCTAGTTTTTTTTTTAAGTGTTATCTACTGAGAATTAATCTTAATAATCGAAAAAAATAGTTTAGTTAATTTTATATTTTGATTATTTTAGTGTAAACCAGAATACAAAGTTCCCGGATTATATGTTGTTGACTCGATTGTTCGTCAATCTCGCCACCAATTCTCTCCAGAAAAGGATGTATTTGCACCAAGGTTTGCTCGTAACATTCAAACAACATTTGCCCACTTATTTAATTGCCCATCTGATGACAAGGTATTTTTTTTTATTTTTTACAGCTTACCCATAATTTTTTTTTTTTCTTAAGGATTTACTCCATTTTGATTTCAACAAAATTTATCTTTTATTTTGTATGTAGGGTAAAATTGTAAGAGTATTGAATCTATGGCAGAAAAACCAAGTGTTTACTCCTGATGTCATCCAGCCTCTCCTGGACATGGCATCTCGTGTTGGAACTGATCAGCCATTACAACCTACCAATGGTGTGCAGTTAAAAACACCTCCCACAGTTCAGAATCAACCCAGAACACCAAGTAAGTTGAAACTCCATATTTATTTTTTATTTAATCCTGATCATCAGTCTAAATAAAAATAACTTATATTTTAACAAACGTTTTTTCTAACATTCTGACAGTCTTCAAATTTTTCTTTAGGCTGAGCAAAATAATATTGAGGCTTTTCATTATTATCTGTTAGTTATTAAATATAAGCAAGTAGTTAATTTCTGTTGTAAATTTTTATATTGTGTCACTTGAAATTTTGGACAAATGTAATTTTAATTGATTTTGGTTATACTTGTGCATTATTCTTATCAAAGGTTTTTCAGTAGCTGATAATTTTATTTGTTAATTCATTATTCAGAGTATTTATTACTAAATAATCACATTTCTTATTTTGAATAACTAATAATATATGTTACTAGTCATCAGAGATATTAAAGATTTTTTTATTGAAACATTCATAACTTAATTGGCCTCAGATATTGTATTTGATATCCTGGTCAGTGTAAAGTTTAATTAAGGTAGGATTAATTCATGATTTTAATAAAATAAACATATTATTTTAACTTGTAAATAAAAAAAATATATATATGATTATCATATATAAAACAAAATATATATGATTTTTAAAATAAAGAACTATGAGTTGGTTTTGCATAACAATCTTACAACTAGTTTTCTAAGTTTTGAAAATGTAAATTTAATGTCAGAGTGTAAAAACTACACCGATATAGGTTTCTTTATTATTTGCTTTACTCTAAGAGTTATTGATTTCTAATTGCCTCATTAGAGGGACAACAATGATCTATTCAATCAGTCTTGAGACAGAGGAATTAAAGATCTTGTATTGGTTATTTAATTAATATTAAAAGACCCTTTTATGAGATTTCTATTGTATCTGTTCTAAGTTGAAAATTATTCTCAATATCATTAGAGTTTTTCTATTTATTTTAATTTTATTTTTTTATTCATGTGTGCATGAAACCTATTGGCTGGTGGCATTTAGAAATAAAATTTGTAACAGTCGTTTCTATCTTCTTTATAGTTTTTATTAGTTTATTTCTGTTTTCTTCTTCGGAAAAACAGAATTGGAATTTAATGTAGTTCATTCAGCCAATGTTTTCCTTTGCCCTCACTACCATTTTTACTTTTCTTTTCTATTTATACAGTGTCATATAAGTAATTCTTACATGACTTGGTTTAATACATACATACATACCTATATATATATATATATATATATATATATATATATACACACACACACACATACGTAGCCTGAGATGCCATTTCTTTATTGCTTTAGAATAAATAAGCTCTCTGGAAGTGTACATTATATTACAAATCTATATTGTTAATGCACTAATTATTGTTGTTTGGAAGGCGATAAAAAAATGAGCAGTCAAATGTTCCATTTTTTCTAAAGTATGATAGCAGCATACCTTGTACCCTTTTTATCACCATAGTCTCAAAACTTTGCATCTGAAGCATGAGGGTACAGTAGTACTAGTTTTTTTTTTGACAGGAAATGAAAACCTATAATCTATATCCACTCTTCTATGCATTAAAATTCATAGCCTCATGAGCTGAATGTTTAAGTCAATACAAATTAAATGTTTCAAACAATTGTTAATCAGAATGATAGATTATAAATCTCATATTTTTTATATATAAAAATTTTATTCATAAATGTAATACATTTAATTTCAATCATTGAATGTGAGGTTACATTAAAAACAAAAGGCATGATCAGGCATATGTAAGTCTGTTTGTTGCGTTTTGATTGGCATGTAAGTAGGTGAGTCTGTTATCAGTTAAGAATTGAGTTTGAAATGTTTTATTTTTTTAATATGTGTTTTTTTGGCCAGTCCATAAATTTAGGATGCACAAGTTCAGATGGGTTTTCACAAGTAACTGTAAATGTTTAGTTTTTGGGGTACTTTTGAGTGTCTTTGAAGTATGGAATAAGTAGTCACAGTCAGCTAGCTGTAATGTCTGCTTTTTTTTCTGTTATGTGGGCTTCATGTCTATGTTATGTCAGGCTTCTATCAAGTACAAGCCATAAGGATGTCACTTTCTCAGTTTAATGTGAAGGTAGGTTGTCAGTGCCAATTGGCAGATATCTCACATCATAGGATAAATGCAATAAGAAGTGATTTGTGGTGATACAGTTTCATTTTCTACATTTTCATACCAAATTTGTATCTTGTTGAGGATGTGTTAGAGTATTAGGATGGCTTGTGCAGGGTCTTATGTTTCTAGTCATCTGCATCAGTATCTATAAATGCATTATTGCCCATTGGTATGGTGCGGGTTTATACCCTATACAGAAAAGGTGTTAGAATAGACCCTTGAGGGACTTCTGCTAAAGTTGGTTTGATGGTTCTAATATTGGAGGATATATCCGAACCCAACCGAAAAAGATGTATGAAAGAAAATATTGTAAGATAAGGTAGAAATGGTTTCAATTTGACAAGTGACCCCTGGTGCCACATTCTATCAAAGGCCTGGGAAACATCTAAAACCATCCCAGAAACATAAATTTTTAGTTCTAAGGCAGCGAGTATATATTCTATGACTTTGTGTAAGTGTTGTGTTGTTGAATAATGTGAGTATTATCCAAATTGGTGGTCTGCTATTGTTTTTAGTTCAGTCAGTAATACAGTCCAGTAGTAATTTTTCAAATATTTTTGAATAGATTGGTAAAGGGATAATATGTCTGTAAGAGGAGGGAGGGTGTGTATTTTTCTTTGACTTACGAATGCTGATTTAATGTTTTTGTTAGTTATTCTATATATTTTTTTATTTTGACAGCTTTCATCCCAGAGTTTGTAGTTAAAACCCTTCCTCATTTTATATTACTATTAAAAACCTAATAAATTATATGTATCATATCAAACTGATTAGTCTTTTATTGTAGATACTGTTTGGTTTCACATTTGTATTGTTTTTACGCTTTAAATAGATCTGCCTGTATTTCCTTCAATATAATTTTTGATTTTTTTAACTCCTATGATAAATGTCATTATTTATCTCAGTTGGAGCAGTTTTGTTTTTAAAATTTAATTATTGGTATGTTTTAAATTTTTTTTTCAGGTTCAAAACCTTCTCCAGTTAAAGATCCTGCCTGGTTATCAGGAAATCTTGATTCAAGCAATGTCAGCTCACAGTTGGCAATAACTCCAGTACCTCAGGTTAAACCAGTACGTAGTTTTTATTTATTGCATTTTCTTTTCATTTTTCTTTTCTGTTTTAAGTTTTTCAATTTAAAGAGGGGTGATAACAGGTTTTTTATGATAATTGAGAACTTATTTGATAAACCGTTATTGTGGAATTTTAGAATAATCAACTGATAGTTCTCATAAAATCTTGTTTTAAATTAATTCTATTAATTCCCTTAGCCTACTAATTCCGGGGCGATAGATCCAAACATTATGCTACAATTACAAAACCTTCAGAGCTTGCTTTTGGAGAAACAATCTGATGCTGCTCAGTACAAAAAGGAAGAGGTATCATATATTTTTAATATCTCAAGCTAGTTAAACACTATGGTCATGTTAGGGATTTTGGGGAGTTATGGTTTAAAATGTTTTGAAATGCATTATAGCTATTAAAGTATTCATTTTTAGTTAGGGACAAATTTAAGGTTACATTTATTTAATGGTAATTTTTTAATATTTATTTATACTTGAAATGCAATTTCTTTTATAAATAAAAAAAATAATAATAAAACTTTCCTTTCACTACTCATCACATATAATTTCTTATTCTTATTCAGCAAAGCAATATTAATATCAAAACTTTTAAGTGTACATGTTGATATCAGTTTCCATGACTTTAAATTGCGCCTAGTTTTAAAATGAAGTAGTAGAAATCATTTGAAAAACAAAGATAAATCTCATGTTTCATATTTATTCTTAAATAAATATTTAAAGTTTAAATAATGTTCTATGCAATAGCCAGTTGTTTTTTTAAGTTGAAATGAAACAAACTATCCTTGTGTCAAAATTTTGGTGAATGTATGTTCGTACATTAGAAATTCTTCTTTTATTTTTTTTAAATAAGGGGATTGTTCTCTAAAACCTTTATATGCTGTATTATCTTCTGCTATCCCTTTAAAACAATTCTTACCCCAAAACTGTAAGTATTTTATCGTAGTACTACACTGTAGAATGCCACAGTTTGAAATAATGAGATTTATCTTGAATTTATAAAACATTATTTATTTATATTAAAAATGAACTATACTTATAGATATAGGTTACCTAAAGTGATTTTGTTATTACTATTCAGGTAAAATTTGACAAAAAGCTGCTTGATTTCGACTATGACGAGGATGATGAAGAACCATCCATTCCTCAACCATCATCACAACCCCAACAGCCTCTTCCTAGTATTGATTCTCTGCAAACGTTAGTATATTTACTATTATTACAATTTAAATTTTTATATTAGATGTTTAGTAATAAAAAGTTCCATGTTTAATTGATTTCAGTTTTTTAAAACTAATATAATGAATTTCAAACATAATCAAAATAAGTTTGTAGTTTGAAGATATCGTCCCAACAACTGCAAAGTATCGAATGTGAAAATACATGGTTTTTGCATTCGATCTATAGCGATTTGTTACATTGATTTGGCATAATCAAATAGTTTTTATAATTGACCTTTTGACAGGGTCATCCCTCCCCTTTAGAGAGTGAACTCAGATTGGAGAATTCTTTAAAACCATATATCAATTCTAAAGTAATACAAAAAATGTGTTTTTTTCACGTTCAATACTTCGCAGTTGTAGATACGATATCACATATTTTGTTAATTTTCAATATATGCAAAGTTGTTTTCCTTTTTCTTCATTTTCCAATGATTGATTTTTCTTGCTATTGATTCAAACATAAAACCCAAAGAAACTTTTATATATCTATTGCAGTTTTTACTATTCTTCTCTCAACTTTCAATCAATCAATTTTATTATTTATTTTAAAATATATAATAATCCGTGTTATAATTTTGATTAATTTTTAAATAAATAATAGTTTATAATAAATATGAGGATAGTAAAAAATTGTATAAATTTCTTTTCATTTATTTATTTTTGTTATTGAAATATTTTTATACAAATTTAACTGCATGGAGGTGTGATATAAAATAGTAAATCTTATATTGTGATGAGGTTTACATTTTTTATTTTATAAGTTTCGTTTTGTAAAATATTATCAAGCTGCAACTATCTTAGTTGTTAAGGTGCCCATTTTGGACAAGTGTGTTTGGTAGCACCTCAGTAAAGATGAGGAGCCGATGCCTATGTAGGTTGACTTTAACTTAGAGGTAGACCTTCAGAACAAATTTCCCTTATAGAGAAAATCCACTCTTTTCCCCTTTGTTGGAGTAAATAAGATCTTTAAACTAGATAAACAATAAAACATATATAAATTATTTATTTCTAATATCATTAAACAAATTTAATCATGATCTTACTTTAATTAATGTAGTACATTACTATTTCAAGATATTTAAAATTATTTTATATTCAGTTAAAATAAATAGTTTGACTTTGAATAATGAATGTACTTCATATAGATAGTAATCTTTATTCTTATTCAATACTGCTTCAGTTGTCAGTTGTTTTTGTTTTTTTTTCGATGTTATGCAGCTCAATTAGTGTTTATCCAAATTTCTTCGATAAAAAATGTTATTTTAATTTGATTACAATAATACAATGTTTTGTGCTCTGGTGGATAGTCTGAAGTGATCATTAGTTCGTCTGTATTTCATCTGATGCCTTTCATCATTGAGCAAGTATTAACTTTTATTTATTATGATGGATGTTTTATTAAATTAAAAATTAAGAAGCCAAGGGTCACTTAGTCTAACTTTTGATTAAATGAGTACTGCAAATTTTATTTCTTTTTGAATATTTCTCTTTGTGATTTTTTACTAATCATGATTGAAAGTAATTCTTGAAATGCAAGTTTTGTTTTATACTTATACTCTATGTAAATTAAAATAATTACTTAAGAAAATTTTAATTGCAAATATTAATTTATTTTATTGATTTAAAGCTTCTTATTATATTCCTGGTGATTTATTATCTGGTTCTTGCTGAAAGATTTAAGTGGCATATTGGTTTCTGATACTTTATGGGTAGGTGGCAATAGTTTTTTTTAAGTACCTGGATTCCTCTTCAACAGAGCTTGAAGTATTACTTTATCAATTTTTGGCAATATTTATTATTCAACAAATATTTTAATGTTTGAAGAATTGATATTTACAGTATAGTGTTGATAATTTTAAAAAATGTATATATATATTGATATATTTTATGATAAATTCCAGATTCAAAGCTAAATATCAATTAATTATACAGTCTGTGTGTTCAGTAATTGTAAGTTTAGTAAATGTTTATTTAGTCATTTTTGTTTTTGATTAGTGATTGTTCGTGATGTTCATTGTTAACTTATGAAGAAAAAAAATTAATTATCGTTATGAAAATCATTGCCTTTCAAAAGAAATAAAGAGACTAATGTTGATAATCTCCGTCTTTAACTAATTTTATAATATTTTTTTCTATATCTTTAACCGATAAAGACAACTTTGTTTTCATTGTACAACAGTTATTGAATTATTTATCAGCTGATTAATCATTTATTGCTTCTATGCTTTCTATTTAAATATTTATTTATGAGATATCATTACTTTTTATTTTGTTTACACCTCTACCCTTGTGGGTGATTTGCACTAGTTGTTATATTCTTTAAATTTAAGTAATATTCAAAATTATTGAAAACATATTTTTAAATTACAATTTCTCCGTTCAGTTTTTAATATCTTCTTGCTAAATGACTTTTTTTGAAGTGATAAATTAAGAAATTATTAATGCTAATATTTTACTTTTTCAAATATAATTTGTTATAAATTTTTCTACCAGTGAAGATGATTTTTTTTATTAAGAATGTTTTCTAGACTATTCTCTTCATTCTTCTCTTTTTGTTAGCCAGAAGTGTATGTTTACTTTTATAGTTTTATTCTTAGATAACATGTTCCCAAAATAAAGATTTTTTTGCTATTTTCTTCTATTCAATTACTTTTTAAAGTTTTAAGGTTAAACTTAATTTAACAGCCTAATATGTATTTATATGTTAAAAAGAAGAAGTTTAATTTTTATAAAAGTTTTTAAATATTTTTATGATTTTTAAATTATTTAAAATTTTTAAGGCTAATTAGTAGTGTGAATTTTGTTTCATATATATACCAGGTATGCAAGTTTAAAATGTCGTTTATTTCTTAAAATATATACAAAGTACTGACCCTCGCTTTCTACACATTTTGTCCATCTCTCGGGCAATATATGGATACCATTTCAAAAGAATGCTTCATCTTTATTTGAAATCCATTCATCGAGCCATTTTCGTACGTTTTCAAAATTGTTGAAGTGTTGCTCCGCCAATGAGTGTCCCATCGATGAGAAGAGGTGATAATCAGAAGGCGCCAGGTCAGGTGAATACGGCGGGTGGGGTAGGAGTTCCCTACCAAGCGAAGAAATCGTTTCCTTAGTCAATCTGGCTGAATGTGCAGGAGCGTTATCATGCTGAAGAATGACTTTGGCGTGCCTGTGAGCCCATTCTGGGCGTTTTTTCGATCAATGCGTGACTCAAATTGATCATTTGTTGTCGGTAGCGCTCGGTATTGACTGTTTCGCCGGGTTTGAGAAGCTCGTAGTAGACTACTCCCTTCTGATCCTCGTTTCTCGTTTTTGATCAGTAACATCAAAATCACCACGTTTGAAACTTTGAAACCAACGTTCACATGTCCTGACGGTTGGAGCAACATCGCCATAAGTCTCAACAAGAATTCGATGACATTCAGATGCCTTTTTTCTTTTGATTAAATAAGAAAATCATGACATGCCGCAAATGCTCTTTATTTGGCTTAAAATTAGACATTTTTAACACCAAAGAAAGGTATGATACGTCCACGTAAACGACTTAAAAACAACTGACTTTTGTAAACAAATGACTAACAAACAAAATAGCGTTTAGAGATAAGCAAATCCTTCAATAGGCTAAGAGCGCATTCTATTGGAATTAAAACGACATTTTAAACTTGCATACCTGGTATATATATATATATATATATATATATATATATATATATTTTTTTTTTTTTTTTTTTTTTTTTTTTTTTTTTTTTAAATTACCTAGTTGGGTTATCATTTTTCTAAGAAAAATAAGTTATCAGTATACAATATTTTTTTTTCTTTTTACACTTATTGATTTGATATCTAACTTTTAAGTCAAAAGATTGAAATGATTATTTGAACATTTATTTATCCATTGTTGTATCTTTAAATCAAGCCTTATATTAATTATTTAACTGAATTTAAAAAAAAAATACATAAAAATATATGTATATCTCAATTAAAATTGCAAAATCTTAATCGGTTTTAAACGTTTCTCATAATCCATTTATTGATTCTATTATTTCATTTTTTAAACTTTAAAGTTTCTATACCTAGTCATATTATAATTTTTTTAAATAACGTTACATTTTATTCTTTAGTATACTTTTATCCATTGATCTTATTAAGATTTTTATGGGGGGAGGGTAAAGTTACGGGATCATTGCATAGGTCATGTAAAGATTATGAAGGTAAGGTAAATTATGAATCCAGCTCAGTTCGAATCTCCATCTCCAACTGAAGCATTTCCTGTTCCGGCTTTTTGTTCTAAGGTTGGTTTTGATAGATATAAGATTTTTTATTTTTCTATTAGAACTTTCCGACTCGGAAAGATTTAAATATTATTTTAGATTATTTGAATGCTATGCAAGCAATATTAACTACCATTTCATAAAATTTTAATCTTGAGTAGTGAATGTTTAAAAAAATAAATATATTTATACAATTATCTTTCCATTTGATATGAAAGTTGGAACCACACAGTTACTTTTATTTTATTTTCTACTCATTAAACCTGACTTGTAATTATTATTCCCTTAAAATTGTGGGGAATGATATAGTTTTCAACATTTGTGATAAAATTAATTATTGTTGATGTTTTAGCTCTAAAGATTTTTAGATTTAAAAATTACTAGCTTTATTTTGTTTCAGCCATAGAAGAAATGTTGAAGAAGATTTTGTCGAAGATTTGTTGTTTTTTGCTTGCTGGTAGATTCAAAATGCACCAATTTCAAATCATACAAACATATCTTAGCCTGATATTAAGAATGATTAGACATTTTACATTATTTTTAATAATGACATCTAACAATTTATTTTGTTTGTATGTCTAAAGCCTAAAATGGAGTTGGTGCATATGATTCTATCTATATTATTATTAACTTGTTTACTTAATATCTTGTGAGAATGGAAATACAATATTAGTGATTTGAACCATTTTTGCATAGGGTTAAAATATTGTAAATCACTGTCTGAAAACCTGTCAGTGTACATTTTAACATTGATATGTATCGACTGGGGGTCTATGGTTTTTTTGTGGAACATTTTTGTCACCCTCAAATTGTGTAACTTTTTTTTCACTGATAATGTAACATTTTGAAATGCTCTAGCTCTGTTGGTGTTGCCCAGATCGAAAATTTGATTGCAATTTCCTTATCAGAATTTTAATTGAGAATATTTTTTGTTATATAACATGTGCCGCTAGGACCTATTGTTTAAGAGCTATATTGCTTTGAATGAAAAGTCATGTTTTGCCTACATTTTTTAAGTGTAGGGGCTTTTTTTGACATGATCTAGCTCAGTTGATGTTGCTCGGATCAAACATTTTACCTGTTTCTTCCTTATCAGAAGCATTAGACTGTAGATATCCATGAAATATTGTTTTTTGCAGTCAGGGGGAAATTTTTTTTTTTTTTTTTTTTTTTTTCTTCTTGCAATACTATTATTTCCCATATCTGATTCCTTTAAATCCCGGGTTCAACTTTTAGAAACAGGAAAAAGTTACAT
This sequence comes from Euschistus heros, assembly GCA_003667255.2. Lineage (NCBI taxonomy): Eukaryota > Metazoa > Arthropoda > Insecta > Hemiptera > Pentatomidae > Euschistus > Euschistus heros. The sequence continues at coordinate 922,537 of RCWM02000074.1, forward strand.
GGTGCGAAATCATTTAAATAGTTCTTTAGCAGATATTTGACCAAAAATCACCTGATGGTGTCGACACAGCCCCCCTGTAGGAATTTTTTTTTTTTTTTTTTTTTTTTTTTTTTTTTTTTTTCCTTTTTCAGAGTTCAGATTTTCAACTTGTTCATTCTTAACTCAAAGAAATATCAATAGATTTTTTTTTTTTTTTTGGTTTTACCTTGATGTATATAGTGGCTACTAGTATGTAGAATAATTATGTTGATTTTTTATTTTAGTTTCTCTTCATTTATTTTATTTTGTATTCTTGGCTGTGATTATATTCTAATTTTCAGTTAGATAAGTTAAAATAAAATTATTTATCAACTATTTTATTGTAGGAGATTTAATTTTTATTTATTTTAAAGGGATAACTCCTATTAATCTTTAATTAACTTCAATATGTTTCGGAGTTCATTGCTCCATCTTCCAACTCTTTCTGTTGAGGGTCAGTAAGACCATGCACAAATGACTACGTGAAAGATATCACAGTTATCCTGAAGATGGAGCAATGTACTCCGAAACATGTTGAAGATAATTAAAGATTAATAGGAGTTATGTCTTTAAAAGAAATAAAATTATTTATTTAAGGTACAATAATAAGGCTGAAGCAGACTGTTTCCACATTGTTTTATGAGTTGATATCTGCATTGTTTCTGTTACTAATTCTACTATTTATATGACATCAAATCTGTTTGAATAAGTTCTTATTTAATTTTAGTTGTTATAAAATCTGTTTAGAAATCATAAGTAACTTATTAATTAACTTTGTCTACCTTTATGACTAATATCGATTATTAACCTATTGTTTATTAAAATTAATTTTTTTTTTTTTTTTTTTTTTTATAATTAGTAATGTAGATATAATATCAAATGTGTGAAAGATTTCTGTTACCAAAATGTCTAATAGATTATTTTATAATTAGCCTGGGAAATAAATTGTTTCCGTTTCAACTAAAGTTTACATTATTAACTCTTTATTTTTGTAATGTTTTAAAATGCCTAGGCCATGATAGCTGCGTGCTTTAATAGCAGGAAACACCCAGGGTTGTTCTGCTCATAAGCACGAGTTTTAGTTTGTTTGATGATCCGCTTAAATTTTTTGGAATTATATATATATATATATATATATATATATATATATATATATATATATATATATATATATAATTGAATTATGTTGAATTAGTTTAATTATTAGAAGGATAACCTGTCATGTTTGTTCTATTTACAAATGAATAAATGAATTTTTTTTGGAATGAATTGATTTGTAGTCCACTGTTGAGACATTAGTAAATTATTGTATTTGTTAATTCTTACATATTTTCAAATAAATTTTTCAATCGATAAAACAATGGCTGAGTGAGTGCGCAATAAATAATAAAAATAAAATATACTCCATTTAATTAAAATTTATGTTGGATTTTATTTAATCCACACTTGAAAACATTTCTGCATGGTTATAAATTCTAAAGTATCAATTTATAAAAGTATTTTCTTCAATTAGGATATAGTTTTCAATTATGGATTTTTTTATCTTTTGTTTGATATCATTGTTTTTAAACCTTTTTTTTCTTCTCATCTGTCAAATTAAAATTGTCTGATTTTTTTTTTTTTTGCTCTAATTTTTAATTGTAATGGGATGAGTTGTTTGAATCATGTGAAACCTTTTTACTCCATGTTGACTGGTTATTTTAATAATTTTTCAACAAAACAATAATTTTATTATTGTTAATTTATTAAAATTACTTTTGTCTGCCTACGTTGAGATAGTAAAGAAGTGTACATTGTATATTTGATGCTTGGTCTGTATAGTTATAACATATAGTGATATTTGCAAGAACGTTAAGCAAATCAGGAATGACTGTTATTCCAATAACAAAGTTCCTCGAGTTAATTTAAGTATCTATTGATTTGCTAGAAGCCTTTTCTAGTAAATTACTTATCAAATAATTAAGAATAAATCTCAAATATAGATTTTTTTTTTTTTAAATAAAACGTTTAGAATTAATAATACTCTTAACATTTTTATTTGTTTTGTTTAATCCTGTTGCTATAATCCCATGAGGAACTAGTTATTTTTTGTTATTTATTATTTTAGGTATATTAAATTATATTGGAATCCATTTTAAGTTTGATAGTCATAGTTTTGACTTAATTATCAGTTGTTTTTATTGTCCATTGTGATTGTTGTATAAAGTTTCCAATAATAACTTTGATATTAAGAAGTACTTGTGATTGCTTTTCAGTTGGCTATTTCCTTCTTTTTTTTTTATTGTTACTGTGGTTTTTAATTTCATTGCTGTATAAACTATGCCATATTACATTGACAGATTATACAGCTTCATATTTTAAGTTTGGTTATTTATGTGTGAATCAAAAATTATATGTTTAATATGTGTTAATTTAAAGGTTTTCTGTTTTCTACTATGTTATAGAATTCTGTCTAACCCTGAGGTGCTAAGGCATTTGCAAACTCTTCAACAGCAGATGTCCAATCGTAAACAAGAACCAACACAAGAAGAAATAGAAGATAAAATGAGAAGGTTGCAAGAGATGAGGCATCAAGAAGAAGAATTTGACAAACATCTGGCACAAACTTTACCTGTTAGTCAAACTGCTGTTAATTTTTCAACGCATACAATATTATCGGTGTGTGGTTCCAAAAACTATTTTAATTTTGTTTGTTTTAGTCATTATCAATAATTTTAATGTTCACATAGTTATAAGGCCTTGCATAGCATTCATAACAAAATTAAGTTTATAGTAAGGTAATGCTGATTGGTTAGTGTAGTTTTCAATATTCTTGTGTGCTTAGTATTAGACTAATAAAAATATATATTCAAGATTCCATTTCCTTTTAAATAAACTGGTATTTCTTAAAACAAGATTAGTTCTGAGAAATCCATTAAACTACCACTGTTTGTTATAATAAAATTTTATTTCATTATAAACAAAAATTTTAAATCTTTTATTTTATTTTCTGAAATCTAAACTGTAATATTATTTTTATGATGATACCCGTTTTTAAATTCTACATGTTGGCCATCTCTTTCTGAGTAATTATGTTGGCAAAGTACACAGATTATTGTATTTCTACAGTTGCCTCATTTTTTTATATTGTAATATTATATAATAATGGAAGTAGAAACTCCTCTCTCCTATGTCAACTCATGGTTCTTTGGTTCAAAGACACTCAGAACTTAGCTCATTGCTAGTATTCTGATCTTAAAAGCTTTGCTGTTGATACAGCATTTAGAAATTAGTATACTGTCCTCTTTAAAATCGTTGTAAAGTATTTCTTACTTATTTATGGTCTTACATCTTAAATAAAAATTTCAAATTCACTTCAATTACAAAAATTATCTCTAAAAGCCATATTTATATTATTGAAAATGTAATTGGTGTACTATTTCTTTAAAATTAACAGCACTATGTCATCTGGGACTAATTTTGTCATATTCAGTAGAAACTGTTTGAGAAATTAAATTTTTGTTTGAATCCCCTTATGTAAGAATTTTCAATAGTGGCTTCGTTTTCTTGGAACAAATATTTTTATTGATGTTTTATTGCCTCTGTACAGGCCATGTCTACCAGAAACTGGCTATGTATAAACTGTCAGTCTATTTAGTCCAATACCAGTCTTTTGTGATTGATTGCTTAAGATCTCCAAAACTGTTTAAAAATTTCTTTATGGGTATTTAATTTAGCCATAGCAGATCTACTTCCAGTTCTCTATTCTTAATCTATTAATTCATCTTCAATTCTAAGATCCATATTAGAGCCACTTAGTTATTCAAAAATATTTATCATTTGGCTTACTTGGTGTGATGGATTTTTGACTGTAGGTTAATTGACAGACAAGTAGAATATAAGAGAGACCAGTCCATGACAATAACAGAATTGTTAATTTAACAAAATTTCTGTTCTATAAATGAAATTATAAATTGAAAAAAAATTTTATTATTAAAATTATTTATCACAAAATTTAATTATTAACTGATCCCTCTTCTGTTGATAACTTAAACTGTCTATTACATAGATCTAGTAATTGCTGATATTGAAGTTTGCTGTATGCTATAGTTTATAATAGAAGTTCAAGGCTTTATAAATCCTATTTTGCATGTTTCTTAAACATTTATTTAGTTTTTTTAAGTGCTCAGATAAATGATTATCATATTTATTCAAATTCACAGAAAATAGTAATATTTTAAAATTTTATTGCTGTAGCAGACAATCTCATTACACAATAAAATTCTAAAATACTTCGGAAATTGACTTATATTTCAGATTTGGATTTATTTACACAAGGACTCAATTACCGAATTGGTTCGGAAAATCATTTAATTGAGACTCCAATAAAGTAGGAAAAATATTTAAGAAAAAATAGTGTAGGACAATAGATGTAATAATTATTACATATGTAAATCAAAAAGTTTATGGCTTAAAAAAATTTCTAATTTTCTTCTTTTTTTTTTAATTACTGACATTCTATTTGCGATTTCTCCCTTGTCTAAAAACCATCAAATTGAACTCTCTTGCATTAGTTTTGTCTTCAAAATATTCAAAAAAAGGAGGCTCGGTTAATCGATTCTTGAGTGTATTTATTATCTTTTCAATGGGTGGAAATAACCAGCTGTAATCTATCTTTAACTATAATATAACCTTACTCGAAAGCAAGAAAGATAAAAAGTTCTTCAGTCCCTGTTACTAGGAAAAAAAAAATTAAAATATTTCTTTTAGTTAATAGCATTTACAATAAAGAATATTTTGTTTACTGATCTGAACTCTTCTTTAATAATTATGCAATTTATCCTCCTTATTGTTTTTATCCTTAGGTTTAATTTCTAGTTAATTGTGATTGTTTCTTTTCTTAAATGATCTATTTGTACATGTTTCCAAATAGTTAATACAAGTTCCCAAATAGTAGTAGGAACAATTATTTATTATTCCCAAATTAGTTTAAAATTCAGCCCTATTTTTTTTCTTTTGTTGGTCAAATTGAAAGGAAGATATGTTTTCAATTTTGTTAAGCTTTGTTTTTTTATATCCATTTGCGGGTAGATTTCTGTGATTTGGATTCTTTAAATTAAGCTTTGATGAATATAACGATATTTATGATAATCATTTATTCTTACATTTAAATAAAACTTGTGTTTATTTTTATTTTTTTTAATACCAGTAAGATTTACACAATCTTTAACTGCTATTTTTTTTTTAAAAGTTTTAAATTGTTTTTGTTGATTCATGAATTAGCACTATTATTAGAAAACCAATTCTTTATTAAAAAATTTCACTTATTTCTTTATTTCACATTTTTAATGTTTTATTATTATTATTTTTTTATATTTACCTTACTTTGTATTTTTTTATTTTCAGCTACAATTCTGATTTTCTAGTTTATTATATTTCATCGGTCTCGTTCATTAATTATAAAGTCTTTTCTTTTTAATTTGTTTTATTTTATTCCAGGCATGGCCATCCCACTGTTTGTTTTTTTAGGTTACGGGTTTTCAATAGAAATAAATATAATTATAAACAATTTATATTTTATTTTATTTATGTATCTTGATAATACTATCGTATTTGTAATCAGGTGATAAGATTTTAGTTACAGATCGGTATCGTTCATTCTCATCCAGACATTTGGAATTATATATTAATTTATGAATAATCTTGTCATAAGTTGAAATTTTATTGCTAAGTCTTTTGATCGATAATTTCTTTAACTTAACATCCCTCTTAAGAAAAAAAAAATGTTATGAATGCTGGAGTTAATTATAAATAAATAGTTACTGGAACCACACTCTATATTTTAGTATCTATTGCTGTAATTAAAATCTAAAAATTAATCATTTTAATTAAGTATAATGTATTAAATTAATTATTTTTACTTATAATGTATAAATTATTTGAATTAATTAATTTTACTGAATAAGAAGCTCGTCATACCCGTTTTATTTCTTGTTTTCTTAATAAAACTATTGTGGGGATTGTTTTCCATGTTACAGTAATGTTTGTATACTTAACTTACTATTTATAATTCAATATTTTAATATATTTTCTGTTTGTTCGCTATTCTTCTTCCTGTGTTTTGATAGCATGATTTGAACAACTGACCAGGCATAAGTATAGTACAGTTTTAATCAGTTATTTATTAACTCAGCTTTATATAATCATTGGGCCTGCGATTTTACAAGATGTCTTTGATCATTTGTTGAATTTATTTATTATTTTTTTAAGTTAATTCAATTTTTTCTTTTGACGTAGTCCTGATTCCCAAGTTCTAGAAACTGAATCCAATACCTCTTAAGCATCAAAGTTTCACCGGATTTGTATTCACTGTGCACCTAAACATCACTAAATGCAATCTCAAAAGCATGACTTATTTTTAGATTAAATATGAAAATTTCTCATTTTCATATTCTTTTTCTTCCAGTCTTTCTCGGAGTATTTCCTCGTCACTTAATATTTACAAGTGTGGTCATTTTCATCAATATTTGCCAGCAATTCATCAGTTTCTGATGTATCAATTGATAAATCTACAGTCTGAACATCATTTAAAATTTCCGAAGTCACTACTGGAATTTCTATTTTTTCAATATCAGAGTTATCAATAGTCAGCCAAAGTTACCTTAATGTATTAAGTGAAATTTTACTCCAAACTAATGTAACTGTGTAAATGACATGTTTAATGTTAAATTCGAATTGAAATAATATAAAGTCTACATTTAACTTACTTTTGTCCTGCCTCTCAAGAGCAGCAGTGTTTTCTTTTGACGTCATTATCTTATGTTTTCTTTTATCTCCCCATGTTTCCATATTTTGAACATAATTGTTTAAAAGAAGTGAGTAATACATGAGCTTCTTCTTCTTCTTCTTCTTCTGCGATCTTCCCTTAGAAGGCCAGGTCGGGGGTTAAGATAAGGAATTCAGTGGTCCTCTTAAGGTCCTCCAGGTCACCATGGAGCATTTCTCCAGCGAAGTCCGCAGTGTCCAGGAATCCACTGCAGGATGACCTTTTTGTAGATAGCCATCAAGCATTCAAGCTCCTTGGAGAGATTTTTCAGGCCCATACCCCACTTCGATCTAAGAGATTGCAACACTGATGCTGCATCAGTATGGAATACTATTTTTGAGTTCTTTGGTCTCTTAAGTATCCTAAGTATTCTCGATGCCTCACATATGGCTTCCTGCTCAGCTCGATAATTTGAAGAAGAAAAGCCAGTCGGAAAAGCCTTCTCGATCATGTTTCCTGCAGGAAATTGTATATGGATACCATCCCACCATTTGTTGTTGCATTTGTGGCCGATCCATCAGTATATATGCGGGTCCACTTTTCTTTTGGGTACTTATTATTTATGTGTTAAAGGGAAAGAAAGCTCATTTGCTCTTCGGATGAGTTCTCCTTGCTAGCGATGCCAGGGATTGTCAGAACTATTTGTGGTTTCGGAGCCTCAAGCCATGGAGGGTTGTCTTCTACCGCTGTAGATCTTTCTGAGATCAACTGCTTTCCATAGATTTCTGAATGTAACCTTGCCGTAATGTGCATACTGCTTTCCCGTTTTAATCTATTGCTATTTATTTCAGTCACTCTTTTTTGGAAAGGATGTTTCGGAGTGGACCTGGCTTTAGCATCAAGGTGTAGGAGTTTCACATCTCTCCGGTCTTCTATTAAAGGAACTTCATAAATACATGAGCTATCAATCAAGTTAAAAAAAAAAATTAAAAGAAAGGATAGATAGATGTGACCTTGTCGGGAGATGTTTTCTTTGTTTCAATTTCCAAAAAAATTTAGACTGCATGTGTCACTCTATTCCGTGTTAAAATTGTCCCCCCCCCCCTCCCTAGTTCTTCTAGAACCTAAAATAGGTCTAAAAATGAAAAATAGCCCTATTTATTTAGGGTGCACCCACCCTATATTTACTTTTTCTTGTACTTGATACATTCTCCTTCACTCTTGCTGGGGCATTTTACCTGTCATTTAATTTTAAAATACTGTATATCTCATTACACTGGAAATTAAAAAAAGTTGGTTAGGTGATTATAGATTTGATAACTTATAACCAACTATGTGTTTAAGACACACTCAATTTTGTGCATCAATAATGTCCATTGACAAATAATAGTTCTTCCTAGCCTTGAAAGATCTAATATCTTAAACCAATCGCAGGGCCTATATTATTTTGATTAAAAATTAAATTTGGTTGTCATTTACGTTCAGACTTATAAATTATTAGTTTTTGTTTTTCATATGTATTTTGAAACATTGCTTGAAGTCCATTGCACATTAAAATATTTTATTTTAGAATCTTCCTTTCGCTGCTGAATGCGATTTCAAGCCAACAGTTATGGAAAATGCAACAGATGCTTTAATGTCTCAGGCACCGCCTCCTGTCGCTCCTCCTCAGCAGCTGTCATCATCTATGCCTGCATACAGTACACCTTCTACAGCCCATCCTTTCCATGGAACAATGCATGACCAAGATCTTCCTACATTAGATTATGATGAAAGAAGCCTTCAGTCTTCAGCAAGGTGTTGTGCTTATTTAATTGATAATTACTTATTTAATGTTAGTTCCTAAATTTTACTTGATAATTTGGTTTATACTTACTTGTATAGGACAATAATTAGTTTATAATATTGTATTCTATAATTAAATAAAATAAAGTGTAAACTTCCATTTAGAAGAAATCTTGGGTATTAACCAATTATTTTGCTATGATGATATTTCTATTAAAAAAACTTGTACACTACAAATTTTGAACAATTACTTGAGGTATGTATGATGGTATAGAAGGATCAATACAGTTAGGATTAATTAATTAATTTCTGCTTCTATTGGAATTCTTTTTATTTGAAAACTAGTTTCGAATATTAAACATTCATTATTAGTTCTTTTATATTATTTCAATGACAATATTTTTATTGATATTGCTATTTTAAATGATTTGAGGTGGGGTTAGTATTATAATTAATTTTTTCAAAAATATCGATTTTGTTTCAAGAGTTGATGTTGAAGTCATTGATCTCCTTCGAAATGATTCTCCACCTAGAAGAAGCCCACCTCGAAGTAATCGTGATAGTAGAAGACGCCGAAGATCAAGATCAAGAAACAGGCATTCAAGATCTAGATCTCGCTCAAGAAGACGAGCCAGGTCTACTTCAGAAGATCGAGAGACTGAACGGAGAAGGAAAAGAGGTCTTCCACCCATCAAGAAGAATCATCTTGCAGGTTAGATTTACTTTTTTAAATTCCAAAAGGTCAATGTGCATTTACAAAAAAATGCTTGCTAAAAATGTTTTTGCAATACTCCTATTTTCAATTCTCCTAGTTTGATATTGCTCATCAATATTTGCTGTATTGAAATTATTATTATTATACTTTCTACATGTTTTTTTATGTAACCTGGTTAAAATGCCATTGTGCAACAACTAATTTGTTTTACTTCAGTTTGTCTAGTATTCAAAAGAACTAATTTTGAATAAATTGCAGTTTTGGTGATATTAGAATGACTTAAGTCCAAACAGACTCTGGGCTAGTTGATATGTGCTTTGCTATTGAATAGCTTTTCAGAAATTTACCTTCTTTTTTTTTATTCTATTGGCTTTAGTATTGTAAGTGATTAAAATAAAATTTCCCTATAAACCCTTTATTACTAAAATAAAACCCTTAAAAGTGGTTATGTTTTTTACTCTGATTTTTATCGATAAAGAGCTCCTCATGAGAGTTCTAGGTGGTTGAGCCTATTTATTTATTTGTTGATGTAATTATTTATATTTTATTTTATTGTCCTACAGCTATATATAATAAAAAAATTGATATCGTTTAACATCATTGATATTAATTGGTAATTAATTCTACCATTGAAACTATTATTTAAAACCATGTTATTGTTGACGGTATTTAAAGTTTTGGTTTATAGTAAAATGGCTAGGAAAGATGATTTATTTTGAATTTTCAGTATTATTTTAGCTATGATTTTTAACAAGGAAATATTTCCGTTGAGGTTTGCATGATTGCTGCAATTCTCCAATTATTTGCAGAAATGTTTTAAACTATACTTATTTTAAAACATAGAATATACTGATTCTGTATTTAACTTTCCTTTATAAATTATTTTAATATTTTTTCAATTATTTTAATAGTTTGCAGTACAACGCTCTGGATTGGACATTTATCAAAACTAGTTACTGAAGAAGAATTATCAAACACATTTGGCAATTATGGCGAGATCGTCTCTATCAATCTGATTCCTCCTAGAGGTTGTGCGTTTGTATGCATGAATCGAAGGCAAGATGCTGACAAAGCCTTAAGAAATTTGAAGCATGTTAAGCTGCATTCTAAAGCTATAACAGTAAGTTGAGCTGTGTTCTCATAATATTTAGTACTTAATCATTATTATTATTATTATGTTATATGGTTAATTAATATTAAAGCTCAGTGGTTAGACATTAGTATAATGATGTTTTGTATTAAAATACCATTAGTTTGGATTATAAGGAAATTTATTTCATTTTCCTTTGTGTATATACTAATTGTGATTAGTATGGTATAATATATGTCATCTTATTTTATTATTAAAAATCACATATCAAAATCATATCAATAAAAACATTTATTTCAAAGTTGCATAACATGTACTCATGCTTCTCTGAAATGACTCAGAATGTTTGGTAATCAATTTTCAGTAAATACAGCTCCCTTATTAAATGCTTATTTTAATTTTAATTCCTCAATATAAAACTTATATATGCATTAATTGAAGAATGTAGTTACAGAATAAATTAACCAACTTTATTCATCTTAATTTTAAGTGGATAAGAGATACATGTTTTATAAAAACCATAGAAGAATTATGTTTGCTTAATAGCAATTATACAATCAAAATTCTCCTTTTTATTACAGAAATTCTATCTCCCTGTTATTGTCCATCTTTTTCCATTTATCCTCATCACGGAACCTAGTTTCAATACTAAATGAAATATTTTTTTCCTGCTTCCTATTTTTTTCTTATAATATGCTTGGAATCTTGATATGTCTCTTCATCTCAGAAATCCATTTCTACACATAGTAACTTTTTAGCATCTAGAGCTTTTATTGGCCAGGTTTCAGACTGTTTCTAGCAGGAAGAAATAATATGCCTTTTTTTTTTTTTTTTTTTTTTTTTTTTCAAAGGAAATATTTGTATCCCATAGGACCAAATTTAGGATCCCTATTACCTTTCTTCCTCTAGATATTTTCAATGTAATATGTTTGAGTGTTCTTTCTTCATTTATCAATTCTACCTAAATTTAGTTTTGATAAGTGAAAAAAGATAAAATGAATTCTTCATTCATTCTAAAGTCAAATAACTACTCTTTCTAAGTAAAATAATAAATCATTATACATTATTTTCCATAGTCAATTATTGTTGATACAATTATGTACAGTAGGACCTCCATTATCCTCCAGGGTTCCAAGGGGCCAATATATATATATATATATATATATATATATATATATATATATTGGCCCCTTGGAACCCTGGAGTATATATATATATATATATATATATATATATATATATATATATATAAATGCATAATATTTATTTTTAAAAAATGAATATGTAAGATTATTTCTAACGATTTAATAATTGTTAATTATGTATTGTTCTTAAAAATAATGAATTGAAAAACATGGCAAGCTGGTATCTTAGGAATGAAATTTGCCCGGTTATGGTAATGGTAATGTTTTCAAAACTTTATATATAACTTCTACTGGCCTGTTTGCCTACATCTCAAAATTTCTTAGTTGTGCTTTAGTCACCATTTAAATACAAACTAACAAAATGTTGCAAGAAAGAAAATATGTCGTTTTAATGCTTGAACAGAAATTAACTTTCATAAAATGAGTAGAAAAAGGTGAGAGTGTCAATGTATCATTTAAGTCTATGAAATGTTGTAATTCAGTTATTCAGGGTTTTCGATTATCCATTAAATCCGCATACCGATCATTATTCCAGATAACAGACGTTCTACTGTAGTTAGTTATTTACCTGATTTGAAGTACTAATAAACAAAAACTTAATATTTTTTTTGTATTTTCTAAACTTTATGTAATATAGATTGCTTGGGCTCCTGGAAAAGCCATGAAAGAAAAGGAATGGAAAGATTACTGGGAGGTTGAAACTGGAACGTCATATATACCATGGAATAAATTGTCCCATGATACTGATTTTACCCTGCTTGAAGAAGGAGGGATGTTGGACGAGGAGACATTTCCAGATTGGTTGAAAAGTAATTTTTATAATTTTATAACTCTTTAACATCCATTATATTTAACATTAGAGATGGGTATCGTAAGAAAAATATAGGTATATCATGATATTTTTTTTTTTTTTTATGAAATGCCATTTTAAATATTTCAATCACATTAAAATGATATTCCTTTTTATTTTATTGTTTTAGCTAATTGAGATAATAAATCGAGCCATGTTTCCATCAAATTCACCTAATATGAATTTAGTGTTTTATATATTGATATTTTTAGGATTGATGAATTAAGTGCCACTTTTATTGAGATTATTTTTATTTGAAAACTAGTTTCGAATGCTGAACATTCATCTTCAGTTCTAAAACATACAAAAAATTTTCAACACATCAGTACTATGTTACATAGATTATATATACTAAAGTTTTTTAAAAAGATAAGACCAGAAATCAAGCATGGGCACTCACCTTCGAGGTAACTAAAACACTGAATTTGTGAGAAGTAAAAGGGGGAGGCAGGTAGGTTAAATTTTAGATTTACAATGGGGTTTCCCTTATGACTCATTGGGTTTTTCCGTTCCTATGGGAAACAAATTTAAAATAGGGCTATTGGATATGTTAATCTGATCATTTAAACAAAAATCTGGATCGGTTTTAAACAATTTTATTATTTCTAGTGATTCAAAAGTATTTAATTTTAGGCTATTTTCTACTTCGATGATAGAATTTTGAATCACTAGAAATAATAAAATCGTTAAAAACTGATCCAGATTTTTGTTTAAATGATCAGATTAACATATCGAATAGCCCCATTGTAAATCTAAAACTTAACCTACCTGCCTCCCCCTTTTACTTCTCCCAAATTCAGTGTTTTAGTTACCTCGAAGATGAGTGCCTATGCTTGATTTCTTGTCTTATCTTTTTAAAAAACTTTAGTATATATAATCTATGTAACATAGTACTGATGTGTTGAAAAAATTTTGTATGTTTTAGAACTGAAGATGAATGTTTAGCATTCGAAACTAGTTTTCAAATAAAATAATCTCAATAGAAGTGGCACTTAATTCATCAATCCTAATTGTATTGATCCTTCTATATCATCATGCGTACCTCAAGTGATATTGATATTTTGTTATATCCATTTCCTTAATGTGAGAAATTTTCATTGTACACATTGTGTGATTGGATTTGTTATCATTTATGTTACTTATCGCCTTATGGTAAGTATTATGAATGATATTATTAAGCCTAGTCCAGACTATAAACAAATGTTTCAGAACATTATTGAACATGTTCCCAAATTGTTTATAAACAGTTCCGAAACAATGTTCCGCGTCAAACTTGAGTCAGTATTTCTCCAGTTTTGAACATGTCGAGTGAGGCTATTACAGGAATTTGTGCTGCCACTTTATTTCTTTCACTTAACAGGCAAAGGAATAGAATAAGGAAAAGAATGTGGTGGATACGAAAAGCACTAATGGAAGGCACCAGTTATAGCAATGACCTTATGAGGAACCTAAAATAAGGACCTGCTGTAAGGACACTGTTATACAGATCTGCCAGGATCTGACAATTTTTTGAGGCCGAGGGACATCCTTGGCCTCGCTCCTTCCACAATTAGAATTAGTTTTAGCCCTTAAGGATGCTGTTTTAACGATTTTTAAGTTATCCGAAGCCATTATCTTGAGTACCATAAAAAATGTGTTAGTACCATTTACATAGTTACAAACATATGCAAATAATTGAATTATTGCATTGTAAATGTACAGTGTCTTAATTAACTACTTGAGTTTGTTATGGAATCAAACAGGGAAGAAAATTCTTCCTAGAATTTTATTAATTAATCTGGAATAAGGAAACATTCCTTCAAGTTTGTAACGCGAATTTTAAATGGATGATTCTCAGATAATGGGTAATTTTCAGAATCGATATTTAAAATTTTGTTCCTTTACAAAACATAAAGAAAAAAGATTATTTTAATACTAAGAATGTCTATTAAAAATTTACTCCATGATATAACTGTAATTATATTTCCCTGATAGAATTTTAAATTTTGAATTTTTTTTATCTCCATGGAGGTTATATTACTAACTTAGTAGTTACCCAGCAAATTCTTATTTGCTAATATATTTTTTCGAGAAACTTGTCATAATGAAAATAGAATATTAATAAATAAATCATTTTGTTGTTTTTAATACCTTTATATAGTTATAAAATATTCAAGTCGATACTTGAATATAAGCAGTATTTTTTTCCTTCTCTATAAAATTGTCTAATTATTTTTGCAGTTAAGTTAATGTTGTATACTTGAGTAAATACGTACTAACTTAGCAATGAGATCACAATCAAAATCACATGTTTCCTGGGATTTAAGTTTTTGCGCCTAAAAAAGTATTAGTGCACTAATTAAGAAGTTAAAAATGTTCGTTCATTTATTCAGAGGTTAATAATTATTGCAAAATGCTATAAAAAAAGACAAGAAAACAATTGGAAATCATGACAAATATCACATCCATGGGAAAATAGTGTAACCTCCGTGGAAAGAAAAAAAAAAAAAGTATGTTACACAATTTCTGACAGGGTAGTTACAATTATTCATTATTTAAGAAACTGTTAAGGAAACAATATTGATTTTACACAGAGTTTTATTGTGGTTAAAAAAATTTTAATTAGGAGAATATCTAATGATATGCATATATATATATTAGGGTTGGGCGATAGTCGATAGTTACTATCGATATATCGATAGGTCATGCCTAACGACTATTGATAGATCGTTTTTACCCTTGTTTTGAAACTCTCGGAATTATGATTATCTGTCTCTCCAGTGTCAAGTTTTTTTGAAATTGAATTCGGAATTCCTTGAGCTCGAGGGTTCACTCAAAGATTAAGCCTAAGGAAAGCAGAAATGCTAGTTTTTCTTTCGGGAAATATGTGGCTCAAGGAACACACGACTCTTGAAATTAACTATTTCGTTATTTTTCTTTTCTGTAGATTTGATTTGTTCATTAGTATTGTAACCATGTAAATTGTAAATACTTTTTTAAAATTCAAATAAATTAGTTTTTTCTCTCATCTTTATGATATAATCTTATATTTTATAATCCTGCAAATGTCAAATAATAAGTAAGTAATTTAATTTAATTAAATTAGTGGAAATTTTTTATTGAATGGCTTTGGAAAAAAAGGAAGCAACTATCGAAAAACTATCGACAGTTCTCAACCGATAGTATCGGCCTATCAATAGTGCTAACTATTGACTATCACCCAACCCTAATATATATGTATATATATTGTAATGTTCTTTTTAATTAAATTAAGTAAAAGTACTAATTATTATAAAGTTAATTGATTTTCTAATTAGTAGTTATTTAATTGTCCCTATTTGGGAGCCGTAATGTAATGTTCTTTTATTTAGATAAAAGTAAAATTTTAATTAATATAAAGTTATCTTTTTATTTGTTTAAATAAATTTTGAGGGAATATCAAGGGTTGAGCTTTTCAAAGATAATGATTCTGACTCAAGAATATATTTTATAAACAAAACAATTAAACACATTTTACACCAGATTATACGTAACATTTGACATATTAGTAATTAAGATATCTTCCATCTTCTAAACGATTGTAGATCTTTATAATTCAAATTGTTCCTCAACTTATCCTTCTTGTTTCGAACTTCCTTCTAACCTTCTTTCATCAGTCTATTGAAACACTCATCACATTAAGACTGTTTAAATAGTTTATTAATTTTTCATGTTACTACTTCACACATGTTACTAACGACTCACTAAAATAACAGAAAGATGTCGACACCTCAACGTGAAGAGGCGTCTCGATCAAGAAGTACGCATCCCAAGTGCAAAAAACCGTTAACGGACAAGTCTATACCTTCACAGCCTTTGTCTTTATTAGGTCTTAACGACATCACTTAAAATAAAATATGGAATTTAATTCATACATTACAAAAACATTTAGAAATCCTAATCATTATTCAACATACCTTAATTCAAATTGACAAACAAAAACTACGTAACAATTAGATCGGCGGCGAATTCTCGCTGGCACCAAATTCAAACCAAAATCCTTTTACATACAATTTATCTCGACTCCGAAATATCACTACAATATATATGTACAAAATTTTCTGACATGGAAGTTACACGTTCCAAATCGCAAGGAAGGTTATGACGTCCTTTGGTGCTCTGGTGCACCAATGAAGAAGAAATGGGGAACTGAAATGCGACCGACGATGGAGGAATTATTAGTGTTACCACTTTTATTGCAAAAATTCCCATTTAACAATGTTATTTGATTTTAGTCTGCTTTCCCATAGTCCATGAAGTTTTTTAACGGGACATAATACATTCAAAATACATACATTATTTTAGTAACTGCAGTGGAAACTCGATATAACGAACCTTAAGGGGAACGAGAAAACTTCGAAATTATTTAATTATTTTGATATATCGAGGTTCGATTTATTGAGGTGATTTCTGACTGACTTCAATGTATAGATTTCAACTTATCCTTAAGGATGAAAAACTAATAAAATTGTACTATTCTTCCATCTTTAAACAGCACCCTTAAGGATGAAAACTAAATCTAATTGTGGAAGGAGAGTGGCCATGGATGTCCTTCAGCCTCAAAAAATCGTCTGGTAAACAATGTCCTTATAGCAGTGAACAAACACGATCATCTTATTTATGACAGCAGAAATTTTAAATAACACAGATACAGACTGATATCTTAAGTCCTACTGAAGGGAGACTAATGGCTGCCTTTAAAGAAAGATCTCATAGATAAATATTTTCATAATTTTGATGTATTTGTGGATCATGTTAATTCTTTGGAACTCAACAATTGAACAGTTTATCTATAATTTTTTGACTGGCCACAAAATTCTACCTCTATTTGTTTATATATATTATTTTTATTTATTGTTTTTTTAAATTTATTTCTTTATTTTTATTTTTTGGCTTAATTTTTTTTCCCTTTTAATCTTTTTTTAAAACGTATTTATTAATTAACTTCCAATTCCATTAACTAATTATTGTTTATATTTCATATTCACTCAACGATAATTTCTATATTATTCTAAAATATTTTTACATTATATATAACTAAACATGTTTTTACAAATATTAATGATAATACCTGTTAGGTCGAGAGATGGTATGCCTAAAAATACATGCTCCCATTGCAGGGTTACTGCAATGTGGAAACTAGAAAAAACACTAGGAATCAAAATAATTATCACAACACTAGAGAGTTGTAAAGAAATGAAGTAAGTAAACAAATAAACTGTGCTCAGGAACACGTCCAGACTTGTAATTTGTTCAATGTTCCTGTGTTTTCCATCTCCAATGGGAAACAAGGAACAGGGCTGATTTTGTTTCACAACAGTTCCGAAACAAGTCATAAACAAATTTGAGCTGTTCAGAAACATCGGGAACATTGTTCCGAAACATTTGTTTACAGTCTGGACTAGGCTTTACAGATTGTAATAATATTATTTACTAATAAATAATTATAATAATACTATAATATGTTAATTATAAGGCTCTAGTGCGACCGGTAGCCTCGTATGCATGCGAAACATGGACTATTAATAAGTCTGTAGCCACGAAACTTGACTGTTTCGAAAGGAAAGTACTGAGGCGTATATTTGGTCCAATAAAGGAGAACGGTATGTGGCCGCGAAGGAAGAACCGGGAGCTGTACGATTTGTATGGTGACTTGCCATTGACGATATTCACAAGAGTTCAACGGCTAAAATGGATAGGGCATGTATACCGGATGGGTGAGAACAGAACATGCCGAAAATTGTTCTGGGATAGACCGGATGGAGTGAGACCTCGTGGAAGAACGAAGAGAAGATGGTTTGATGGTGTTTCCGAGGACTTAAAAGTATCTAAAATATATTTAAGGCGAGCAGCTGATCGGGACGACTGGAGGAAGGCTGTGGAGCAGGCCAAGGACAGCTTCATGCGTCTGTCGCGCCAATATAGAAAGAAAAATAATATGTTAATATTACAGATTGTAATATTAATTCAATTTAAAGTCTACCTAAAAAAAATGTGTGAAAGTTTAGCAGAAGTTAACAAAACTTATTTAGTGTTTTAAATATTTTTGTTTTGTAATTTCCATTTCATAACTTGAAAAAGGATTTAGTGTTTTCTACTTGGTGTATTAAGGTATTTTGGGTCAGAGCAGGCGTGGAGCACTGGTTGGTTTATTGTCACCTTAATTTATTTTACAACATAAATAGGAACTCAATCATTTGGGAATACTTCAAATTTAAAAGTGGTATGTTATGGATGAACCAGTAGGCAGTTGGTATGTATACTTAGATGTCAATGTTATGAGGTTAACAATTTTTTTCTACTTAACTTCCTTGTTGATGATGATTTGAAATAATGGCTCTGTTGGCACTGAAGTGGTGGAAAACATGGTTTTCAAGACAACTTACATGAAATTGGAAAAGTGGCATTAAAAACATTAAACATTAATAACTTTCCCTTATTTAAACCTCTTTTATAAGGTTTTGTTACTTATTTCAAAATATATGTGGTTGTATCTTGTATTTTTAATCGATACATTGTCAGGGGAAAAAAATCAACATGAAAATATCGGATTATCGGAAGAAAAATATTGATATATCGTGTATCAATACCAATCCCTTTTAAACAATTATCTAAATCAGTCTATTGTTGGGCTATTCATTGATGAAATATTATGTCTTAGTACTTACCTTATCCAAAAAAATTTATTGTTAATATTAATTTATTATTTTGTTTAAATCTTCATTACAATTTTACACCAATTACTATTTTTATTTATATTTTAGCTGATACTGGATTAAGAAGAAGAGGAGAAAGAAAAGACCGGAATGATGACTTCAAAAATTCACAGGATCCAAGTTCTGATATGCAGTCTAAAAAAGATGATCACAAGAAATCAGATGCAGAATTAGACATTCCTATGCCAACAGGAAACTTACCCGGGTTCATACCTCTTCCTGAGACAACAATGGCGCCTCCTCCAGTTTCTCAGCCTGCTACACCAATGCCTCCTCCACCATTAGGGTTGATTCCTCCTCCTTTTGCATTACCTCCACGTAAGTTAAAATCATTTATCTTTTATTAATTTAATTAAAGAAAAAGATTCAATTTTTTATATTTTTAAACAACTAATTTTGTTTTTTCAGAGAGGTTACCAGGACTTTTGGGGCCAATGGGACCACCAATGATGGGTCCAATGGGTAACGTACCACTTGGTGTCCCTCCACCAATAATGATGCCACCACCTCCGCAGCAAATGGTTCCTAGGATGCCTGGGCATTTCAATCCTGGTCCTCCAGGTACATTATTGTTTTACAAAATGTTTCCTCACTTATAAACGATATGTAATATATATTTTTTCATGATTTGTATTTGGTTATAGTTGGTATGATGCCAATGCCACCAGGCGGGGATAAATCTAAACCACAAATGCCTGGTATGCCACCTGATGGATTCACAGATCATATCGCTTCCATGTTTGGACTACCTGTTAGTGCCTTGACAGGTAAGACATTTTTTATTTGTATTATTAAATTACATTGCCTAATGGAACATCCATCTTATTAGGTTTAAAACAAACATGTCCACTACTAAAAATGATTTAGAATGCTAATCTTAATCTAATATTAATATACTAAACATTTATATTAAAAATCGATAATCCTTATTGATTATCCTTATATACTCTCCTTTATCTTTTCTTAGTAACTAAAAAAAAAATCAGTAACCCTACTGTTCGTCCTGTGTTCAGTACTTACAAGGGGACGTTTGCAGTTGTAATTCACAGATTCGAATGCCGATTTTTGTGTGGGTAGTAGTTGAAAATATTATATAAAAATAATATATACATTAAAAATTTTATATATATATTAAAAAAAAGAAATTTTGGATCGGACAAATAGTTTCGGTGTGGGAGCGTAAAATGTGCTAAAAATCTTGAATTTCAAAACAGTATGCCGTTTTTAGCGTGCTGACGTGGGTGGTATAAATTCATATATGAGGTCTACTTATAAATTTCAGCTATCAGTTAAAAAAAATAAATTTTGGATCAGACAAATAGTTTCAGAGTTATAAACTTGTGCTGTGCTAAAAGTAACGGTTTTTGAGTTATTTAATCAAACGGCTAAGAACATTTACGATTTTCAACCGTTTCCCCCTCTGCTATTTTGTTGCGGCATGACTTTGATTGGCAGAGTCATAAATTTTCATTCAGAACAGTGGAAATATAACAGCATTTTAAAAAAGGGGTTAGATAACCTTTTTTTTTGTTTTTTTCGAGTGGGCTTTTGAACTAGGAGCTTAGTAACTATTCCTTGAAAATAATAGTATTTCTGCTTCTGCTTATGTAAACGTATGTATAAAATAGATTTTGCTATTCTTTTGCATAAGTATAGCTTTATTCCAGATCACATATTTTAAACATTATTGAAAAATAATCTTCAAAGTAAAATCCATTGTTTTCGACTACTTACACCCATCTTACAGCCTACCCCCCATTACCCATCTACTTACAGCCTATCTACATTATCATTAGCTCTAAAGTAAAATAGACTATATCAGTATTCTTTTTTTGTGTTTAAAAGTTTTATTCAATTCTCCTGAAGATCTGTCTTTGTCTAATTTACGTTCCCGTGAAAGTTTTCTTCTACATCTTTTAAGGAAGTTGTTCTCTAATAGACAACACATAAAATCTTCATAGCTCTCTGTTGAGGTGTCGTCTGACTGAAGAATCGATTACATCAGATTGGGAGAAATACGGTTCCAATTTAGGTGGAGCCTTAGAAGTTGATTCATACTACTAAGACAAAATTAAATTATCTGGGCTTAAACCTTGGCTCATAATCTATTAGTTCACCTATTAAGCATCTCTGCACGTTATTGTAGTTTTTGTTAACTTATTAGGAAATAAATAATTTTTCATTAAAGCTTCAATTTTAGAAGTTTTATAGGTCTAATGATATAAAGTGGTAAATGTCTACCAATTTGCCATTAGAGTCATTGATAGGTTATTGAAGTGATATTTGAATTCATTTTTCATAATAAAAATGATAATATGTGCTAAAATCTTTGTTAGATACACTACATTAAAAATATAATTAAAAATTTAATACATGACCTATATATTTCCCATTATTAAGATCCCAATTTTCAAATAGTTGAATGGATAATATTACTGCTTTAAATAGAAAAAAAAAAAACAATTGGTCTCAGACTCCTTGGTGAATTTTCTTGATTAATCCCTTTGAAATTAATACTTAAATAAGGTTCCCTAAAAATAAAAAAGTTTTTCTATTAAATGTAAAATTTATAAATGTGAAGTTTTCAAAGTTATTAATTTCTTTATTTTTTTTTTAAAATAGTTAAAAATACCAGATATGGTCATAGTGAAAACTACGAGTTAAAGTCTCGTGTTCAATACTTTAATAAGGATATACTATTACCTCGCCTACAGTAGTGAAAGGAGGAAATTTCACCAAAATTATCCAGAAGAAGATCAATCCTAGTGTCTCTTAATTTCATTCCTATCTTCTCTAGCAATCGCCATCCAGTGAGCATCCAACGCTTCGCATTTTTGGTTGCATTCATACACCAGAAGGTCAATAAGAAGCAATATCAGCTATAACATATCATATCAGCGATAACATACCCTACATCATAAGTAGGGCTGTGAAATATATGCATTTGCATATTTCTCCTAGCCAACTAAAACATCTAATATTGTCAAAATGTATATGTTTTGAAGCATTTGGAATCAATATGTTATTTTTATTTTGCATATTTTGAACTTTAATTGCATATGTATCTACAAAGATGGCATTTTTATTTTACATATATGTGTGTATTTTGTCATACATACATATTTTGAACTGTAATTGCATGTTTAATATGCACATCTATCATAGCAGTATTTGACTATTGATTTTTTTATTTATTTTTTTATTTTATTTTATTTTATTTTTTTATTTATTTTTTTTTTTTGTGTGTGTTTCCGAAGAGACTAAAATATAATATAAATAAAAACCAAAAAATAGCTATGTGAACTCCTATTCTTTTTTTTTTCACCTATTGAATAAAATTGTGTATATCAAGATGCTGATTCTTCCTTCGGAGCTTATTTGCTGCTCTTGTAGTTATGGTATAGGTGTGTGACTGCATTAGGAATATATTCATACAGATTGTTGCTGCATTCAAAAGAACTAGCCACACTAGTCAAAAGCCTTTTGCTTTGTCTGTGTCCACCAATATTAGGTATGATTTCAGCTAGTGCATTTATCATTATGCTGTCTAATTGCTAACCATGGACAGATGTTTATCGAACTGTTGTCCGCCATTGGTCTGTACAAGCTAGTTAAGGCTTATTTTCGACCTTAATAAATTCTATTTCAGCCAATTTTTTTAATTCATACTTTAAATATCTTTTTATTTATTTACTCCTCACTCCCTGGCTCCACAGGTTGGTGTGACTTTTTGGCTTTCCGAAATATTTTCTTCCATTTTTATTGGTCTTTTATTATGCCATTTTTGTGATTTTGATGTCCTTGTTTCAAAGACAATTTTATGCAATTAAACCTTTACAATAGTTGGCAAAATAGTTTATTGAAAATTTTCAATAATTACTTGAAGCTTAAATAAATGGTACCTTTTCTAAAATCAAATTTGAGCTGAGCACTCGAAAAAAATATCTCAAATTGTTAAAGTCAGTTTTTGTTTATTTATCACTAAGCAAAAAAAAATGTTTTTTGACTGCCTACTACTTGGCTGTATAAGACTTTTTTTTAAACTCTTATTTGTTAAATAATGCAGTGAAAACATTAAGAGCAGTATAATTTTAACCTTCGTTTATTATTTAATATTTAATTCAATGAAGTAATTATTAATATAACATTTCCACAGTATTTTAGAATTTATTATTATTACTATATTTGGCACTACTGCCCTCCATCTTCTGACTCCCAGCTGCCATAAGTTTTCTTCTACGTGATCCAGCCATCTCATTCTTGAACAACCTTAAAATTGTCAACAATTTATTCAATTTTTACCTCACCCAGCCTCTATAAAATGGGTACTCTTGAGTGATGAAAACACAGAATGTTCAAGTGGTGCTCTGGCCAAATCACTTTGTACAACTATTGGGCAAGAAACAATACAGCCTTATCACCAAGTACTGAATCTCCTGTAGGTTGTAGTGATACAAATTTTAATTTATAATATATGAAGTTTTTTAAACTTGGATGTGTAGTTTAATTATCCTGTCTATTTCCCAGACCATCTTCTTCAACCAAATTTTAATTTAATTTTTAATAATTTTATTGAGTAGGATTTGACAGAACAATATAATCTATGTAGTTCAAAATTTTTGATCTATGTAAGATCATTTTGGATGATCAAATCTCAATTCATTATCATTAAGATTAAAGGCAAATTGATAGATAGACACTCCTTCCTTCTCAAATCCAAAAACTTCCCTTGTTAAATGGATTGTTTGGATTGAGAGACCTCTAAAATTGACAGGTAGTAAATTTCTAAATCTATTTTTTCAATTTTTATTAAATCACAAGAAAAGTGGTTATTTTGCATCTTGCCAAAAAAAAAAAAAAAAAAAAAAAAAAAAAAAAAAAAAAAAAAAAAAAAAAAAAAAAAAAAAAAAAAAAAAATATTAAACTTCTTAACATTAACTTTTATTTATTTATTTTTTTAGGTATGAATTTACAGCAAACTCTAGCACAGAGCCAACAACAACAGCTCACCAAAGGTGCTGCAGAAATGGAAGTCGATGATCCTGATGAAAAAGATATTCAGACCTCTAAGTGAGTACCTATCTTTATTTTTCTATTTAGATCACTTTGCTTGAGGTACAAAGTATCTTGGTAATTTTCTAATAAATAAAGATATTTAAAATCTTTTCTTTCTTTTTTCTATATTAAATGTAAAAAAATTAACACATTTTCAATTTTAAAAATGTTATATAATTATATAGGTTTTTTTTTTTAATATTTATTAAATTAGTTGCCTCCACTTAACAACAATTTAATTTATTTTATTTTATGATTTTCTGTATAAAGTTTAGATAATAAAAGTGGGTCCTATATATTATCAGGCCCTCTTAGATTTATCTAAATAATGTCTTTAGCAGTTTTCTTTTTCCAATAAAAATTTTAATTTTTAGACTGCTTCAGAAGCCTTAGTAGCAAAATTGACATCAGACATACTTTTAGTTATCATTCTGGCTTGTATTTATGAATTAGGTTGTTACAATATTAATTAGGCAACAGAAATGTGAAATAAGATTAAAAACATTTCAAATTTCTCACCTACTTAATTTATTATGTGTAATTAATTTTTATTTCAGCATGGAAATCATTTCTGCTCTTGGTTCAAACCTGGTTGGAAATTTTTCTCAACCTCCACCAAATTTTAGTATGCATCCAAACCAAAATCAGGCATCTCAAACTTCAAATCAAAACAACTTCAAGTCCAGAAGTGAAGGTAGGAGCGAGGTAAGGAGTGATGATAAAAAAAGTGATAAGGAAGATACACCTCGAAAGAACAGAGAAAGAGATGGAAAGGATCGCCGTGATGAAAGGGATAGAGATAAACGAAGGAGACGGGATTCCCCAGATAGAGGTCGTGACAGAGACCGGGAAAGGCGAAGAGGAGGAAATGATAGAGGGCGAAGGGACTGGGGTGGTAAAGGAATAAGGAGCAGCAAGTGGGGTGACAGAGATGATGATGACAGGTTAGTATGAAATGCGATCTTTTCTCAATCTTACGTTGAAAAGAACAAGTTTTAATTTAAAAATAAAATTAATAAGAATATTCTAATTTAGCTTTTTTGGTATGGAAATTTTTTGTTTTAAAAATTATGTTAATGCATGATGGTACTGCAGGCAGCCTCAAACTTACAGGTTTCATTTCTTGGAAAGTGACTCCAGTTGTGACTTTCTTAAGCTAAGCAGAAAGGCACTAATTAAAATCATGTCTGTTTCCAACTATGGAACATATTTCTTTTCACTCATCTCTTTTGTATATAGTTGTTCCTATTTAATTTAATAGCTTTGTTCTTCATTTAAATTGATTTTTTTATGTCTGTAAATTAACTTTGAAAAAGATTACTTTTTTATCCTTCAAGCAAAGTAAATTTAAATGTAAAATTATTCCCATTGCAGAAACAGGATTAAAAAAGTGGGTTGCCTGTTGATATTTAGGGTGTCTTATTCATTTTTCTCCCCTTAAAATTTGAAATAACCTATAATAGAATAGAAAAATATATAAAATAAAATAAATGTTATTGAAGTTAGTCATTGTGATACTTTAAAGTAAATTTTCATTATAATATTATGTATTATATATAGATGCCAATATATGAGTTTACAAAAATTAATTATACAATCAATTAATTTTTTTTAATTGTTAATTTGATGTTGAAACTATAAGCAATTCCCACAATGGATTCCAGTAGTAATAAATTGTTTGTTTTTTTTAAAATTAATATTTTAGATTTTTACGATAATTAGATTTTTTTTTCATATAGTTGTGTTGATATCATCACTAGCGTCAGAGTATAGAGACAGTCAATATTTAGTTGCTTTGTTTGTACTGTAATAATAACATAAGGATTGAAGTTGTAACAAACTAGTGTCGAAACTAAGTTTTATTTAACATATTCAAAAGTATATTGTTCTGTTACCAGAAGATTAAAAAAGTCATATGAATCACAAAATGCTTTAAATGCCCTGAACATTAAAGGGTCTATTGACAATACACTAAATATATGTCTTTCACAACATGTATCGCTTCTTTATTAAGAAACTATTTTGAAGGTTCACTGTATTGGCAGGCAGAAAGAAGTAATTGATTATTACCAATTTCCTATTTATGATTGTATTCAGATCAAGTTGAATTACAGTTGTCAAGAACAGAATCAGAACAACATAACTCAATGGCAACTTGAAGATGATCTATCTCTGGACACGACTACCTCCATCACAAATTCCTGCTTTGTGTCACTAATTCCTACTCTTTTTAATATGACATTCAACGTATAATGCTTTGTATTCGCTACTTCTCTTAACTAATGTCCATATTAGTTCAATATGTGCTAATTCTAATTTTATAAACTAGTGTCCATTGTCATGGTAT
This sequence comes from Euschistus heros, assembly GCA_003667255.2. Classification (NCBI taxonomy): domain Eukaryota; kingdom Metazoa; phylum Arthropoda; class Insecta; order Hemiptera; family Pentatomidae; genus Euschistus; species Euschistus heros. The sequence goes on from RCWM02000074.1 coordinate 949,021, forward strand.
TCCTCTTATGATTTGTTAAAGTGTTAAATATGCTATTAATAACTATAGTAGAACCTCACTAAGCCGACCCCCTAAGGAACCAAGGGGTAGGGCGGAATGGACAAAAGGTCAAATTGACCAGAGATTTCAATGAAATTTTTTTTTTTTTTTTTTTTTTTTTTTTTTTTTCATATTTATAAGTGTATTAAAAATATATGATAAGTTATATATTTACGTTTAAAAAAAAAAAAGAAAGGAGATACAAACATTTGTTATATATATATATATATATATATATATATATATATATATATATATATATATATATATATATAAATATGTTTGCATAGATATGTTTTAGCCAGCTATTTATATATAGTAACACTATATTTTGTTAGATTTGTACCAACTAACTCACCTTTAAAATCGTTCATAATAAAGTATGCTCTAAAGGTCGTTTTTAACGACTTATAGAGCAAAAATGACCGTTTGGGAGAAAAAAAAAAAAAAAAAAAAAAAAAAAAAAAAAAAAAAATACAATTTCTGCCACTTTTTAAGAGAATTCCGAAAATATGCATGCTTGTATCTTAGTCGTCCCCGGTTTAGCTAAGAGCATATTTTCTGCTTGAATTGCAGAAAATTTAGTTTAATTTTGAATATAAAAAGGTTTTCTTTAGAATCAACTGTGTAGCAGATATTTTGGTGAAAAGTCTTAAGTATTTACACTACCTGTTAGCAAGCAGCGGTGTTTTAGGTACAAAATTTGGATTTTAGCACACAATTCTGACACTAACAATATATAAATAAATCAAAACTACCCGACCTTTCACACTCCAAAATTTTTACTGAAATATTAGAGATTCCACATAAATATTGAGCACCTCATGGGACTCTGCGGGATGGTCGGATTACCTGGAAAGTAGGACTAGCCGGAGGCAGATTAGCGAGGTTCTACTGTGTATATGTCATCATTCACTTCTACACTGACTGTTGATTCTATTAATTATAGAAACTTATAGGTTTATATATATATATATATATATATATATATATATATATATATATATATATATCTTTTTCGCTTACTTAATTAAATCTTTTGATGTTATTAATTATTGGAGAATTATATAATCTAAAGAGTAGTGCTCTGTTCACTAGACTGGCTTGTTGTGTTTAACAGACCTGGGTTTTTATCTTGGCCTGGTGTTTTGGAGCCCCAGAACTCAACTCCATATTTTTAAATGGGTCTAATGATTGTCATATAAATAGTCTTATATAATTTATTGGGAGCTTTGAATGCTTGTCTAGTAAATGGTGGAGTAGTCTAAAACGATGAGCAGTTTATTGTCTTTTAAGTCTGGTATTTGAATCTAAATAATTAATCTTCTTTTGTTTTAATTCTACAAATGAAAATTTTATTAAATACTTCTTTTTTTTGACAAGTTAAAATTTATTGAAATACTTTTTTATTTGGTAAATAAAAAATATCATTTTCACTTGTAATAAATTAGATTATTTGTAATTTCTAAACAACGCATAATCGAATAATGAATAGTTAATATTTTCATCGAATAACAAATAACGATTTATGAATGAAGTGAATATCGGGTAATCCAATAACCCATCAGTTCCCCCCACTCTACAGTAATCTATGACATGTAATGGCTTCTGAGAAAATGACTGTTAAGTGAAAAATTGAATCGATTGATTTAAATTGAACTGACATCTGCATGTATTTTCTTATTTCTCTACTCTTTGAATATTCATTTGAAATATGGGAATCAGGTTTATAGAAATAGTTCTGTTAGTAGTACACTAGGTCAGTTAAAAAAAATATTGGGTTTTCATGAAAATTAAAGCTATGGTTTGATAGGCAATAATATCCTTTTAAAATGTGCACCTGTTACTTTTTAGGGAAAGAATGGAAACAGTGTGTAATCCATGCTGTCTCCTGAGATACTGAATGGTTGAGTCAGGAACCTCTATCAATACCATTCCAGTATACCTTCAGTGTCTGTTACGGGATTTTTTTTTTTTTAAATGATTCATCTATTAAAATTTACAACTGTATAGCAAAGTTCACCTATTAACAAATTTTAATTACGACAATGACATGACAAAAACTTGAAGAGAAACTACGTATTGGTAGGTTAGGTTAGCACTCCAATGGAAATGTCAGTTAAAAAAAAAAATTGATAATTCTTGTCCTTGGTATAGTACACTCTTTATCACATTTTGATAGTAACATAATAACTTTTACACTATGGCTATGTGATTATGTATTTTCAGAAAAGACTGGAAAAGTGGTTCTCCTGGAGGTGGAAATAAGGAAAATAGTGAAAGAAGTTCTGACGATGAAATGTCTGACAAAAAAGCATCTCTATTTACGATGCCACCATCTCAACAACATGAGCCTGGCTCTCCTGCAATGCAGTTCCCCCCTGGTATCAGACCTCCTGGTCCACAAGGCATGGGTAAGGGTAATTATGATTATCATATATATATATAGATATATATATATACACACACACAACTATTTTAACGACATTTCGAGACTATATTGTTCTCATAATCATGCCAATGTTACTGGTGGATATGCTATTGGTATCTACTACTAAATTATAACAATTCTAGTACACAACTGTTGTGAATATTGCCTTTATTTAAAGAGTATTTATATTAAGAGTTATGACTGAAGTTTGCCATGATTATACATATTATCCGGAATATATGTTTTTAATTAAAGTTTTAAAAGTCTAGTTCAGGATCAGATGGAATTGAAGAAGGATAACAATCAATCAAATGACTTTTCATTGCTTTTTATTTTTTTACTTTATATTCAAAGATACCTGTCAAACTTTGTTTTAATTATTTTTATGGCTTTTAGGTGGATTTGGTCCAAGATTCGGGCCTCCTAAGAATGAAGAAGGTCATCAAATAGGAATGGGTATGCAGGGCCCACCCTTGGGAATGGGAAGTGAATTCATGCCACGCGATTTTCAACCACCCATCAGAGGTGATTTTCCCCCTAGAGATTTTCAACCACCGCTGAGAGGCGACTTCCCTCCACGAGGTGATTTCCAAGGGCCTTCAAGAGATTTCCAAGGTTCACGAGATTACCCAGGACCCCCTAGAGATTTTCCGAGAGATTTCCAGGGGCCTCCAAGAGATTTTCAACCTAGAGGTGATTTTCAATCCCCCAGAGGAGACTTCCCTCCTAGATTTTTTGGACCAAGAGGACCCATGCGACCACCAATGGGTCCCCAGCAAGGAGGACCTCGACAAAGGCAACCTAATGGTAAAATACATAATTTATATTACTAAAATAAAATAAAATGGTTTAGATTATGTTTCTTGTTTCATTTTGATTGATTTAATGAGAGTTACAAACATAAATATAAAATTACTTATTCCTTCTATTTTAATATTGAAAATGTAGTAATATAATTTAATGTTATTTAGTATACCAAAAATCAAAAGATTTACAAACCAAACTTATGAATTATAAAACTATATTTATTATGTTGTAAAAATTATAATTAATTGTGTTAAGTTTTTAATTATTAATTTTTTTACTCATTAAAAAATGAGTAACGATGAAGAGAAATCACTCACACTTAAATGATTAAATTATTCACTAATGATTAATATTAATGTGTGTGTGCGTGCGTGTGTGTGTGTGTTTAATACAGTTCTTGAGGTTCTCAATAAAATACAAAACAACTATATTTTGGCAACGTTTCGAGACTATTGTTTTTATAATCATGCCCAACAGTGAACAATACTGGTTACAATAAAATTATATAGGTTATACAGGTAATTTATAGAATAAAGTTAACAATATAAATATAAATGTTAAAGTATCTAACTGTATATAGTTCAAAATTATGAAGGATGAAACATTATAAGTAGATCCATCCTCCATAATTTTGAATTGTATACAGTTAGATATTTTAACATATGTGTTTTATATATTAATATTGTTAATTTTATTTTTTATTTTTTTATTTTATTGACTGAACCATATCAAACATCTAATATTAACAGTCAAGAAAATATATCGATATATATATGTAACTTATGTTCACTTCAAAGGAATGAAATAATAAACGTACAACTGATTTATTCCTCATTTAAATCCTCTATATATACATTTCTATTGTTTAAAGAGTTAGCATTAAGGATTACCTTGTATATTGGCACCTTCTATCCTTAACTCCCCCCTGCCAGTTTACGAACAGTCCTTGTAAACTTCCTAAGAACTAAAAAAAAACATATTTACAATTTAAAACAACAACAAAAAAAAAAATTCTTCTCGAGAACAGAAAGCACTCAAATTAAAATTAACACTTAACAACCAAAATTTACCACTTTGATACAGTATCAAAAGATTATTTTACAACGTTTTATACAATGTGGGATATCGCTTCTCATCACTCCTGAGCCTTTCCCAAGGCAGTGGGAGAGAGGATACCTTGTCCATGTCTTGTCTATGTTGTATCTCTGGGAATTTTTAACTGTTCTAAGTGTACCGTCCGTTGTCTCCTCGGTTCACGTACATCCTGTATGGTAACCACATTATGTTCCCGAATAGTGACCACCTTGTAAGGCCCCTCATAACACTGTATTTCTTTTCCCCTATTCGAAATGATTTTACGGTACACTATTGTTCCAATCTTTATCTTTCCCATCCTGTCTGTCACCTCCAGATTTTCCCGATCCACCCTCTTACTCTTATCTGCAGCAATTTTTGTTCCCACCTTCTTGTGAATTTTTCCCACAGCGATCTGATTCGCCTCTATGCTGTTCCCTATGTCCGGGTCCACTTCTGTGATACGTTCGTTTCCTTCTTTAGCAAATTATCCTAAGGTACGAGATACTCTGCTATCTCCGGAATAAACCTTCTGTAATAATTCAACGTGCCCATTAGTCTACAAATACCCTTTGCGTCAATGGGAATTGCCATTTGTTGGATAGCCTCAACTTTGGCCCGGTCCGGTTTTATACCCTCCCGCGATATCTTGTGCCCCAGAAACATAATTTCTTCCATCCCTAATTTGGATTTTTCCGGTGATAATTTCAGGCCGAATTCCCTTAGTCGTTTAAACACGGTCCGTAAGTCATCGACATGCTTCCTTTCGTCTTTGCTAAAAACCAACAGGTCATCCATGTACACTTGACAAACGTTCGTGTCGATCCCTCTAAGGATCTCGTCCATTAACCTCTGGAATGTCACTGGCACGTTCTTTAGCCTGAAAGGCATCCTCGTAAACTCGAAGTGTCCCCTTTCAAAGGTGAACGCCGTTTTCTGCCTATCCTTGGGGTGCATCCTAATTTGATGCTAACCTGCTTTAAGATCCAGAGTCGAGAATATGGTTGCTCCCCCAGTCTGTCTAGTATATCGTCTAGTCTCGGTATTGGGTATTTCTCGTCCAGCATATTGTCATTCAGTTTCCTGAAGTCCACCACTACTCTGTATTTCTCTTGTCCCTGTCCCCCATCACTCTTCTTTTTGACTATCCACAATGATTCCCTGTTTTCTTAAGCTATCTAGTTCCTCGCGGATATGTTGCCTCAGAGCTTGAGGGTACCTCCTTTCCTTTACATATACCACATGTTCCTGTTTCAACGGGATCTCATGCACCATCTCTCCTGTTGCACTCAGGGGTTCCCCTTCCCTGAAGAAAACGTCCCTGTATTCCCGCATGATTGTCCGTCACCAATCCTCCTACTGCGCTACCACTCTTATCATCCCATGTTTGTCTTTCCCATTCTTCCCCGATATTTCTGTCCCGTTTCTCACCCTCACTCGTGCCCCTAGCATCTCTAAGAGATCGCACCCTATGATCACCCCGTACTCCTGCGGAATCTTTTCCACAACATGCACCCTCAGTTTACCCCTTTTCTCTCCCCATTTTGTCAGTTCCAATTCTATTTCCCCCTCTGTCTTACACGGTCCGTTTAGCGTAATTAGTCTGCAGTAACATACGTGTCTGGGGTCTCCTCTCTCCCTTACAGAATGCCTCTACAGCTTCTTAGCTCATGATGGTATTTGAGCTACCTGTATCCACTAAACACTTTACTCCACCCGCGACTAATGATAGGCAACCTACCTCTTGCTTCCTCTGTGTTGTTTAACACTGCGCGGTTGCCCCTCCAAGCGCACTCCCCTCATTCTTCCTGTAGCTCTCTCCTCTCTGTCCGTGTTCCTCTGCCTGTGTTCCTCGGTTTCTCCTTCTTTTTTCTTTCATATCTCCTGGTTCACTCCTCTCCTCTGATTTTGACGACTCAGATGAGCTTGCTGACTCTAATGGGATCCCTCTCTTACGCCATACTCTGCGCGTTTACCTCCATGAGACCTGTCCTTGCGCCTACTCATATACTGAAATTGTCTGGCGATATGACCTTCTGTGCCGCACTCGAAACATTTTGTTCACAGACAAGCTTCTCCTATCCTATCCGTCCCTTCTTCTGTTTACCACTCTGGTCCAACTGTTCTCCTCTTCATCTTTTCTCTGAAACTCTTTGTCTCTGGCTCCAGCATCGACCATCTCTTGGGCACAATCTAGGAATGACTTCTCTCTGGGCAGACCTTCCTTCCTTCCCGTTTCTCGTGCCAACTGCACTTTAAGGATGGTGGACAGAAATGCCATCTTCGCTTCCACTTGTCCTCGCTCTTCTGTCTCCCTCATCTTCTCCGTTATTCGATTATAGTGGATGGATAAGAGTGCCCGTTTGACTGGTAGGACCGTTTTGTTTCCTGAAACATTTGAAATATGTCTTCTTCTGGGATCCACCTCCCACCTCCATATGCTTTCTTCAGCCTCTCTTTAACCATTACCCAGGGCGTGTCCTCATCTGCCTGGATATGGTTCAGTACACTCCTTTTTACTCTGCATACTAAAGCGGCCCTGAGGGTGTTGGCATCTCCTTGATCCAACAAGTTATCAGGGGCCTTTGCATCTATTCTTGCCAATAACCTGTCCCCACCTTTGAGGAAGTGGTTCAATTCTCCGATTTCTCCATCATATCCATCAAGGTCGGTAAACGCCCTCCTTAGATCTTGTGCTGTGGCTGTTTTTATTTTTAATAATTCCAGAATAATAGCGTGTGCTGCCGCCAGAGGTTCTGCTGGTATAGGTGGTATGTCAGTCATTTTCTGCTAGGTTATTAAAATAATTTATGAAATACTAAGTTTTCCTAAGAGAATTTATCTCCGAACCACAAGGAAAAGAGAGAGATAAAAAAAAAGTATAGTAAAGAATTTCCTCTTACAGCACTTATGTTCCGTGAACACTTATGTTCACTGTGAATAAAAAGATAAAAAAAAGAAAAAGGAATGAAATAATACACATATAGCAGCTAGATAACAACTGATTTATGCCTCGTTTAATTCCTCTATATATACATTTCTATTGTTTACAGAGTTAGCATTAAGGATTAACTTGTATATTGGTATTATCCTTAACTTATATTAATATATATATTAACTTAACTTATATATATATATATATATATATATATATATATATATATATATATATATATATATATATATATATATATATATATATATATAGTATGGATAGGAATTGATATTTTGTGTTTTTTGTTTCCTGTTGAATTTTGTAATTTATTTCTTATGTGTTGTAGGTCCAATGTTCGGGCCACAGCGAGGGCACCAAGGACCTTTAGGGATGCGAGGACCTCGAGGTATTCCTCTTAAAATACTTTATAATGTAGTTAGTAAAAATAATCAATTAGTTTAAAACTTAATTAAAATAACTTTTTAGGTATGTTTTTCATTATATAAAAGTATAGTACTATTTATTTATTTTTTTCTCGTGTGCTGAAAAAACACTTTTAATTTCAAAATTGTAATAGTGCAGACAATTTGTGAATTATGTAGACAAAAAAAGAAACAAAAAATCATCTTAATCAGTAGACATATTCTGGTCGTGCACAGGCCCTAAAGTTTGACAAAATATGGGGGGAAAACAATTTTTTTTAATTTTTGAATTAGATGTTTTCTTAAAGTAATAGTTTGTGACATCTTCAAGTAGAACCTAAGTATACTTGGGTATAACCGCATAAGCCCTATTATTTGCTGAAATATTGAAAATTTCACTTTTTTTCTCAATTTTTTATCTTAAATATACTTTTTTAATTAGTTACAGTATTTTCATTTTTGAACAAAAGAACATTATGTTTTTTATAGTGTGAATAAATTAACATCTTCCGGTTGCACAATGACCCCAATGCTATTGAAAAACAGTATCTAAAAAAAGATAGTCCAATGCCATGATATATGATAACTTATCAACTTGCTCTAAATTTTAAAAACTCAAATATTTTAGTGACATTATAGTTCTTAGTATATTCTAGAAGCCCGAGTATTGATTGTCAGATCTATCAGATAGACAGAAATGTATGTTTTTTTTGGGGCTTAGCGTTCTTATGTACTCCAACTAGGGCAGGAAGGACGGGTATCCTACAGGTTACCAACCTATTCTAGCCAGAGTGGGAAGGTCAAGATTTATTCATGGGTTCACCACCAAATAAATTTTAACCCATCCAGGTGGGATTCAAACCTTCTGGTTACGAACACACTGAGACCCACGCTCAACTCACTCGACCATCGAGTCCCCCTAGATAGAAATGAGCTTAGCAAAGATCAACAATACCTACTTGATATTTCAAATAAAATCAGGAACCTGTAAAGATGATTGGCTGTATATGATCCTGGGCACTTATCACATTCCAAGTGGTTGATGATAGCAAATAGAACTCTCAGATTATTTATTGAAATGATACATGCCAATCTGGTTTACCATCAAAACAAGTAAGCACTTTACAGACGGTCTGAAACTTGTTTACCAAGGAATACAATCTACCAGGTATATGCCAAAATCTTTGCTTGATGTTGACTCAGTGATCGAATGGAATGGTTTTTCACCCACCCAGAACACTTACTGTTAGCCATGACTCGAGATGACAAGAAACACATAAGCTTTTCCAAGAGATCTTGGACTTCCAAGAATTCTGAAGGCAAGGCAGATAGATGTAAGAAGGAAAACAGTAAGGACATTCAGGCCATCAAAAATCTACTACAATGCATATTACTCAAAAATGATCAAAACTGGATGGACTGTAAATTATCTTCTCACTCCTTATTGCCAGAAATCAGTGATGAGATCAAATCGCACATCGACAGTAACTCAATCCCTGAATGTAACATTGCTTTCAAGCGATTCCCAGTTCACACACAGGCTGTTGAACATTGAGTTAAACTTGTCATGGAAGCCTCATAAAAAGTTTTTGGAGCTAAATCTGGAGATGTATTTATAAAAACCATTCTGCTGTCCAGATCATCCTTGTCGCATCTTCACCAGTAAATCAGTCTTTAAAGTACCTTCGGCTACAAAATAGAGAACTGTGCAAATGAACTGGTTCAACTAACTTGGACTATTCATTCAAAACTCATTTTTTCCTTTTTTGTAAAAGTAAGTTTGTTTATTAAAAACAAAGCCCATCATATCATAGGACTATCTTTCTTTAGGTACTGTTTTTCTACAGCACAAATTAGATAGAAGAGGCTACAAATTATTACGTTAAGAAAATATGTAATTCAAATATTAAAAAAGTGATCAGAAGGGGTTACCCTCACATTACGATTCTGTGAACCATATGTGTACATTGATAGGCTACCCATAGCTTCATTCACCATTCATTGCCCTTTCCACCTCTTGCATTCATAGGTTCGGATTTGAGGGCAGTGACAAATCAATCTTGATCTACAGATTATTGTGTTTTGGGTCAGCTTTCCAACTTGTCTTTTCTTTATATTTTTCGTCCAAACAGACCATAAACCAAAACATTAGGAGGCTGTTTCTCTTGTAAATCACTATACACTATTAAAATACACAGAGTAGGTACACATCAGTCCAATGCTTAATCTGTAGGAGTTGCCTCCAATAGTCTGACTGGCCTTACCAGGTATGCAAGTTTAAAATGTTGTTTATTTCTTAAAATATATACACAGTAATTTTAAAAAAAGTATAATATATTTTATTCAAAGTACTGACCCTCGCTTTCTACACATTTTGTCCATCTCTCGGGCAATATATGGATACCATTCCAAAAGAATGCTTCATCTTTATTTGAAATCCATTCATCGAGCCATTTTCGTACGTTTTCGAAATTGTTGAACTGTTGCTCCGCCAATGAGTGTCCCATCGATGAGAAGAGGTGATAATCAGAAGGCGCCAGGTCAGGTGAATACGGCGGGTGGGGTAGGAGTTCCCAACCAAGCGAAGAAATCGTTTCCTTAGTCAATCTGGCTGAATGTGCAGGAGCGTTATCATGCTGAAGAATGACTTTGGCGTGCCTGTGAGCCCATTCTGGGCGTTTTTTCGATCAATGCGTGACTCAAATTGATCATTTGTTGTCGGTAGCGCTCGGTATTGACTGTTTTCGCCGGGTTTGAGAAGCTCGTAGTAGACTACTCCCTTCTGATCCCACCACACACACAGCATTGTCTTCTTCCCAAAACAATCCAGTCTTGCACTCGATGTGGATGGTTGTCCTGGCGTAACCCATGATTTTTTTCGTTTGGGATTCTGAAAATAAATCCATTTTTCATCGCCAGTTACAACTCGATGCAAAAAACCCTTTCTTTCGTGGCATAAAAGCAGCATTTCGCACACAGTTTTTCGTTTTTCCATCTGTCGTTCGTCCAATTCATGTGGAACCCATTTTCCAACCTTTTGAATCTTTCCCATAGCTCTCAGGCGATCGGAAATGGCTTGCCTAGTGACATTCAACTGTTCTGCCATCATTTGTTGGGTTTGGGTATTGTCTTCGTCTAATAAAGATTGCAATTCGAAGTCCTCAAACTTTTTTGGTCGATTTTCTCGTTTTTGATCAGTAACATCAAAATCACCACGTTTGAAACTTTGAAACCAACGTTCACATGTCCTGACGGTTGGAGCAACATCGCCATAAGTCTCAACAAGAATTCGATGACATTCAGATGCCTTTTTCTTTTGATTAAATAAGAAAATCATGACATGCCGCAAATGCTCTTTATTTGGCTTAAAATTAGACATTTTTAACACCAAAGAAAGGTATGATACGTCCACGTAAACGACTTAAAAACAACTGACTTTTGTAAACAAATGACTAACAAACAAAATAGCGTTTAGAGATAAGCAAATCCTTCAATAGGCTAAGAACGCATTCTATTGGAATTAAAACGACATTTTAAACTTGCATACCTGGTACTTACCTGAAGAGTGATGTAGTTGCCAGAGAAAACTGGGAAACATGGTCTTTCTAGTCGCACAGTTTCTTGTTACAGGTGGCCACCTATTCAATTACTTACCAAGCTTAATTGTGCATAACTTAATCTATTGCAGATGTCTTATCATAGTTAGCTATCTGGACCCCTTTTATATCATTAATTATAGTGAAAGTTATTTGATTAATGAAAATTTTATTTAAGGATTAATATTATAATTATATTAGAGTATATTACAATCATTGATATTTACTGTATTGCATTAACATTATATAGTTGACTCTTTTCAATTTGAACACCTTGGCCCAGCCCATTTTAACTTTTTTAAATGAAGACTTCAATATAGCAAATTTATCTCATAATGGAAAAGTATTATGTTATATATTTTTCTTTTTTCTGTGATATGCTTCCTTTTACTTTTTATTAATTTATTTGTTTTAGTATTTCCTAATGTTAAAATATGTGTTCATACATTTTATAAATGTTAAATATTCAATTTTTGTTTATTTTTTTTTTTTTAGTACGTATGGATGGCCCTCCTCATGGATTTATGGGACGAGGTTTTCCACCTCGCATGCGTGGAGGTCCGCCCCCGAGGTTTGGTGGTCCACCTGGAGGTCCTGGTAATATGGGTGGCGGTGGTCCACCCGTTTCAAGGAGATGGGGAGAAGATGACCGCCCCCCTAGGAGGTCCCGATGGTCTAGTGCTCCTGACAATGGTCAAGAATTGGAGACAGATTCCATAGTGCCTCATTCTGAACAACCAGATAATCAACATGGTATAGAAGACAAAAATGCAGAGCCTGAGATGCCACCAGGTGCAGAGGAATCCACTGAAATACCACCAAAAGATTCAATTTCATCTGATCCACCTGTTTTATCTAATCCAGAGTTTGATCCTAAAGAATCTGCTACTGAATTGGCAAAAGAAGCAGAGTACTCTGAAGCGAACAATGATACTGGTAATTCTATGTTTGATGATGAAGTTTATGTTAAAGAAATAACACCTAGTGAAACTGTTATGTCTAGTAATGTTGAAACATCTCAACATGAACAATAACAGACCTGTAAACAACATCATAAATAGTTGGGAGAACGTCTCGGTGATCTAATCTTTTACAGATTTTATTTAATTTATTTTAAAGTATCTTAGTTAAAATGGGGCCCAAAAGAATTATGAATCCAATTTAATTTTAATTTTAGTGTCATTTATTTTTTGGTTCTACTACTTTCAGGAATATTGAAGTGTTTGTGAATAAATGGAATAATTCTGTCAGATAGTAACATTATAATGGATTTTTATTTGTAATGATTTAAATATGAATCTTTTTTTTTTACTTTGATGAGGTAAAATCCAAAGTTAATTTTTATAGCAAATAATGATATTAAACTGATTTTATTTTCTTAAAGCATTCTTATAATCATTAGGTTATTAATTGTATGAGAAACAAGATTCTTTTTTTTTCCCCTGTCACTTATAGTTTCTGTAAAATAAATTTTAAATATAACAAGTCAATAACACTCTAATATCTATCTGTCATTTATTATTATTATTATTACATTTGTTTGTTTTATTCTATGTAGGAGTCAATTTTTTTGTAATCAACAATTGTTTTATAATAAGTTCGGTTTACTTTGATTTTTTAGATTAGAATCACTAGCTTTATAAACTTTAAAAAATTAAATGTCAGGGGTTTTGTTAATATTTTAGTTAAGGAAATGGTATATATGTATATACTAAATTTAAATCATCTCACAATTATTATATTATTTTGAATCATCTCAAACTGATAAACATTATAACTGGATGCAGCATCTTGAAAATTTAAAAAAGTTTAAATTTTCTTATTTCTCTACTACTGAAATCATTCAATTTTTTTATTGTTTATTTGTTGTGAAACTTTTTTCAATATTCTCATAGACTCCAACTATGGTATGAAGGGCAGATTATCCTAGAAGTTACCAGCTTATTCTAGCTTTGGGGGGAAGGTTGAATTTTGTTCCATGGGTCTGCCACAAAACAATTGTCTACCTAGTCCGGATTCAAACCAGCTGTAATTTTTTTTCCATACCTTTAAAAATGATTTGAAAACAATAGAATAACTTAATGAGAAATCATACAGAATTGTTATCTCCTCAAAAAGAAGATTTAATTGTGAAACCTTAAATTCTTAATTAAATACTTCTTAGTCGAAAGTGTTCTATGGTACTTATATTATCTAGTTTCTCTTTTCAATTTTCTTATTTTCTCTTATATTATCAAGTACATCGGTTTCCTATGTACACATTATTTTCTGTGTGTAATGGCTTTGCAGTTCAAAAACTTCCCTAATATAATAATTTAATTTTCTTATCGATAGCTGTTATTCTTTTACTTAAGTAGGTGTCAGCTCTTTTGAAAGTTATCTTTTATATCCCTGTGAAAACAGATTTCACTCCAATTTTACTTCACTTATATTCCTATTCATGGAGTAACAATTATCTTCCACCAATTATCTAGAATTAGCATTAGAATTTTAAAAATACGCCTGTAGCCCATAGAAAATTATTACTAAAATGTTTAATAAATAATTGCCAAAATAATATTTCGTGGAGTTGTTGCTATTGAACATTTGATTTAATACAATATACAGGATAAGTACTTCTTAGTGTAAAAAATAAAAAAAATGGGTAAAACTGGATCAAAAAAGTCGCATACCTTACCCTTACCTTTCTATTCCAATCCGTTGCAGATATATGATAATTCAAAGACTATTTTGAGGAAACCACATTTTCTACCATTAAAGCTGTAATATCATCACCATTTGGTTTAAATATTTTTCAAATTTTGACCACATTTTCGGATTTAACATTAAAGTTTCTATAAGAACAGAGTACATGTAACCTTGAATTTTACAAATTTGGGATCTAAAGAAGAGCTTGATCTTCCTCTTATTTAGAGAAGTTACAATGTCATAATACTTCAGCGATCACCATTTTTCAAAAAAAACTATTCACAAAACTACACCTATGATGCACAACTGGCACCACAAAACTTGAAAATTTAACCAGCTTTCATGTGGTATGATCAAATTAATGATCCGTATTGATTTCATGGAGAAATATACTTTACATACAAGTCAGTTACTTTTGTAAATAAGTTAAAATAAATCGAAATTTGTGGAGTAAAGCTTAAATAAAGTATATCAGAAAAGAAGAAAAAAAAAAAGTTCATCTATCAATGAAATGAGATGTATATTCTACATTGATAATACCTAAAATAATAAATTTTGCATAGGTTGCCTGATGATATCCAGTTTTGATAATTAACACTTTGATGGTTGTTGCGCTCATTTTTTAAAAAAGGCCTGTTTTTTGTGGGGGGGGAGGGGGACCTCAGCCCAAAATGACTAAATGTGGTATTATATATATTTTATATGATGTTGAATCAAATGGATTTTTTTTCTTAAATTTCTGATAAATACAATCTTTATCTGTTTTCACACCTTAACCAATTTATTAAACCCAGGATATACCAGCATTGAGGTGGACTTAAAAATCTTGGCAGAATATTTGGAAAGTTAAATTTGTTAAGGTATATTTTGTAAATGCATAAATAATACAATAATGTATCCTCTATGGTGTTTGTTATGTTCAAAATTAATTAATTGAGAAATCCACTTTTAATTAAATTATAAAAGACTATTTTCACAAGTTCTCAGGATTTATTTAGCAGATTTTGAAAAAAAATCAACAGTTGCTTATTTTCTCAAAAAGTAATGAAGTAACAAAAACATTAATATTACCATTATTGTTAATTTTAATATTTCTTATTTTCATTTTGACTGATCTCTTACGTCTTATAGGTTATCCATCAAAGAACAAAATATAGTAAGACTAATCTCTTCTTAGTTGGCCACTTATTTCAGTGTGTAATTTTTATTTATTGATAGAAGTACTGTGAAACTCGCAATTATCCAGATTAATTGGGGCCGAAATAGATCCGGATACCCAAAAATTTGGATAATCAGATATTCTATTGAATTAGGGTATTAAAATGAAAAATAACAAGTTGGAAAACATGGATATTCCAACACAGAAATCATCCCCAATTTTTTTTTTCCTTTCCTAAGACCGTGCTACAATGGACAGTTTTTCGGATACAGTTAATGCTACACATTTTCTTTTAGGTGCCGTAACTCTTTGAGTTTATAAAGAGACCACTCGTGACGGCAATAGGACCCACACTGGGTAAAACCCGTGTAGGATGGATGTATTATGCTTATAGAAATTCACTAAGTGCATTTACTCAGAACTTGACATGAGATGTGTGAGCTCCGCCCATAATTCTGAGACGCAGTTCCAGTAGCTGCCCTTGGTCTATTTAGTTGTACGTCTTTAATTTTGTCATGAAAACTAATAAGATGGGGCTATCTTATTTTAACCGAGCCACAGCCTACAATGTTTGTTAATAAACTATTAAATAAAAATTGTATATAATATAAAAAATATATGTATATTTATATATGGATAAATTTTTTGACTGTTACTATTAAATGTTCAGTAAGGTTCTTGAGGTTCAGTCTATAAATAAAAACAACTATTTTGGCGATGTTTCGAGACTATGTTGTTCTCATAATCATGCCCTACAGTGAAAAAGCAGGTTACAATAAAATTATATAAGTTATACAAGTTATTTCAAAACTTCAAGTTAGCTACAATGTAAGTATATAACAACATGTGTTAGAATAATCTTAATATATATAAATTGCTTGTCCTGTTCTGGTTCCATCTGGACTCCTAAACTGCTGAACCGATTTTAATCAAATTTTCACACCGTGTGCAGTTTGATCCAACAAGAAAGATAGGATAGCTTATATCTTAATTTATAGTCGCAATATTATTTGTATATTATCTGCAAGTAACAATTATCTGTTATACGATTCTAACATATGGCGTTATAAGGTTATACTATTATATAAAAGGACAAGCCATTTTTCGTTTGTGATCACTAAAAACTACTGAACCAATCTCTACCAAATTTTGACTACGTCATCTTTGTAGTTCAAGGATGGTTTAGCAATAGTAAAATCGAATGATTTTCAACTAATTCTTTATTGAAAAAGGAATAATAAGTGGATAACAGGGAAGTTCAAAAATGGTGGCAATTGCCATCTACATGAAAGGTTAAAAGGTACAGTGTTACATAGAGCTTGACATAGATAATAAAATTTACTTTTTTTTTTCAATTAAATTGTTATTAAAACAGCTATATGGAGTGAAATATACCAAATTTTAACTAAATCATTTTCATAGTTCTAGATTTAGCAACAATAAAAATTAAAATGTACAATGTTGAGTGTTAGAAACGGGTTTTGCCACACTATCACATACTTTTATGGTTAGAAATTAAAATCCAACCAGACCAAATCAATAACAATATTTCTGTCGAATGAAAATCATTACAAATCAAAATGCCGATCCTCAGCTGTATGAGATTGTATGTAAAAATAGGAATTTCGGATCTTTAATTGTAAGCACTGATAATGCATTCCATTATATGCAATAGTCTCTGTCCATCTGGATTACCAACTCTTATATTAAAGTTGAAAATTGGATGTCTAATTTTGTTTTACGTTATCTTCAAACACCTAATCAATCTAAATTTATCCAAGTTAATAATGACTGCTATGCGTGAAAATATCATCAAAAATATAATTTTCAATTGTTCACTTAAATACAAGATTTTTATCAATAACCATAAAAAATTTCAATTATTAGTTAAAATTATTTAAGATCTTCACTTATGAGAGAGGACGAAGCCTCGATGGAGGGATGTTAAATTATATATAAAAGGACAAGCCATTTCCGTTCGTGATCACTAACCGCGAAAACTACTAAACCAATCTGTACTAAATTTTAACTACATTATCTTCATGGTGTAAGGAAGGGTTAGTAATAATAAAATTTACATATTTTCTATTAAATTACTGTTTAAAAAGCGATAAATATGTGGTATGCAATGAAGTTTTAACATTGACCGATAGCTGGCGAGCGCCATTCAAGAGAAGTTATGATTATATAGAGCTAGAAATGTATTATAATATTTATTTATTTTCAATACTATTGTCATTAAAAAGTTTATAAATATATGAAGCGACATTTGAATTACAGTGCAGTTTAAAAATCGACAGCGTTTGCAATAGTAAAACTATCAACTCAGCTGTACCAAATTTTACCTACAATATCTTCATAGATCTGGGAAGGTTTATAATAATACATTTTACTATAATAATAATAATTATAATGTATAGTCTTGAGTGCCAGAAACGAGGTTTGATAAAATTATTTCGGTCGAATCGGATATCTAATTATGCTTTTACGGACTCTTCAAACACCCAATCAATACAATTTTAACCAGATTACAAATTGCTGCCATGCGTGAAAATATTATTGAACAAGTAATGCTCAATTCCATACTTCATACAAGATTTTTATCGATAAACAAATGAAATTAAATTATCAGTTAAAATAATCTTCCTTAGTTCCTTATTTTTGAGAGTGGGCGAAGCCGTGACGGGTATGCTAGTAAAATATATATAATTACAGAATATAGAGGATTATGAAACAACTTACAATGTTACTGTTGGATATGGTATCGACTAACTAAATTCTAACAATTCTAGTACACAACTGACCTGGGGAATTTTTGAAAAACAGTTACAAGGTTAGGGGGGAATTCCCAAAACTGGTGGAATTCCCACAGATGCCTTTCTATACCTGCATCTGTGGGAATACCACCAGTTTTGGGAAATCCCCCCCTAATCTTGTAACTGTTTTTCAAAAATTTAATGCTTTCTTGTTAATATGGGTTGATTTTAGCTGATTGTTTTATTTAAATATATTTTCATACATATGAGAAAAGAAATCTAAAATATTTAACCTCATAGTAATTACTCTTAAGAAAACTAAAAAGTTGAACTCGCTGTACTATCTTGATCATCTTGGCCACTACTACTTTTAAGCAGTCATGACCAACTGTAATTTTATTTTTAAAAAACTGTAATTTTGAATGCAGTCACCTCTGTGAAGTGCTGCTTTGGGATCCTTAGATAACATAATATCATACTCCATCAGTCTATGGCAACCTTGGTACCTGATCATCCATTATCTGCCACACTTTAATACTCTGACACTGTTCTGATAAAGTTCTAGCAACACTTTTTTTCTTTTAATTTTTTTTAAACAGCCAAATAATCTAATATGAAATTTTCCTTTGGTTAAGTTGAACATTCTGGATCATATGTTAATTCTGGATATATTAGGTTCTTGTATATAGTTAAATTATTTTTAACGATAGATAACACTTTTAAGACTTGAAGACTGTATTTGCTCTTTAGCCTGTCATAATTCCTTTGTTAACCTGTTTTAAATCTCTGGTTACTATTGATTACTGGTAAATGGATTCTTCCAAGTTCTCCAGTAATCAATCAAGATTCCTATTTTAATATGTGATAATTTATTAAGTATAACTCTTGGATCATCTCATATTAATTTTGATTTTCGTTTGTTAATAACCTGCCTGACCTTAGACTTTATCTATAGGTCAACAAATATTATAAATAAGATAGTTTTCATCATCATTATCCTTTTCTCTCTGCTATAGAACCTTTTCCGAGTGGTTCTATACACTACTAACTGCCTTGGTCTTCCTGGGCATCTCCTACCTTGGCTTCATAAGCCATATGATTGTTTTACAAATTTAAAGTCTTTATACCCCTTAAAGTTAGTTTTAAAATGTGTGAAGTGAATTTCTTTTGTGGAAAGGAGAATTAAATTTATTAATTTCCGGTAAATATGAAAATATTTTTTAAACAGTTTGTATGTAGAACATTGTAGTACTTACTACCGTTATAATATCCAATTCAGATTATGGTCTGGTATATATTTAATGATTTTGATTTTTTTTTTTTTTTTTTTTTTTTTTATAAAAGTTTAACTATTGCACCGTTTTTTAGGTGATGTTTGGCAATATATAGATGGCCATCAATGGATACCTGTGTGATAATGAGAAGAGGCCATTGTTATGATAAATAAAACGGTTATCTGAATTGTACTTTTTTTTGTTATATTTTTGATTCATAAAAATGTTATTTGACTAATTAACCATAGTTTCAAGAGTACATCAGCAACTAATCATAAGGTTTATTATCATCTCATAAAAGCTAATTAATATTAATATTGTCGATCTAAACTGATCCCTCAAATTGGTTTTTAATTTTGCAATTTTTGTTCTTGCAAAGTTGTTTTTATTTTATGGAGAAGAAGATAATCAGGGATGTAGTAAAACAGAAACATCATGTCCAAGTAGAAATACTTTAATTGTGTGCTTCCTCCTGGTCAATACATCAAAAAAAGACGCGCAATTTTAAGTATTTCTACTTGGGCATGGTGTTTTTGTTTGACTGCATCCCTGATTATCTTCTCTGTTCATCTTAACAGTCAACTATACTTTTATTATTATTTTATTTTTGTTTACAGTTATTAATTATGAATTCTTAAAAACTAACTGATAAAATATTAAATTTCAATGTGCTGTTTTTCATTTCTTTTTCTACTTTTGATTCTGTATCATTAACATTATTGCTTAATATTATAACAGATTAAATGATGAATTGGGGGAAGGTGCAGTGCAGTGGCTCAGTAGTTAGGGCACATGGAATTTCTAACTCCCAGACCCAGCTTCGAGTATCACTGAGGCATATAATTATTTATTTTGTATATCAACCAAGGATTGACCCTGGAGTCAGAAGACCCAAAAATTGGGTTTCCTTAATTTGGGATAAACCTGGTGGCTTAATGTGATTCTCACCTAATCTTCTTGTATAACAATTAAAAATAAAAATACAACCTTACCTAGTTTTGAACCAAAGACTCTTCATGGATTCTTGTAGTTATTAAGGTTTTAATTAGATAGTTTTGAAAAAAAAAAAATTTTAAATCCAATTAGTTGAGTAAACTTAATTTTATCTTTTATCAAATCTTTTAATTAGGGATTTGTGATTCTCTATTCCACAGATTCTTGAGATAAGAATTGGTATATAATCTTTATGGTATCGATTCCTGGGCACCGATCACTACAAATGATGTTGACGATTGCATTGTTATTCCTAATTATTTAATATTGATTCTTCTCCCTAATGATTAAAAAAATATTACAAAATGTTTTTTTTTTTGTTTTTTTTAAGTCTGTTATTCTTAACTGACCAATTTTTATGTACCAGATCAACACTGCTGGGTTTATAATTTAAAACATTTTTCCCTAATCCTTTGCTCTCATTAGCCAGTTATAATCCGGTAAAATAAAAATGCAATTCCACTCAGATTATAAGTTCCACTTGTCTGACACAGGACTTCTAAGCCGGGTACAGACCAGCATTATTTTTTTCAAGATCCTCTCTTGAAGATAATATTGTTTTAATGTTTTTTTTAATTGTTTGTGTTAATATTATATTATTGTACTTGAAGAACTAAAAAAAAAAGTTTTAACAGTATATATATATATATATATATATATATATATATATATATATATATATATATATATATATATATATGGATAAATTTCTTGACTGTTACTATTAAATGTTTAGTAAGGTTCTTGAGGTTCAGTCATAAAATAAAAAATCAACTATTTTGGCGACGTTTCGAGACTATATTGTTCTCATAATCATGCCCTACAGTGAAAAAACAGGTTACAATAAAATTATATAAGTTATACAAGTTATTTCAAAACATAAAGTTAGCTACAGTACAGGTAGGTATATAACAACATGTGTAGGGTAATAAAAATATATATAATTACAGAATATAGAGGAGTATGAAGCTACTTACAATGTCATACTCCTCTATATTCTGCAATTATATATATTTTTATTACCCTACACATGTTGTTATATACCTACCTGTACTGTAGCTAACTTTATGTTTTGAAATAACTTGTATAACTTATATAATTTTATTGTAACCTGTTTTTTCAGTGTAGGGCATGATTATGAGAACAATATAGTCTCGAAACGTCGCCAAAATAGTTGATTTTTTATTTTATGACTGAACCTCAAGAACCTTACTAATCATATATATATATATATATATATATATATATATATATATATATATATATATATATATATATATTGTTTATGCCTTTTAAAAAAATATTGAGTATCATGCTACAGAAAAGTGTAAAAAACTATCTGGGTGAGGTAAATAGTCCCAGCCACCTGATAGAATTGCCGGTGATACCCGCCATATGAGTTCTGTGCCAGGCATTGGGTTTGCGGCTTCGGAGTGCAAAGGGTTAAGCCATTGGTTCTGCTGACCAAAGGTCAAATTGTTGAAGATATTTATTTGCTTTTGGAAAATACATAAATATGATAAAAATTATAGCAGCCAGACAATAGTGCCATGCTATTAATACTTTTTTTATTTTTAAAGGATTTTTCCATCCTGGAATGAAGATTAGTTAAAAAAGTTAAATAAGAATTAGTTAGATGAATCCCCCCCCCCCCCAATAAGGTGCAAGTTCCTTCTTGATTATTATAAAAAAGTGCTGTTTGTTTTTTACTTGTCTAGTTCTTTCATAACATTTTTTTAAAATATGTTTAACTCTAATATGCATTTTTTTTTTGTAATAGAAAATTATCTTTCAACGGAGATATCAGTAACAAGTATTGATGTATTGGTACTGGTACAAATGGAGAATCAAAAAATTTTGTTACTGACCCATCTCTACTTTTAATTAATCAATTGGTTCTTCCCAAAAATCCATTTTGTTTTAATTTCTAAAAATTAAATAGAATAAATTTACTTACACTCCCATGACTTAAATAGTTAATATGTATAAGAAAATATATCAGGAGTATGGTGGAGGATAGAATACCTGAATTACAAACATTTATTAGTGGTAAAAACTGATCTAAAATGGCCATTAGCAGTGAACAATTAATGTATGAAGATTCAATTTTTAATTCATTATCATTGAAAGAGATAATTCCATCATTTTATTATTCTACTAATTCCAGAACATTAATTTTGTGTGTGTGAACTATTTTATTGAACATACTATCATTCATGAGGCTTTATATTGTTCAAATCTGGGATAAGAAGCTATTCAAATTTGGCCTATAAATTTTAAACCTTAAACTGCTTTTAATCTTTTGATTTTTATATGGAGAAAGAAACTGCTATTTCCGATTACCCCTGTTCATTTGCTTTATAATTTTCATTTCTGCTTATATTTTAACGTTCATGAGGCTTTATCTTAATTTTTTTGTTTTTCTAACAACTAATTAGAGTTGTCTCTCGGGAATAGTTGACCACATTTCACCCATCATTTGAGAGCTGTGCAGTAGACATGATATGGGGGCTTGACAGCCAAGTGAGTTGGGGGAGGGTCTCAGCATGCTCGGTACTTCCCCGTACCCACCTCTCTCTAGAATAGTTCGGTAACCTGTAGGATAACCCTTGAGTACATAAGAACTCTAAGTCCAAATAAACAAACAATATACATAATACCAAAATACTCCTTTACTTGGTGAGAAGGAACTGGTTGCTTCTCATGGTGAGAAGTAACTACTTAATAATTGAGAAATAACTTGTTACGTTTCAAACATCTTAGATATGAGCTAAAAAAGTTTTTCTTTTGATAACTTGGGCCGTCAATATTACGTAAATCTGGGGTAAGAAGCTGTTAATATTTGATAAATAAATTTAAAGCCTGGGACCACTTTTAATCATTTGAATTTACTTTTATTTTTTTATAAAAAAGAAACTGCTCTTTTCAATTATCCTGGTTCATTTATGTTGAAATTTGTATTGATGCTTATATTTCAGTTATTTACATCTATAATCAAACATTAGAGTTGTACTAGTCACAGCAGTTTATTAATTAATGAGTTAAGAGTTGTTAAGTTCATATTTCAATCTGTCATTGAGTAAAAAGAATATTTTTATTCATTGATTGTATTTCTTGTTTTTTAATAAAATTACATAATAATATTGAGTAGCTTATATTCTATGTTTCTGGAGGAAAAATATACCACTAATAGTTTAGTAAGCAGTTTTATTGGGTTTGCAAATTTATTCTTCCATAATTAAATTAATATCTGTTTATTGTATGAATTAACTTCAAAAAATTATTTTTGTTACTCACAAGGCAGAGAAGCAAATTAAAAAGCATCAATCTCCACGTAAAAATACATACACTATAATTGCTTTGTTTATTGACTAATAAACATTGAAATTTTTAAATTATTAGAATCCAATTCAAAAATCATTTTAATGTTGTGCTGTGTTGTTTTCTACATTAAGTCTTTTATAGAAGCTGAAATTGTATAACTGCTAAAATACAATAATTTTACTTCATTCTAGTTGTGTTAGTCCATCCAAGAGCTGTTAAAATACAAATTATGTTTTATTTTATGTAAGGAGGTCACTGAGGGGTAAAAAAACAAAATCAATCAAAAACAGTTCATTCCAATATGGAATGATTTTATGTTGACGGGACGGATGAATATGAATGTTCCATTTTTCAGAAATTTTTTGATAAAGAGTGTAAGTTGGCGAAAGAAAAGAAACATTTTAAAATCTGATGGAAAATATAAAAATTATCAAAGTAGAAACTGAAATCTGAAATACAATATAAATCTAGATCCTAAAAAGGATTTTTGGGAAGTGTACATACATTTGGATCTAGTATTATCAGATAGCATAATTTTCTTCACAGATATAGAAGTGAGGTCAAAGTGTGCAATAAGTATTGTCAGTAATAGATTTTTATTTAATATCTTAAATCAGAGGCGAGTGGAATTTAACTTGGAAAATGTCAAGACACATGGTATCTAAATAAGAAATAGCGTTGACTGATCTTTCTTTAGTTCATTAGATGGAGTTTGAAAAGTATATATTGATGTTCTTATTCTCAGAATGGAATCAGTGTGCTTCCAAAGAAAGAAAAAGTAAAGTAATCTGAAAAAATAAGGTTTGATTGTTATTTAAAGAGAGACAAAGCTGAAAAATTGATCCCCTGACCCAGAGGAAAAAATCAGAAGAAGGTTAACTTGATCTAATAAATACAAACATTTTGAAATTTGTAATTCATAGAATCATTACATTGTTGACTATTGTAGTGAATTTACACTCAAGTAAGACAGTTATTTCAATTGTATTTATAAAATTATTTTATTGCTTTTTTTCTCTTCGCTAAAAATATTTTTTGTTGATAAGCACCTCAGTATTTTCAGTAGTGTCTAAAAATTATATTTAGATCATAAGGGAATTCAGTGGAAGGAGGTATGTTGGCAAACATTTTTGGTTTAGAGTATTATTTATTTATTTATTCTTCAGGATTTGTAATTCTCTTTTCTTAATATATTTTTTATGAAGTTGGAAAATCATTTTTATTAAAAGTATTGTAAAAGATTTTAGTTTTGCATAATTGATGCTAATAAAATTTCAATTTCTTGTAAACTAAATAAAATATATGTTGTATTTTAAGCTCACCAAAAAGCTACAAATGTTTCTTATATCTTATTATATTTCTAATATCTAAAAGATATTAGTTCCTTTTAAGACTAATAAACCATGGAAAAAGGCTAGTTGTTTATCAAAAGCTCTTCACCTCCATACTGTGAATGCTTATTAACATTTTATAGATTATAAGTGGCGGTATAGACACTGAGTAAATCTGAAAAAATATCATTTCTTGATAAAACTACTATTAAATTTTTATTTATTTTAAGCCTACCTTACATGGTTTTATTATTATGCCAATATTGATATTGACCTATAAATTGAATGTGTAAGGAGTAAATTGATAAAATAATATTGAAAAAAATAAAATCAGTTCGATTTTTATTGAAAACTTTCAATATTTTTGTCAAGTGTGAGGGGTATATTGCTGTATTGTGCAATATCCTCAGTCTCAAAACGAAAAATTATAATCTTCTAGACTATTGTCAATTATTGTAAATCTTAATGACTACAAGTCAATCTGCCGGTGTAATGGCCTTCCTCACAATCTTATCTTGCTTCACTATAAATGGTGAAACCAATTCAAATAGCTGTTGGATCAGTTCTTCATCCATTCTTTAAAAAAATTTGTAGCCATCTGGCTCACTTGTGAGTTCACAAAACAATTCTGCATATCCATGACTAGTACGTCTATTTAACCAGCTTTTTGTCCACACTGTTCTTTGCCTACTTCTTTTCCTAATGACATCCAAAACAGATGCGATTAGAACTGGTAGGTATATCCTCCCTGACTTCATAATGAAAACTGATACTTTTTTGATTAATATTATTTAGTCGTTTTTTTTCAACATTGTTGCGTAAATAATATTGAGCATGTTGGGGCCGCTTTCTAGAAGGCCCATTAATGATTTACTTGATATAACATCTACTACTTTTATCTCTTAATAAATTTAGCCAGTTGTTATATCCTTTCAAAATATTGAAACATTTTTGAGAATAGTGTTTAAATAAATTACATTTAATTTATGATGCCTCAAAATTCCTTTTTCCTTTGGTAATGTTTTTTCTCTGTTCTAGATCGTGCTGACGGTTCACAATCTGAATTTGTAGAAAATGACAGCTTACAATCATGTAATCCAAGTGACCAACCTCTAACATTTGGAGGAGCTCATAGGAAGTCTCGGTGGTCTTGTATGTCTTCAGACGATTTGACACAACCAGATAGTCTTCCTGAATTGGAGCTCTCTGAATCTGCTAATCAACCAACCTTCTACAGTGAGGACAAAGATTCTGAGCCAGTCAGGCCGCCAGGTGAAGAGGAATTTGTGCCAGTTGATTTTGGCCCTTCTGAATCTCAGACTGATTTCTCTTCAGAACCTACTGCAGTAGATACTGCCAGTGAATTAGTAGAATCAACTGAACTTAGCAAAATTAATAGTGTAAGTAGTGATAATGCTGATGTTCATGAAACTGGGACAGAACAAAATGTAATTAATGTTGCTGCTGAAAGTGAAGAACCATCTCAACAGGAATAGTAAACATGTACATAAGTACTTCAAACCATCAAAACAATATGTATCAGTAATCTAGTCTTAAGGTTTTTGTAAACTGTAGAGGTATAAGAAATTATACAAGTAAATTTCAAAGCCACATTATGTTGAACATGTGTAATTTTCAGTTATTTTAATACTTTTCCCAAATTTATTGAAGAAATTGTTACTAAATTTCAAGTAAATCAATTTTAACTAAAACCTTTTTATTTTCATTGTACATTTTGTTTGCATGTTAGAAATAAAAACTAAATAATGGTTTGTATACTTTTGTTTTATTATACAATCAAATTACACATTTATAATTGTATCTTGGTAGGAAGATAATTGTAAAAAATTGTGAGATTTTATTTATTATAAATATAGTTGAACATTTTATTTTGACAAATTAGTTATAAATTATTTTACTTGATTAATTACGGAACTTGATAAGTTTGTTATTCTGGTAAAATTTATTATCAAAGATTAATTAATTATTTTTCTTCTTTTTAATTTGAACTATTATTTTATTTTCAGTTTATTTTATTCATTATTGTATAGCTAAATAAAGTTGTTTATTTTAAGGTGGTTATTTTATAAATAAAATCTTTTTCTGTTAAATGGCACTTCTTTATTTTATGAGTTTGAATGAATTAGTAGTTAAAATTATTTTACCATTATGGTTATAAACAGCTACTGTGTTTTATTTAACTTGAAATGTACAATGTATTTCTTGTATTGCTTACACTGAATTGGCAGTAGTACATCAGAATATCTGATCGATTGACATAAAATTATCATTAAATCACAGTATGCTAATTTAATATGACTATTTTTTTAAAGTACCAATTATTAGTTATAAGGACAAAAGTATATTAATATATTTGAAAAATTTATACAGATTAAAATCTTAATTTGTGATTTGATTAAAGCTTTGTATCATAGGGTTGAAATCTTTTTACATAATGACACGTCATTATGCTTGCATAGTATTCCTCTATTTGGACCAACTTTCCTTACTCTGATAACATATAGTGTGGTCAGTTTGAATACTTTTTATGACATAATTGAATAATGCATTTTATTCCCATTCGAGCTTTATTTCTGCGATTGTTAGAGATATGGCAAAGTTGTTGCAATGCTGTATCTCAATAAACTACAGTGTATTTATTATTATTACTATAGATCATTGTTATACATTATGTAGAATATTTCCTCAGGTTAATAGGGAGAGATGTTCCCAGTTGCAATGAAATATGAATAAATAAACATTGTTTTATTTATCTATGGCTGTTATTAATTCTTAAGATGTGAATGAATCCAATTGAATGTTATGGAAGTGCGAATTCATAGACAATGCATGAAAGCAAGTTTCTAAATGTAAACAAATAATATTTGTTTAAAATTTTGAGCTCTATATATGCATTTAATATTTTTAAAATGTAATGTTTTCCTGGATTCTAACCACCAATTAGGTTCTTTAACTGTCATTTCTCTTTATTCTTAAGTAACTTCACAAGCTTTAGCTTAAATCATCGATTCGAAAATAGAGATTTTTTGAGTTTTTGTTCACCGAAATCATTCAAATTCTGCTTTGTTAGCAATCTTAAATTTATCTATCTCAATTTTAGAAGTGGAGATTTATGTTTTACCAACTTTAAATTTTACTGGTTAATTCTACAAAGAAAACTTTTCTTTTTTTTAATTTAAATTCACTACTTATTTCTAATATTGCTTTTATTTTAGGAGAGTTACTTATATTTTAATTTAAAATGTTGAAAGAATATATTGTTGAGCTTTAAGTTAGAGAAAGTGGATTTCTAAGTAAACCTTTTAGTAGTTGTGAGGTGAAAAGTTAATTCTTAGAAGAAAAAAACAACTTCAAGATTCAATAAACCTACATGTACAAACTTGATCTAAAAAGTAAAAAATAATATTTTAATAACTTTTAAACAATGAGCATTAAAGAGCAATCAACAAAATTATCGATACTTATATTCCGTTTCATAATTTATGATCAATTATTTTGGGAGTTGTGCCAGCCAATATGGGCAGTTAATGCTTCCTTTGCTACAAAATGAAAATGCACGAGACAGTGGTGTGGTAGTGATGCTATAGTGGGGAGATCTTTAAAATTACCAGCTTTTTTTCAAATTCTGTTTGATTTGGTTGACACCTACTCCAAAAATAACTGATTATAAATTGTGAATAGGTATATAAGTATTGATAATTTTGTTGATTATTCTTTAATGCTCTTTGTTTCGAAGTAATCAAAATATTATTTTTTCTTTTTAGTTTAAGTTTGTACATGTAGGTTTAATCTTGAAGCCAGTTTTTGTTTTTGTTTTCTAAAAATTGACTTTATTTTTAAATTTTTAGTGGTAAGTGTAGTTTTGTGTATTTATGTAAATTATTTGTGTTATTAGTCACCATGGTGTAATAGATTTATAATGGAAAGTTATAAAACAGTGATTTTTTTTTTTTCTCGCTAATTTTCAGAAATAGAATATGTCAAGCATTAACACAATCAATTTTTCTTTGTGTTCTTTCTATTCTATTTTTGTTTTGGTTGCTCCGGTACAACTTCCCATTTGTCTACTTTGCGTCTAAAGATGTTTCTTTCTAAATTGTCTGCTGGTCTTATGTTTGAATTTTTGAGGTCTTTTCGAATTTCATCTAGCCATGAAGTCTGTTAAAAAGGGTTAGGAAAAAAAGTTTGTAAAAATTAAATCTCATTATGATTTTATCCTTTATAATTAACTATGAAAAAATATATATTAATAAAAAAATTTAAATTTCGGGAGTAGATTAAACATAATATGATTCCCGAATTAATATTTGAGAAAAAATGTAATGCATTGGCTTCTATTAATTGAACTGTCGTTTTTTCACTAGCTTAGTTTTTGAAAAATTTCAAATTAAATTTTGTGCCAGAAATTTTTAGTAAGAGGTAAATAACCTGACCACCAGTTGTTCAGAGATAACAGGGCCTCTTGCTGGGCTAATCACCTATAAAAGAGTAAAACAGATTCAAAGGACCATATTCAGCCCCCCCCCCCACAAAGAGGAAGCTTATACATTTTTCCTGGAAAGTTTAATCAAATTAGTTTTTATTTATAGTTTAGATTTTAAACCAATTAAAGTACTTATGGGCAATTCCCAAGGCAGTGATTTTTCACTATCCTGCTGGACTTAAGATGGAACTAAAACTTCCAAAACAATATTTTTGGTGAACTTTTTTTTTTGTTCCATGAAACATGAGTGAAAAACAATTTTTTCGAAAATTACAACTTCTCCGAAGACGGTAGCACGAAAACGGTCCAGTTGTTCGTAAAAATGGATATCACCAATCTTGTAGTAAATTTAATAAGCTTTAATTTTGCACTAAAAAACGTTTTCAATGCACGCACCGTTTTCGAGTTATAAGCGAAAAACTTATAAATGGAGCATCTAATGCCCCCCCCCCCCCCCCCCCAGCTGCACCGGGATTCGGAGGAACTTTATTTGTTCTTGTTCAGGGGAACAAATAATCCTCCTCTACACATTCCTGAAAAAATTGGAACTAGTATTTTTAGTTCCTCTGATTGCCCCTTTCTGGCCTAGATTGACTGGACAAATAATTCAGTTATATAGGGTGATTTACAACACATCGATGGTGCTAGAGCAGATTATACGTGTATATGGAACAGGATAATTATGTGTCATAAGCTTAAAATAAGCTTTGGACACGCGTATTTTTTTAAAACGTTTTTGCGATTTCCCCTTCTACCTATTATCGTATTTTACATTTCTTCTTTTCAGTTTTTCCTCACTCCGTCAATGCTCAGCACCACAAATCTATGCCTAAAAACTATAATGTTCACATTTTAAAGAAGTTCAAAAGTAAAACTTAAATAGAAACAGAATAAATACTTAAGACCAGCGCTCACATTTGCGGATCGGAGCGCAGCGGATTTTCTGTCAACGTTCGTTAGATAGGAAAATGCTTTGTTTTCCTAGCTGGAGTAGTGAACATAGTTCTACTATTACCACAGAATACAGAATATAATAGAAGCGGTGGGTAGGTGGGGGGAGATGGCTCCCTGCAAGGAGCGCTATCCCCACCACCTAAACCCCGGCTGTCCCTATCAGTACCAATGTTTTTCCCGTGTTTTTTTGGAACAATTGCTAATTGTTAGGTCTCTGTTGTGTGTATGTGTTTTTTATTTCTCAATTGGATTAAATAATGTCGTGTTGTGCTGCGTTTGGATGTTCTAGCAAAGAGTCCAACATGGATTTAAACCCTCCAATAACCCTTCACCGGTACATTTTAAACGTACACAGTTTAGTTTTTCAATAAATTGAGAAACAAATCTTCCTTCCCTTTCGCCACAGTAAAAATATGTTTATTGTGGAGCTTTTTTAACTTTATTGTTAAACTCCCCTATATTAACAATAATAGATATTGTAACCACTTAATACAGAATATTCTGTATATTCAATTAGGATTGATAACTTAATTGCTAATTCTATTGAAATTATTTTTATTTGAAAACTAGTTTC
This sequence comes from Euschistus heros, assembly GCA_003667255.2. Lineage (NCBI taxonomy): Eukaryota > Metazoa > Arthropoda > Insecta > Hemiptera > Pentatomidae > Euschistus > Euschistus heros. Next base: position 979,882 of record RCWM02000074.1, read on the forward strand.
GAATGTTAAACATTAAACCTTAAGAAGACGTTTTACATCAATAATATAGTTTTATATTTGAATAAATCTTTAAAAGGTAAACAGTTCCAATTTTACCTTTTATTTTTTCCTCAGCTTCCCTTCAGTTGAAGAGGAACGAAATAAGTGGGTTCAAGCCCTGAGGCAAGAAAAATGGAAGCCAACAAATACAAGTGTTATTTGTTCAAAACATTTTAAAGAGGACGATTTTGACAGATCTTCTCCATTTCAAGTAAATCTAAAGAAAGGTGCAATTCAGTCGGTTTTTTGATTTCCTAGATCATTTGAGACAGACGATTATAAAGGTATATATAACTTTCTACGTTTCCCCCCTGTTTTACCCGCATACTTTAAGTTTAATGTTGATTTTTTTTTTTTTTTTTTAGGAAAAGGGGGCCAAAAAAAAGGCTTGCGACCCATTGAAAAATATTAGGTCCCCAAATAAAAAGAGATTTAAATAATATTAGAGATCACTAATAAAATACAGCTTCGAAATACAACTGATTCATTAAGCTTCACTGAAATTCACTTTCTATCTCACGAAATAAAAAAAAAAAAAATACAGGTTGAAAAAAAAAAAACAAATTTAAAACCTACGCCGAAACGTTGCGGTATAAGAAGAGAAACTGTGTCTACAAATAGAGAATAGAAAATTTGCTTTCGTTACTTCTTAAACAATACCTTGGGAGAAACACTTTTCTAGATTTTCACATTTTTTAGAAGATGGCTCTCATTACTCATTATTAATAAGATCGATCGGAATGAGATTTTTAAAAGTCCGAATCCACCATTTTTTGAAAAATATCAATGATAATATTCATAAAAATAAAATAAGATCGAAAATTAAGAAATTAGTAATTTTCTTTTGGTAATATTCTGTTTTATTTTCGTTCTTAAACTACCTACCTATGCATGAATATGATAAATTTCTGAACAATTAGATGGAATCCAATAAAATTCGTAAGAGTTGAAGTCTAAATATTACATGATAAAGTTGTAAATAAGTCTGAGGTGGAGCAGCCCGGGGTGGAGGTGGTGGGGGATAGCCGGCTGAACTGGAGCCACGGGGACCGTACGGCTTTGCTGTCTCTGCCGCTTCTGCTATATTCTGTATTCTGTGGTCCATACCGACCCTCAATTGAGGGTCGGTATGGACATGTACTTTTTACTACCTGTGTGAGGGTAATCACAGTTATCCTGAAGATGGAGCAATGTACTCCGAAACTTTTTCTTTTCTTTTTTCCCTACCTTGCCTTATCAGGCATAAGGGGTTTTGACGGCAGCGGTATCAACATATGGGTTTCAACATGTACTCTGAAAGATGTTGAAGAAAATAAAAGATAAATAGGAGTTATACCTTAAAAAGAAATATTAAGGTTAAGTTGTTTTTAAATCTGCCCCTTCCCAAAAAAATTAAATCAGTGATGTTTCAGCCTTATAAAAGTGTTGGTATATAGGTATGTAACTCCGATATAAAATTTGACGAATATCGGTTGAATTGTTTTTAACTCGATTAAAAACTTGGATTTTACAACAGATCGAGGTTTTAGCGTGCTGGCATGGGCATTTTACATGACTTTATATAAATTTCATATAAGAGGTCTGATAGAAAATTTAGCCAGCTATCAATTGAAAGAATAAATAAATTTTGGATCGGACGAATAGTTTTGGTGTTATAACGAAATATGTGCCAAAAACTTTAACTTTACAATAGTGCTGATTTTTAGCGTGCTGACATGGGTATTTTACATAACTTTATATACATTATATAGATAAAATAAATAAATTTTATATACGATGTCTGACAGGAAATTTAATCAGCTATCAGTTAAAAAAAATAAATTTTGGATTAGAGTTGTAACCACAGAATACAGAATATAGTAGAAGCGGCAGAGACAGCAAAGCCGTACGGTCCCCGTGGCTCCAGTTCAGCCGGCTCTCCCCCACCACCTCCACCCCGGGCTGCTCCACCTCAGACTTATTTACAACTTTATCATGTAATATTTAGACTTCAACTCTTACGAATTTTATTGGATTCCATCTAATTTTTCAGAAATTTATCACATTCATGCATAGGTAGGTAGTTTAAGAACGAAAATAAAACAGAATATTACCAAAAGAAAATTACTAATTTCTTAATTTTCGATCTTATTTTATTTTTATGAATATTATCATTGATATTTTTCAAAAAATGGTGGATTCGGACTTTTAAAAATCTCATTCCGATCGATCTTATTAATAATGAGTAATGAGAGCCATCTTCTAAAAAATGTGAAAATCTAGAAAAGTGTTTCTCCCAAGGTATTATTTTAGAAGTAACGAAAGCAAATTTTCTATTCTCTATTTAATTAGTTATTTTCTTTTTCTTCGCACAGTTTTTGTAGACTGTATTTGTAGGCACAGTTTTTCTTCTTATACCACAAAACGTTTCGGCGTAGGTTTTAAATTTGTTTTTTCTTTTCAACCTATATTTTTTTTTGTGGCTAGAAAGTGAATTTTCAGTGAAGCTTAATGAATCAGCTGTATTTCGAAGCTGTACAGATCTTTCATCAAGTTTTTTTTTTTTTGAGCTCGTTTATGTTTTTATTAGTGATCTCTAACATTTTTTAAATCTCTTTTTATTTGGGGACCTAATAATAATATATATAATATTTCAACGGGGTCGCAAGCCTTTTTATTGGTCCCCTTTCCTATATATATTCACACATACATACTCATACATACCTACATAAACACATATTTACATACGTATGCAAATCTTTATACATATACTGCAAGCATATTTAAAATAACAATAAATAAATGAGATTGATATATTACAATAATAAATGCTTATTTCTTTTATATACATATCGCTTTGTACTATTTTTTGTGTAGTTCCCTATATTTTTTATCAGTGGGTTTTTATTGTTTTTACACTTAATAAAAAATTGTTTACATATTTTCTCAATGAACACTTTAACACAAGGTATACACAGTTCTTTGTGTAAAATCTCAATTTTTGTGTTGAATGCATAGTTTCCAGTGATTCTAAGGTATTTGTTCTAGAATACTTGTAGTTTTTTATAATTTGTTTTAGAAATAGAACTAAATATAGGGCTTGCGTATGTTAAAATAGATCTTAAGCAAGCTTTGTTTAATAATACTTTATTATCTGCGCTTAGCTTTGATTTCCTGTTAAAGTATGGGTATATATTACACAGAGCCCTGTTTGCTTTATTACACACATAATCAGTGTGTGAAGTAAACGTCAGTCCTTTATCCATCTTGAGTCCTAAATATTTGATCTGTGTGGACCAAGGTACAGGCGTTCTGTTTACAGTCAGTTGGGGAATATTGTTTGGCCGTCTCTTTATAAATATTATTGCTTGTGTTTTTTCCTGATTTATTTTTATTTTCCATTTATTGTAAAATCTCTCTATTTTTTTTAGTGCTGTAGTCAGTCTATTAGTGATTGTGTCTGGTCTATAACTTGAAGTATAAAAAGCCGTATCATCGGCAGAGATCTTTGAACTTTGAATGAGTTGGGTATGTCGTTGATGTGAATACTATAGAGCGTTGGAGATAAAACCCTGCCCTGAGGGAGACCGGCGGAAAGTGTACGTACTGTGGAGTAGTGGTCATCTATAGATACTTTTATCGCGCGGTTTGCTAAATATGATTTTATAAGTGCTATTAAATATGGTGGAAAATTGTAAAGCGTCAGTTTGAATATTAGCCCGTTATGCCAGATACTGTCAAAAGCTATTTGCACGTCGAGTAATACCATACCTGTATGTTGTTTGTTATTAAATCCCTCGGTGATATAATCGGTCAACCTGGCTAATTGGGCTACAGCAGAATTCTGATGTCTGAAACCGAATTGTTCGTTTATAAATATTTTGTTATTTTTAATGTATGAATTTAGTCTCTGAAATATTATTTTTTCAGCTATTTTGCCTATAACACACAATAAGCTTATGGGTCTGTAATTTTCTACAAGTTTTTTATCTTTGTTTGGTTTCGGAATCGCTTTAATTATAGCCATTTTCCATAGTTGTGGGTAATGTTTCAATTTTAGCATTGAATTTATCAATTGTACCAATCGTGTAATTCCTGCGGGTGGTAATTTTTTTAAATATATTAGGAATATTGCGTCGTGACCAGGTGTTTTTTTTCGTATTAGTTTTTTTCAAAATTTTGTAAATTTCGGGGTAATTACAGAGTGCATTTTGGGGAGTATCTATATTTTCGTTTAATTTTCTTTTTACTTATTTTTTTATTCTTGTGGTGTGATTTTTGGTTCCTAAATTATTATTTTGATTACTTATTTTTACTAAATGGCCAGCTATCAGATTGGCTTTACCATAAGGAGAAAATTCGGTTCTATTTGAGTAGGTAAGAGGTGGGTAATGGTATGTTAAAAATTCTATGTATTGACCAGAGTTTATCGGTTGTTTGGACTTTACTAAGTTTTTCGTTCCATTCTTTATTCGTCTGATTAAATATTAGTTTATTTATTATTTTAGATAAGTATATTTCGATTTTTTTGAATGTTGTGATTAGGTATTGTTGGTGTTTACGTCTGAACATATTCTTTAGTTTGATCAAAAAATGAATATATGGATTTTTATTATTACAATTTCTTTTAAAATTTAATCGGTTAAAGCTTTGCTGTGTAGATTCGACTATTGATGACTGTATACTCTTTTGAAAATGTTCCACTGCTTTTTCAAAATCAGTTTTTGTTACTAAGTGAAGTTCATTTCCAAGTTTTTTGTTTATTATTTCTTTATATTGTTTCCAGTTTATTAGTGTATTGAATTGTTTATTATTATTGTAATGTTTTAATTAGAATTTGATCTGGTACGCTAGAGGGTTGTGATCGGAGGTTAGTTCCGGCACTCAGTGAATTTTATTTATTGTTGTTATATTTTTGGTTAAAACTAAGTCTGTAATACTTCGTTTCCTGGAGCTATCAGTGGGATAATAAGTTGGTTTATCCGGTGCATTTATTTTTATATTATGTTAGGCAATAGTCCAGTAATTTTGTGCCATCCCGATTATTATTAAAACAATTCCTTACGAAATGTTTTGAATTAAAATCCCCCATGGCAACTAATCTGTTATTCAATTTAAATATATTGTCCAAGTCTCTTAATTTTAATCTCTTGTTTGGTGGTTTGTAACATGAAACTATTGTCGTTGGATACATATCATGTTTGATTTCTACTGCTATACCCTCTAAGTTTTGTATATTAGAAATTTTAATACGGTGGTGTTTAATGGATTTGTGAATAATTAGGGCCACTCCTCCACCATGGCTATTTCTATCTGGTCTGTGTACTATATATCCCTCAATAATTAAGGAACTAGCATCACTTAAATGAGTTTCCGCAATACCCGCAATTTGTACGTTATTAGTTTTGAAAAACTCTTTGAAAAGTTGTTTTTTATTTGGAATAGACCTACAATTCCAAAACATAACATTAATTTTACAATTAATGGTCATATTTAGGCTATTATTTCCATAAATCCTTCAATTAAGATACTAATTTTTTCAATGGGGTCATTACATATTTTTAATTTTCCAATTGTGGTTTTAACAGTCTTTATAATACGGGGTAGGTTAAATGTTTTAAATAAGTCTTTGAGATCTTTTAGAAAATTAAATTGACCGGTACCTGTATTGTCATTATTTTCTGTAGTTGTAGAGAAGCCCTTTATTTCCTTGGTAGCTGAGAGTGGTGGGTGTTCTTGAGTCTTATATTGGAATGTTGAATGGCTTTTTTGAGATTCATTTATTTTCCAGACGCTTCTTTTCTTTTTTGCTTCAATTTGCTGGATTCTAAAGGGGCACTCTGGGTGATTTTGTCTGCAGTTTATGCATGTTAGTTTATTCATTTGTCATGTTTATGCATGAGTCGCCATCTTGTTTCATGCATTCCTTTGTTTCGTGCTCTTGTGCACATTTCAAGCATTTAGGCTTTCTATTGCAGTTTTTTGCGATGTGAAAAAAAGATTGACACCTGAAGCACTGTGTCGCTTCTTTAGAATTTCTGTAACGCTCCCATCTGATGTGGCACTTGCAAACATATTTGCTTTTATTAATTTCTTCCATGTTCTGCAATGTAACTACATCAATCGGTAGTTTTATTTGGTTTCCTTCTTCTGTGGTTTTTATAAATTGAGTTGCTTTAATAGCAGCAACATTTTGTATTTTCAAATCATCAATGATGTCACAGAAGGAAGTGACCCTTTACTACAAATGAAGGAGTTTTATCTTCATATAAAGTGTATGTGTGGTATTCTCCTTTGTTCTCAGTTATTAGATGTTTTAAAGTATTAAAATCTTCTTTATTTGAAGTATAAATCAGCATTCTATTGCCTTTGTTTTTTAAATGATATTGATTTTTTATATTCTTATTTAAAAACTCAAGTTTTTATAATTTTTGAATTTGTTATACAGGACAATCGGTGGAATTTTTGGTTTCTTATTAGCTTGATCTGAGCATTCTTTTGGAGTATCCTCTTCTTCATCGCTCAAAATATCATAAACGTTTTTTGTAAGTATTGAAGTACCTTTTATTCTTTTGTTAAAGGTTAATCTTTTTCTTTTCGTACCTTTTGAGGTTTGTATCTCTTCCCATCGTTCTTCACTATTTGAAGCACAAAATTCCATTATTTTAAAGAAAAGTAGAAAATAAAAGACAAAAGCAGGAAATTAAAAAATAAAAGTCAATATCAGACGCTGCCCGTATAGATAGGGCAGGGCCTAATCATGTATTGGGCACGGTATTAACACTGTTCACTGTTCACTATACTAACACAGACTGAACTGAGAATATGTCACTCTACAGCCTTTAGAGCTTTCATGGAAAACAATAGATATCCTTATCACCTGAATACTGTCCAGGAGTTCCTACCCTGTGATATGGAGCTACGGATGGTGTTTGGGCAATGGTATGTTCAACAGTGTCTCGAGAGGCCTGACATCCCTGATCGTATAATTTGGACAGATGAGGCAACATTCACACGTGCGGGAATATTCAACTCTCACAACTCTCGCCTCATCATAATCCACGTGGCACTTGGAAGCACCACTTCCAACATCAGTTCAGTGTGAACGTGTGGTTAGGAGTCTGTAGGCAGCATATGACAAAGTCGTTTTTTTTTTTACTTAGTTGGTTGAATTTAAATGCATTTTATGATCTACTTCAGGATTATATAAGTATGGCACTCCTCGAAGCAATACCACTATGGTGGCAAATGGACGAGTGGCCATCGCATAATGGACGAGCTTTAACGAATTGGCTCAATCAACATTACGCAGGAAGACAGATTGATGAAGTGAGCTTTGGACCTGTGCATTGGCCGACCCGAAGCCTTGATTTGATGCCACTTGATTTTTATATTGTTGGGTTATATCGGAAGTGTACAGAGTATCCATTCAGGACATTAACCACCTCTTCGCGAATCGTGTGTAGGAATCTGACCATGTAGAGATTCGAAGAGCTACATCAGCGGTGTTGACTAGATGTCGTCAGTGTATCCTGCAAGGAGGAGCCCAGTTCCAGCACCTTTTATAATTTTCAGAAATTTTATTTACTATTTAACTTCAATGTAAGAATTAAATTAATTTTTCTTTGTAATTTACATAAAAAATAAATTAAATTTATTGAAGATAAGACCACACAAAATAACCATGACATCGGTTATTTTTCTCTTCCCATTCCAATTGCAATACGTAATTGAGAGATAATTGCAGTTCTGAGTACACCGTTAGAAAGATAATTAAATTTCACAACTTTTATGATATTCGGCAGCTTGCACCCTTCTTATTTTTGGAAGAGTAGTTATCCTCAAAAGTTTGTCGCTAACAAAACGTTTTTAATATTTTTATTTTTTGATATATTATTGCGGTTTAAAAAGATACTTGTAACCATTGAAAGTGCATAAGACATAAAGAAAATTTAATGCTGATTTCAAAACTATGATGGAACGTTGAAAAAAAAATGTATGAAAGCAGAGAAAATTGAGGTTTTCCTACAAAAACCACGGTTTTCCCGAAATAACCTTTGGAACGGCATATGTCTGGAACGGAATGAGATAGAAACATGCGGTTTGCGTTGTGTAACTACATTTTGTATCTAGTTTCTCCATCTTGCTTATTGTCATCTACTTGCGATACACCCTGTATAGTTGAATGTGGTTTTTGATATCCAATTTTTTCCCGTGGGCTTGATTATTTATCAATCCACGGCTAGGGGCTTTCTTTTTTTGGTAACGGTCTGATTTATTCTGCAACCTGAGTTAGGGTGAAGCAGGGTTAATATCATAATAACGTGCCTCAAGGGCTTCAACTCTTAACCTAAGTTCATTTACAATTGAACTAACTTTCTCTCCTAACCACAGAATACAGAATATAGTAGAAGGGGCAGAGGGACTAATGCCGTACGGTTCCCGTGGCTTCAGTACGGCCGGCTTTCCCCCCACCACCTTCACCCCGGGTTAGTTCCACCTCAGGCTTATTTACAACTTTATCATCTAATATTTATGCTTCAACTCTTACGAATTTTATTGGATACCATCTAATTGTTCAGAGATTTATCACAATCATGCATAGGTAGGTAGTTTAACAACGAAAATAAAACAGAATATTACCAAAAGAAAATTACTAATTTATTAATTTTCGATCTTATTTTATTTTTATGTATATTACCATTGATATTTTAAAAAAAACGGTGAATTTGGATATTAAACATATCATTCCGATCGATCTATTTAATAATGAGTAATGAGAGCCATCTTCTAAAAAATGTTAAAATCTAGAAAAAAAGTTTGTCCCAAGGTATTGTTTAAGAAGTAACGAAAGCAAATTTTCTATTCTCTATTTGTAGACACAGTTTCTCTTCTTATACCGCAACGTTTCGGCGTAGGTTTTAAATTTGTTTTTTTCTTTTCAACCTGTATTTTTTTTTTTTTTATTTCGTGATAGAAAGTGAATTTTCAGTGAAGCTTAATGAATCAGTTGTATTTCGAAGCTGTATTTTATTAGTGATCTCTAATATTATTTAAATCTCTTTTTATTTGGGGACCTAATATTTTTCAATGGGGTCGCAAGCCTTTTTATTGGCCCCCTTTTCCTAAAAAAAAAAAAAAAAAAAATCAACATTAAACTTAAAGTATGCGGGTAAAACAGGGGGGAAACGTAGAAAGTTATATATACCTTTATAATCGTCTGTCTCAAATGATCTAGGAAATCAAAAAACCGACTGAATTGCACCTTTCTTTAGATTTACTTGAAATGGAGAAGATCTGTCAAAATCGTCCTCTTTAAAATGTTTTGAACAAATAACACTTGTATTTGTTGGCTTCCATTTTTCTTGCCTCAGGGCTTGAACCCACTTATTTCGTTCCTCTTCAACTGAAGGGAAGCTGAGGAAAAAATAAAAGGTAAAATTGGAACTGTTTACCTTTTAAAGATTTATTCAAATATAAAACTATATTATTGATGTAAAACGTCTTCTTAAGGTTTAATGTTTAACATTCGAAACTAGTTTTCAAATAAAAATAATTTCAATAGAATTAGCAATTAAGTTATCAATCCTAATTGAATATACAGAATATTCTGTATTAAGTGGTTACAATATCTATTATTGTTAATATAGGGGAGTTTAACAATAAAGTTAAAAAAGCTCCACAATAAACATATTTTTACTGTGGCGAAAGGGAAGGAAGATTTGTTTCTCAATTTATTGAAAAACTAAACTGTGTACTGTGTACGTTTAAAATGTACCGGTGAAGGGTTATTGGAGGGTTTAAATCCTTGTTGGACTCTTTCCTAGAACATCCAAACGCGGCACAACACGACATTATTTAATCCAATTGAGAAAAAAACAACAACATACACACAACAGAGACCTAACAATTACCAATTGTTGCAAATAAACACAGGGTAAACAGTGGTACTGATAGGGACAGCCGGGGTTAAGGTGGTGAGGATAGCGCTCCTTGCCGGGAGCCATCTCCCCCCACCTACCCACCACTTCTATTATATTTTGTTTTTATATTCGTTCCTTTGCTGCTTCATTTATTGAGATAGTAGTTTTGATGGTTTTCCAACTCTGGATTCCAGGTTATAGACTAAGTGAAGAATACGTGTATATTCTATAAATTTTATTCAAGCATGAAGTGGACAAATTGCCAACTTAAATGATTCTTCTCTGCGAAATTTGGCTCAAGTCTTGGTATTGTTACGGTCCGAGGTAGTAACTAGAGGATCGAACATATAAATGGCTACTCAAAGCGTTAGATTAAATGATTTAAAAGTTGCAGATTTGAGACGGGAGTCGGAGGAATGAGCGCGATCTGGATCCTCCGGAACAAAAACTGTATTGCAGCAGCGTTTGCGTCAGTTTTTTTTAAATAGATTCGGGGGAAAACCCAGGTAGCGTTCATTTTGTGACCGATTTGAGCAAAACAACAAAGTTTAGATTTGTTGAGCCTAAAGATGGTTAGAAAATTCCAGAAACATGTATTTAATTGTGTTTCATTTATAAATTTGGAAAAATAAATATATAAACTCAAAGTGATCAATTAATATTTCCTATTATAAAAAATATTAAAAATTATTAATATATTTCGTAATTTGACCTCTTGAAATTTTCATTTGACGCTTGAGTTTATTGTTGAGACTGCTAAAAGTCTATCAGATGGATTACGGAGGGTTTATACACAATATTATGATATATACTCCATCATTATAATTATACGTCATTCATTCTGCGGGCTAATCTATTAGCTTTGATTAAATCTCGTATGTCCAAAGGATAATTGGAATATGATTCAATTTCCCTGTTCCTTAATATTGAAGAGGAACATATAGCTTGTCGACAGATTCCTCGACTTCAAACATCTTGGGACAGCAAGAATTGAGTTATGTTTGTAGGCTTAATTAATAATTGCGGTATACTTCCAAATAAGTTATTCCTTCTACAAATAGCGGTCTTTTGCATGCAGTGCAGAGTTCGTCAGACATTATATAACTAAGAAGAGAATCGTTGCAACAAAGAAAAGAGATCGTACTTATAGCATAGAATTTAGTCTTAAGTTCTACTTACAGAAACAAAAATCAAATATCTTCCGAGACGTCCGAAGATACTGTAAAACGTCATAGATATTAACTTGTACACTGGAGGATAAGACACCCTGCGAAGATTGTTGTGTGGTCGAGTGTACAGTGTGACATATTTAGAGTGCATATTCGGTTTTTATGGACTAGTGTAGGAGACTGTGATATGGAGATGTTTTGTCTAGTATTGCGCTGCTGCCAAGTGATATATTGTCTGGGTGGTCATATCTGTAAATTTCATAATCAGGAATATAAAATTTGGAATGTTAGACGTGTGTCTGTCATTAATTCAATATTGATTTCTTTATCATATAAATATGTCAAGTTTAGCCCTATGCTTTTTTAGTAAGTTGGCGCGTTCCCAAACAGATAAGTTCCACAGTCAGCTGGTTAGACGGGATGAGTAAGGCATGACTGGTATCCTATGGGCTGATGTTGAAAGATGTCAAAGAGAAGCTGGATGAGATCATCCAACCCACTTACCAAAGTTAGCAGCTGAGCTAATCCATTATCAGCCTAAGGTGCCTATTGGATAATGCCTGGTCTTATGTTTAGATACGAATTTCGTTAATGATGAGTGCTGGTTTTGCAATAGAACCTGGTCCTAGTGGATGTCAGTTGCTGTAACTCTAAAGGTCCGTTTAGACGTTGCCTTTTTTCGTGTAACATGAGGCATGCAACTAGGCGCTAGGAGGTGCATATACCGGTGGATGCCACAAAACGAGCGGCAAGCAAGGCCCACGGACTTTTAAATCAAAAGTGTTTATTTTTAATTTGGATTGGGAAGAAGAAAAAACATTAGAATTTATTGAAGAATATAGAAGACGTCCTAAACTATTGCGGGACTCAAACGATAAGTACAAAAACTAAATCATCAGAAGAGGTGCTATTCGAGAGCTAAGTGAAAAATTGACAAAAAGTCTATGGATTGAAAAATTGACAAAAAGTCAATCCGAACTTGATTAATAACACTGACGTTTGTATCTTCGAAATAACCACGAAACCAGCACTTTGCAATGAAATGAAATAAAAATTAACTTTATTCTGGGACAGACTGTCCCCTAAGAATAATTAAAGTGCACAATAAAAGGTACAATTGTCTGGTTGAGATTAGTTAAATCAGCACATCAGTATTAGAATTATAAGAAAAAAAGAAGAAATAAAAATAAATAAAAAATTAAAGTTAGGTAAAAAAAAAAAAATAAATAAAAATAATAATTTTTATATAATTTTTTAATAATAATAAGTTTAACACACTTATGTACATTTAAATATTATTTACATTTTTGTGGAAGTTTGAAGATCGAGGAGATGGGTAAATAAAGATGTTTAAAAGAAGTTAAGAAAGAGGCTTTGCGAATATGGATAGGTAAGGAATTCCAAAAAGACGTAGCACGGATAACTAAGGATTTTTCAAACGAGGTAGTTCTATGTGAGGGGTTATATAGATTGGAGCTTGAGATCTTGTATTCAGGTGGTGGTGAATGGAGGAAGTCAGAGTTAGGGATGGGCATAATCGATGATTTTCATAATCGAATGATCCTGTTTCGAGTGATTGAGATAATCGAATGATTTCATATTTAATAATAATAATAATAATATCGATTATTTGGAGGAAAAAAAAAAAAAAAAAAAAAAAAAAAAAAAAAAAACAAAAAAAAAAAAAAAAAAAAAAAAAAAAAAAAAAAAAAAAAAAAAAAAAAAAAAAAAAAAAAAAAAAAAAAACTTGTTATAGGGAGAGATATGAATTACACTTTTCCTTTTTTAAATAAATATTATTCTGCATTCTATTTTTCCTATCTTCTCTTTCCAATTTTGTCCTTACCATGCTACTTTTCATCATAGAAATCTAATTGCAATGATTCCCTGATTCATTTTTATCAATCAGATATGAGTCATCTCTTAATGATTCTGCATAGATTATCTGTGGTATTACAAAAACTAGAAATCCTACAAGTTTTTTTTTTATTTAGTTTTCCCAACACTTGAGAAGTTAGCGATGAAAGGAATAGTAAGAATGGAAAATGGATTATTTCCTTTAGCCTTGCTAATAAATGACACCAATCATGGGAAGTTTTATGCACAATAATTATGGAAGATAAACCATTGGTTACCTCATTTTTGTCCAAAATTTATAACTTAAGGCTCAATTTAAGTACAGATTACAGATTAATTAAGTGTTTAATATCTGTAAATTATGAAACATAAAATTCATTAAACAAATATTAAAAACGGGAAAGTTTTTTTTTATAGAAAGAAACACACTAATTTTTCAGTTTTTTATTTAACAAAGTAAAGTATACATACTAGACAATTAACTATAAATAAGGATACACAATATAAAATTCATAATGATGATAATATATTCTACCAAAGTTACATTATATATTAAAAACATATTACAATTCATTAATTGGGACACTTCCATTGGAATTTTTTATATTAAGAGAACAGTTTCATATGTTCAACATTCAGCAGTTCTAAAAACATACACAAAATATAAAACATCAGCACTTTTATAGATTATACAAAAAACATGTTAAGAAGTAGATTGATGGTTGGGGTATGCAGTCAAGAACAAAGTAGTTAAAATTAAATTTTAATTCATAATGCCAAACGTTTCAACTTGCATTGAAAGTCTTTATCAGGGCTAGAATAAATGAAAACAAACAAAAAAGTATATTGTAGTTTTCTTTTATTCTAGCCCTGATGAAGACCTGCAATGCAATTCGAAACGTTGGCATTATAAATTAAAATTTGATTTTAACTGCTTTGTTCTGGACTGCATACCCCGACCAACAACCTACATCTTAGATATATCACACCAATAGTAAAAATACTCAATTATTGCACATTCATCTTCATTTAGTAACTTCTATTTACATTATTAGTTATTTACATAAAGCAGTCACACATATTTTAGGCCTGCTAATAAATGTTATTTGATGTAAAAGGTCTTTGTTATTTTTATAAATTGCACCAATTAGATGTGAACTTATTTTATAATATGATGAAAAGATTTAAAAAAGTCACACACTAAAATTTCTTGAAGAAATCTTTTTATATGTTTCAGAGAGGTCTTCATTCACAAAACTAATTCATAATCACTAAAATAATTTAATACATACTAAAAAAATAAATAAGGTAACACAAAGCAATACAGTTACAAAAAGCAATCAATAACTCAAAAACTCCTAGTAGAAAAATAAGCCACTAAGAAACAATAAAAAATAAAGCAGGAACCACAGAATGAACTAAGAAAGATGGCGGCAAAAAAGGTATAGATATTAAGGGAGTGAACGTCGAATATATATCAATTCAAGGTCATCATTCGAACTGAGTCCGAAATATGAATGATCACTCAGAGTAATAATCGAATAATCATCCAAAGTCAGTACGAGCGATAATTCAAACTCGTAATCGAATGATAATCGAAGTCAGACCGAGTGATCATTCAAACTCATAATCGAAAGATCATTCGAAGTCAATACGAGCGATCACTCGAACTTATAATCGAAAGATCATTCGAACTCAGTTCGAAATATGAATGATCACTCGGACTGATAATCGAATGATTTGTGGTAGCCGTTCTAATTTTGTAACCGTTATTTGTAAAGTATCATTCTGACGGTTCGTTAGTTCAGGAAATGACCTACAAGAGAGAAAAAGGCGCTGTCTTCAGTTCGAATGATCACTCGTTCTCACAGACCACAATCGATTAATCGATGATTACAATGATCGAATGATGTGATAATCGTCATTCGATTATGCCCATCTCTAGTCAGAGTAAGTAGGTCTAGGATATAGGAAGGTTTATTGGTTTTTGATGACTGGAATAGGAAAGTGCCGAGGAAGTATTGCCGTCCAAAATCGGGGAAAAGCCACCCTAGCTCTTTGTACCGGCAAGATACGTGAGACCGTCAGTCGACCCCAAAGATAAATCCCATGAAACAATTCAGTAGTGTCCTTAGTCTAGCACCCGTAATCAAAGTGGGGGAAAATGAGAAAAGATACCAGAAGTTGGCGGGTACTTCGTGGAAAGGAGTCACGATGTCTTTAGAGCTGTTTAAGGATCATGAAGGATTTTCTGGTTATTTGGGAAATGTGGTTATTCCAGGATAAGTGTTGATCAATGGAGATTCCGAGGTTTTTGATGGAAATTTGAAATTGAATTGTACGGTTATTGAGGTAAAGTAATGGATAGCAAGGGAGGGAATTATGGGTAGGTTTTGAACCGATAACGATAGCCTTGCTTTTCTCTGGATTCAGGCGTAACTTATTTTTCACTGTCCATTCGCTGATGTTCTCAATATCATCCTGAATCTTACGAGATGCTTCGAACATGTCTGAAGGATAGGTAGATTTGGAGGTCGTCGGCATACAAATGATACTGGGAGTGGCGTATAACTTGGGGTAGGTTATTAATATAAGCAGAGAAGAGGATTGGTGACAGGGAGGATCCTTGAGGAACACCTCGTGTTAAAGGTAATGAGGATGAGGAAGGTTTGTTGGGAATTATAACTGTTTGGGAACGGCGAGACAAGAACGAGCGGAACCAGCTTAAAGCACTGTTGGATGGGGAAGGTTATGTAATTTGTAGACAACTGTTTAATATTTGTAGGCAGGGCACTGACAGGAGGGAGGATCACCAAATATCCAGGGCCCGGGCTAAGTTAACCGCTGCACAGTGGGACGAAACTATGTTTTTTTCTGGACATCGCATTTTGAGCCTCTAAAAATTATTGCATCGACTTCAAATTTCATATGGGTATGTTTTCAAAGGTGTAGAATTCGAATCTAAAGGCAGTTTTTTCTATCATTTCAGGACTTTGCTCTGTTGACCAACAGTGTGTCTAAAAAAAATCTAATTTTCGTTTTTTCGGGTTTCGATTCAAGGGATATTATTTTCTATGATTTTTGATGTGCTCTATCGAATTTGAAAATCTTCAAATCAATCAGTTTACCGTTGTGTAAGTTATACCTGTTTTATGCCTTTTTCGTCGGTCGGATTTTCTAAAAAAATAAACAATCTGCGGTTTGTCAGAAACCTGATAGGTAATATTTTTTTTAAATATGGTCCCACCCGAAAACGGAGCTTATTTATTTGATAGAAGTAATTAATTATAGCCCACTGGCTCCTACACTGTGGTTATCGAAATTTTATTGTTGGATCCATTCGTTCAAATTCGTCGTGTCAGTGTCAGCATTCAGACTCATTCCGGTATCAATTTTAAGCATTTTTATTGGTGAATACCTGTGAATAACATTTGTGAAGTCCATTTGTTGTAGCAATTTGGACCACTTTTTTGTACAAATTGAATTATCAAAGTAAATCCAAATATTCTCCAAGGTCGCAAGTGGTCTCAGACCATTTCGATTTTGAGTTACTTTTTATAATCGATATTTTAAATTAAAATGGGTTTCGACTTAAACATGTATAAACATTTTTTCAAAAATCAATTTTTTGTTCAATTTTTCAAATTTAAATACATTTATTTTTTGAAATTATTATTTTTACAGGAAAACGTTTTATTGTCAATTGTTTTCCGACACTTTCTGACGAAGCCGGTTTTTTTTTGGCCAAAATGATCGCCATTAGTATCCTAGCTGACAATTGTGTAGGTAAAATAGCCCAATAGGGTTACTGCTAAAATGAAAACACTAAAAAGATATAAACAGACTAAACAAAAGGGGTAAAACAAGGATTATAATGTGAGGGGAAGGAGTTCTGCAAATCCTATAAATACGTAAACAAAATCTTTAATTACAAATATTCTCCAAGGTCGCAAGTGGTCGCAGACCATTTCCATCTTAAGTTACTTTTCAGAATTGATATTTTGAATTGAAATGGGTTTCGACTTACACATTTTTCTAAAATCAATTTTTTTGTTGAAATTTAACAATTTAAATAAATTTGTTATTTTTGTTTTGTAATTATTATTTTCACAGAAAAATGTTGTATAGCCAATTGTGATATCATGATTAAAGCTGTGAACAACAAAATTTTACATCGGACGTGTACAAAATCTAATGCAATTTAACAAAACGGGAAATTTGCGAGAACCTTTCAAACAAACCTAGTTTATCGATCTTTTGTACTGTCAGTGCGTAATAAAATTATGTTTCACTTACTGTTTTTTATCGACAATGATCATAGCAAACATTTTATAAATGATTCAAGCCATAAATATAAATTTTTGTTTTCAACCAATGTCCAATGGTAGGGGGATAGTGTATCTGGACATTGTATTTGCCCTGGGGCCCAATTTGGCTCCCGGTGGCCCTGATTGTAGGATTAGGCATCCCCTATCCACTTGATCCACCGCACTTGGAGTGATATCAATATTTCGTTGTGTGGCCATTATGTTGGCACTTAATACATTGAGGAATGAAGTACACAAATTGTAAGTCAACAATTTTTTTTTTTATTGAATGCTTATTTATGAATGTCTACAATGAACATGTTTAATGATAGGCTTATATAGAATACCTTGTATAGAAAGGCTTTATTTGACAAAAAACAGGTAACTATTTAATACCTGAAACACAATACACATTTAATAGTAATTAATAACAATATACAATAATACATAATACATAATGGAATTATAACATATGTTATTTTCATGACATTCACCCCATCTTTTATTTTGGCACATAATTCAAAAGATAAGATGGTGCTTTTGTGGTCCTAGATGATCGTCTTGGGGTAGGTCCAATAGGAGACTCTCCTGTCACTGGGGCATTAAGCGGTTCGGGTGCGGGTGCTCTCTCTTCCTCCTCAAATCCCTGAATTGGCTCTGCAACACTACTACAATCGGATGTGGAGGTGGTCTTCGATTCCTTGACCTTTTCTGTCCCTGGTTCCCCGATGGTTTCAAATCGCTCAACAAACTCTCCTGAATCGACCTGATCAACTCTATCATTGACCATCTGAGTATGCCGTTCAACAGACTCAGGAGGGGCTGCGATATGACGAGTCGATACAAGGGTTTCTTTGCCATCTGGATAGACGATCCTAGCATAATCAGGGTTCGCTTCTATCAAATGGGCTTCTTCTACCAATGGCTCATATTTACTTACCCTATTCTGTTTTCTAACATAGACAGGGCCTGGTTTCATAAGCCAGTCAGGTTTCGAAACTCCATAGAAGGACCGCCTAGGATGTTGAAACATTCTTTCGTGTGGTGTGGCATTTGTAGAAGTACATAAAAGAGAACGTATTGAATGAAGAGCTTCTGGAATAACGCTCTCCCATTGTTCAGTTTTTAGATTTCAAAATGAGTGAAATTGTCTTCCATATAATACCATTATACCTTTCCACTAGAGAATTGCCTCGTGGATTATATGGAGATGAGCGACTAGTAGCAATCCCTCGGGACACTAAATAGTTTTGTAGTTCAGCAGACATGAAACCTGCTCCTTGGTCCGAGTGTATAAATGCTGGCATACCGAAAATTGAGAATATAAGAGTAAGACTTCTCACTACTGTACTTGCAGACATGTCCGGGCATGGCATTGCAAAAGGGAACCTCGAATATTCATCTACAACGGTTAATATGTACTTGTTTTTTGAAGTAGATGGAATCGGTCCTTTGAAATCAAGGTTTAGTCGTTCGAAGGGTGCCATAGCACGAATGAGATTAGATGGTGACTTCGGCGCAAATTCTGCATGAGGCAACTGTTCTTTTTACATCCTCCAGCGAATATGGTAGGTTCTTGCATTTTACTAGATGAAACATTCTCGTTATACCTGGGTGTCCTATGTCGCTATGCAATTGGTAAAGTCTCTCAGCATCCTTCATTGACAATGAACACGAGATTATTGAGAAGGCATCTGCAGCAATGTTCTCACGACCTGGTCGATAAACGATGTCATAGGAGTATGGTGCAAGCTCTAACCTCCATCCATCTCAGCATTTTATTGTTTTTTATTTTTCCATGATGGCTATGATTAAATATGTAGGATACAGATTTTTGGTCCGTAATGAGTTTAAAATTACGCCCAATGAGGAAATGCCTCCATCTTTGAAAAGCTTCAACAATAGCATATGCTTCCTTTGCGATTGGAGGAAAATTCTGTTCAGTCGAGAGTTTTTGAGAAAAAAGCAACTGGTCTTCCTGATTGAGAAAGTGTAGCAGCTATCGCATGTTCTGAGGCGTCCGTTTCAACAGTAAATGGAATATCTTCATCTACGGCAAAAACACTGGAATTGGCGATTTCCTTCTTAATGAGGTTAAAATCATCGATGGCTTGCGAGCTTAAAGGGAAGCTTTTGGTATTAATCAGGGAGTAAATTTTGTCTGAAAATTTGGGAATCCATCTAGCATAATAGGAAAACATTCCAAGGGCACGTTTCAGGCTAGCTGCGTCTGCGGGGACCGGAAAATCTAAAAGTGTTCTTAGGCGCTCAGGATCAGGGCGCATGGACATGTTTTCTACTACATACCCAAGGACCGGTATCTTCTGAATTGAGAATTTACTCTTGTTCTTATTCAGAGTTAGGTTATATTTTTTTTGTAACCTCCAAGAATCTAGAGAGGTTGTGATCATATTGTTCTTTATTTTTACCGCATACAGTTACGTCATCGAGGTATGCAAAAGTATCCTGCAGGTTTTCAATTTCAATTATTCGATCGATGGTTCTTTGGAAGCAGGCAACACCATTTGTTACACCAAATGGTATACGAGTAAACTCATAGAGTCTACTATTTGCTTCAAACGCTGTAAACGGCTTGTCCTGTTGACTTATCGGTACCTGATGATAAGTAGTTTTCAGGTCTATAGCACTAAATATTTTATACTCGGCTAATTGGCTAACAAACGATTCAATATTAGGTAACGGGTAAGCATCAAGAAGAGTATATCTATTTATAGTTTGAGAGTAATGTATGACTAACCTTTTTTTTCCTTCTTTATTTACTACAACTTGTGCTCTCCACGGTGAGTTACTTGGTTCGATGATTCCTTCTGATAGTAGCCTCGACACTTCTTCCTTGATATAGATGGTATCCGAAGATGAATAGCGACGAGATCTTAGCGCAATTGGTTTACAATTGGGGAGTAAATTATCAAAGAGGGAAGGAGGAGTCACTTTTGCGCTTAGGAGGTTGCAAACACTGAGTGGAGGTCTTTTCCCCCCAAAATTCAATTCTACTCGATCATGCTGGCTCATAATGTCGTGGCCAATAACTACATCAGCACATAATTCTGGTAGGATAAGTAGTTTTACGCTTGGATATTCATGTCCTTCTAACTTTAAGTTTATGTAACAGTGACCTATCGTTGACGATACGTGGTCAGTAGATGCCAAAACTATTTGACTTCTTTTCGAAAAGCAATGAATATTGTTTTCAAGGACCGCTTTGTGTGAAATAAAACTATCAGAGCTTCCTGTATCGACTAATGCGTCTGCAGTTACCCCATTGATTGGAATCTGGATGGTAGCTTTTGATAAACATCTAGGGGAGGCGGCCAATAAAGATGCAATAGTTGACAAGGAGTTGGAACTTTTCTGGTTAGGATTCCTGGCAGATCTACAAACTTTAAAAAAGTGCCCCTTTTTTTCCACATTTGTTACATATAGCTTAACGTGCTGCACATTTGTTGCGAGGGTGTTTCGGTGAGTACCCAGAGAATCCACATTTATCAGACGATTTTGTGAGAGAAGCCACTTGAGGATTAGTGTTATCATGAATACTCTGCTGCGGGACATAACCAGCTGGGGGTATTTGATTGTGAGGTATCAAATTAGTTTGATCAGACAAGGAATTCAGAGTGTGGTACGAAGTCATGTACGAGTTTGCCTGGTTTTCAGCTGCTTCTAGGTTTGATGCCTGATTATAAGCTTCCTCCAATGTTAGAGATAAATTTTCTAGGAGACGTTGCCTAATCCTTGGAGAAATAAGTCCTCGAATAAATGAGTCTCGTATATAATCGTCTCGATTCTGTTCAGCTGTTACTGCTTTAAAGTTGCATTCCTTGCTCAGTTCTTTTAGTTTACGAAGATACTGGTCAATACTCTCTCCGGTATCTTGTTTCTTTGAAGCCAATTGATGTCGAGCATAAACTTCATTGGTTGCTTTTTTATAATAATTGTTGAGTGTGGAAATAGCTTCTTGATAAGTGGAACACTCCACAATTATTTCGTAAATGTTATAAGAAACAAAATTATAAAGTAGTTTTAACTTATCATCTTCTATGCCGTCTAGTTTCTCGGTAAAGTTTTCAAATGTTGTCTTCCAGTGCGTCCATTGGCGTGCAGCTTGAGCTTCGTTTGGATCTAGCGAGAGACGTTCTGGCCTGAAGAATCTTTCTATTTTAAATTGTTCGATGACCACAAAAATAGCTATCCTTTACTTTTTTTTGTCAAATAAATTGTAATGAAAGACTCCCTTGTATAGAAAGGCTTTATTTGACAAAAAATAGGTAACTATTTAATACCTGAAACACAATACACATTTAATAGTAATTAATAACAATATACAATAATACATAATACATAATGGAATTATAACATATGTTATTTTCATGACACTCTTGGAGTGGGGAATGACGGTGGACTCATAGCCAAGGCTTCACAATTGTTTTTTTTATTGTTGCCATGGTAAAAGTGAAAATTGGCTTTGAAGTATTTTAAAATAGTTACCAGCAGACGGTATGGTTTTGAATTTACGTGATTTATAAGATCTCAATTTTCGTAAATATTAAATTAAAATTGTTTTGACTACTTTCATATTGAAGGTAGGCCACCAATATATCATTTATATATCTGGAATGAGGTCATGCATGAGCAGGCTGTTTTCTTTTATATTTCATGTCCTGGTTAACACTCACTGAAGGTGAAAAACATTGGATCCTATAATTCAGATTTCTTGATACAACAGGTAAACGAAGATGGTATTCATCATTCCAGGCGTGCCATACTGGAAATCATTACAGTTCATACTCTAGTATGGCAATGCTTAAGGCTCAGAGGTAACGTACTTCGGAAAAAAGTGCCTTAACCTAGCAACTCTTTTTGTTTTTAACCCAGCAAGCATGGTAAACCAGAAATCCCTGTCTCAAACCTGAATAGAATAGGGTGAAATTAATTCTGAGTAGTTAATTATCCGCCTACTCTTACAACCAGGTAATCCCATGTTGCCGAGAAGAGGTGAAAAAAAAAAGACAGAAAAGTTCATTCCCTAGTTGTCATTAGACGATTGTGAATTTATAAATAAAGATAGAAAATATATTTCCGATTGCAACATTTAATTTAAAATATTAATGTGCAGTAATAATACTTATCCAGTCACGTATGGAGTTAAATTATTAATAATTGGTATTTAATGGGCTCTAACTAATTTACTTCTCATCAATAGAGAAGAAAAAGATAAGAAAAACGATTAGTCAGTAAGCTTTATCTTTATGTACTCAGTGCATACCGATCGATTGGTTTTAGAACATTTTATTTATAAATCAGATAGATTTGGGTTTCAAATTTACTGATAAAAACTAATTTTAAAACTACTAAATAGTACAATTTTAGATAAACCTCTATTTTTAAAACTTTAAACTAATTTAAACTTTTAATAAAGTGTCATTATTGTGATATTGTTGGTAGCTCTTACTGATAATGCATAGTTGGTATGAACCTCCTTGTTTATTTTTGAAGTGATATTATGAAGTTTCTTTGTCAAGTTTAAGTGTTGTTGGTTCTGTGATTCCCCTGCTAGCTGATGTCGCTTTAATCGTGTTGTCAGTTACATTTGAAAAGGTAAGATATATATAATGGTCAGTTTACTTTTATTTTGTAAGTAAGGTAAGTTCTGCTTAGTTATTTCTTCAACTTTATTAACAATATTTTATTGCGTTAGTTATCCTATTGTTTAAAAAATTGTATCACTTTCAGTTTATTTTTACATAGGCAGTTGGATATGAATACTAATTATATTATATTTTTTAATACCGAAACAATGAGGTAAATCGTTAATTATTATTTATTAATCCAAGAAAGTTATAAGATAAAATCTGTAGCCCTTTATTTTATGAATGTCCATTCTATAAATACCTCAATGCCAACTAATGATTGGAAGGATTGTTCCTGCTTGTCACAGACTATGATATTTTGTTATTAAGATATGTTGGCAGAGTAATGTTTGTCAACTGTTGGTTGCTATCTCCTTTTTCAGTTAATTTTCCTTTAGAATTGATAATAACAATTTTTATTATTAAACTGTTAAACCATTTAAAATGAATGAGCTAGTAGATAATTACTATATCATTTAACTTTTTTTAATGATTTATGTTCAAATGTATGTACTAAGTATGATTAGATTAGATGTAAATTGTAGATTGCCTGTATCTCATTTGATGTATGTATTTTATTTATATATTGCATCCATATCGTTGGCTTACAGATGGAAGTGAGCCAATTCACTTTACTTTGATAATTATATTTCAATGGTTCCTTAATCATTTAAAAGTGAATCTAACTATATGGATCTTAAGGAGTTTCACTGTTTTATTTTCTATTAAATGGAGAAAGAAGGTGTTCAAGTGCTTCTTGGCAAGTTTATCTTAATGATAAAAGAGAAAGAAAATCTCTTCCTTACAAATTAACTCTGAAAATATGGCTGAAACAAGAGGGTTTGACAAATTTCTGATCAGAAGTAACTTGAAGAAACAATAAGTTTCTTCAATGTATAATTTGAAAAAAACTAAATGTATTGCAAATAATTATGAAATAATTCCATCTCAATTAGTTCATGAAAACATGTTCTGTTAAAAATACTTTTCTAATATAAAAAATTATAAGTGCATAGTATGCTAAAAGTATTACATAGGTATTATTAAAATTAAAGTACTTATATCCTACACTAACTCTGCCCCCGTTTTCAATGGAAACCTTTTTTTCTGAATTGAACTTCGCTCGATTCATTTGATGTTTTTGTCACTTCTTTTGGTAGGGTGAGGTTTGTCTCCTTTATTACAATAAACATACAATCATTAGCCTTATCTATTAATTACCCTCACAGTTTTTAATAAAATCAAGAAGTTAAATTAATAATATCTTTCTTATTAGCTCTCATATCAAGTTGAGACAAACATTGAACCATCACTATTAGTCATGTCATATTTATCTAACCTCTTGTAAAAAATTATCCCCTGTAGTTTTTACTATTATTGTGAAGTTATAAACCATCATCAAAATGATGACTCCTCTCATGTTTTGTTTTATTCTTTTATGTTGCTGGTTAGTATTAGTATTCTATATTATATTAAATGTTGTCAAGTAAACCAAAAACATGGAAGTTGGACAAACGATTGAGTTTTTATGTAAATTGGAATGGTATTTATTTTATGAAGAAAAGTCAGTTTCTTCTTAGGGTGACTGAATTGAAACCAATGACTAATTGAGATACTCTTAACCCGCAGATGAAGCTGAATGTTAGCGGACTGTTGTTACATCTTTGTTATACTCTGTAACTATTCTTATTAAATGACACATGTCAAGTACATTCTGACATGCTTCTATATTTATCTGTTAATAATACAGTTGTGTTAAGAGATGTAGGACTCCTGGTAAATTAATTCTGAAGAGAAATGAAGTACATTAATTGTTTTATATGTATGTATTCAAAGACTAGTTTCAGATATTAAACATTCGTCATCAGTTCTAAAAACATATAAAAAATTCAGTTATAATACAGAGTGATTCCTTCTTAGTGTGAAAACAAAATGAGTCAAACAAGACCAATAATGAATAAAAATTATGCTGTCTGCACTTTTCTATTCAAATCCATTGCAGATATATGGTAATTCAAAGACTTTTTAAGGAAACTACATTATTTGCTATTAAAGCTGTAATATCTCCACTTTGCTCAAACATTTTTTAAATGTTGACCACATTTTCGGATTTAGCATTAAATAAACTATAAGACCGGAGCTTTGATTTTTACAAACTTGGGGTATAAGTGACAGCTTTATCTTTAACTTATTAAGGAAATTTACAATATCTTAAAATACTTCAAAGCTCACCGTTAAAAAAAAAAAGCAATCCGCAAAGCTGCAAATATCACAAAATCTTGCAAATTTAACCAGCATTGAATGGTATGATTAAATTTAAGATTAGGTATCAATTTCATGGACAATGTCAGACGCCACTGTCAGTTGATTTAGTAGAGCTAGGTGTATATGTCCGTTTTATAATAATTCAATTAAAATTTTTATTTTCTTACAGCCACTGCTGGACTTTAATTTATGGGGCTACATAAAAATCAAAGTGTGTATTACAGAAGTGACAAGCATTGAGATGGAAAAAGAATAAATAAATAAAAAATATCATATATCTGCAATGGATTGAAATAAAAAGGTGTGGTCAGCAGCATTTTTCAGCATTTTTGGTCTCGTTTCGCTCATTTTTTACTACAGGAATCACTCTGTATAACAAATAGAAATAAAATTATAGATTGAAGGGACACATAAGGGTATACAATAGTAAGACGCAGAACTCTAATTTTGCTGAATATTTAAATGAAAATAATCATAAATTCAGCAAAGGCTGTTTGTTAACTTTTAAAAATCTAATTCAAAACATTTTGTAACACTTTGTAGCGGAGGCAAATAACTTGGATATAATAACTGTGTCTAGGTTACCTACCTCTTTGGGTGTGAAAAGGAGGTAACAGAGAAGACTTTAGTTTTTAGTTTGAGTATCGGATCATGCATAGTTGTCTCTTGTGCTGTATTATAAGATTTATGTTTTACTTAAATGTACTTAAGTCTGCTACAGAAGTTGTTTATTTATCCTGGCCAGGTCAGTAAAAGTGTCATGTATATATAAGTTGTTTTGTATTTGTATTTTATGAGTTTAACCATAAAAAATATTTAGTTTCCATGTAATTTAATAAATTTGTTTGATTAATGTAAACCACCTGTGTTTATTGAGCGACAGTTCCTTATTTTATAAATTTAAATAACAGCAACAAGGTTAAACACTTAATGCCTTTGCTGTTCGTTAGAAGATATTATGTAACATAAGTACTTAACTAAGTCATAGTTGTAATAACCAAGTCATGTATAATTATTTAATATTTTATGGTTATGGCTGTCTTGCATTCTAACTATGGTATGCTCTTTCAAAAATTAATAAACATTAAAATAATTACTGATAACTACATTATTTTTATTTATTTTTTTTTTTTTTTTTTTTTTAAGAAGAATGGGAGAAGAAACTGTTAACCTTCATGAGATCAAATTATTGGATATTTATTATTCTCAATTAAATTTTCATTTCTAACAATTTAATCAGTTATGTACAGTAGAATAGAAATCAACCAGCTGACAATGGTTAAATCATTTGTTTTAAAATTGTCTTATTATTCTATAAACAAATTGTTGATTTTTTATGGCATTCATCAAATTAGTTTTTATTAAGATGTTAAATGAGATATAAAGTTCTGCACAAATTTTTGAATTTAGAGGAAATGCTACATTTTTTAGAACTGC
This sequence comes from Euschistus heros, assembly GCA_003667255.2. Taxonomy (NCBI): domain Eukaryota; kingdom Metazoa; phylum Arthropoda; class Insecta; order Hemiptera; family Pentatomidae; genus Euschistus; species Euschistus heros. Next base: position 1,006,506 of record RCWM02000074.1, read on the forward strand.
TGTTGCTGTTATCCAGTTATATTTAAGTAGTAAATCTTTCTTAAATATTCTTATTAATATCACCTGATGTTTTTTTTTGTTTTTTTGTCTTTTTTTAATTGAATGGGTCTGCCGAAAAACGTTCTAAGCGACAAACATAAAATTTTGAGTAATCAGTGAAAGAAAATTATAATCTTTTGTTGGTATATAATACCAAACTTACATAAATCATAAGTTTTTGTTGGTTAGATTTTATGTTTAAATATTAATTTGTTATATTTGCATGTATAATGACATAATGGAGTATTATATCATACTATGGCATACTATTATACATTTTAAAACCTTTGAAATCGGCACTTCGGAAATTTTGTCGCTTATAATGTTTTTTGGCAGACCCATTCAATTGTTTTCATGTTTTTCAGTTATTGATTTAGTTCTCAAAAGTATTATAACTTTATTAAGCTTGTAATTTTGTAGTAAGATAACTTTGAAAAATGAATAAAGTTGATGTTTAGGAAATGGGTTATCTCACTTGAAGAAGTGAATAAGTCAAATTACATTGCAACTGAATTAACTATTAACTTTCAGGATTTTTCTATTCTATTTTTGTGTAAATAGTATTTTAAGAGTAATTATAGGAAAACAGTCCAAAAAGCCCAAAAGAAAAGTGAATAATTCTAACTAGTTCACTTTTTCACGACAGCCAGGGAAATAAAATAAATAATATTTTACCGGACAGTTTGTTATTTTAACTTGTTATAAACATTCATAGAATTTGGATTTTTTAAAATTTTTATTTAAATCTTCAGTGTGCTCTTCCTCTATTAAAAATTATATATATATAATTTTATTATATACATATATATATTTATAGTAATGAAATAGCTGACACCTTAGCAGAAGAGGCAGCCAAAAGTCAACTATTTCCGTCATATAAGAAAACACCATTATCATTTCTTAAATATAACTTTAAACAAAACATAATATCAATCTGGAATGATCACTTGATTCCAAGCCTGCATAAATTCATTGCAAAAATAACAACAAATTTTAACATACTCAAATCCACACATTCCAAACCGACACAGGTCTTAACCAAACATGGACAAACCAAATCATCCAAAAACGTTTAATTTAATAAATAGTAACACATGTTCTTATGATGGACGAGAACATACTTTTAAACATATAATTTACGACTGCTTATCATATGACAGACAAAGATCCTATATACAGGGTGTTCGGAAGATCGTTGGCCAAAAAAGTATTTCGGGTAGGGAGGTTTATTTTGAACCTATTTAAGGTCACTTAGGTGTATACAAAGTCTTACGGTTTTTTTTATTTTAATGAATTTTTTTGTAAAAATGTCCAAATCCAAACATTTATGCCTTATAACTCCGTTGTTTACTGATATATCAACGCCATTTTTTTCCCTGTAATTACTAACACATTGTCCATATAAAATAAAAAAGATATGGTGCAAAAAACAAATATCAATAAAACGGGAAATCGTTAAATCTTGTCAAAGGCAAAAATAAAAATTATGAACTTCAAGTTTAGGTTCAATAAAAAAAACAGTAAGCGCAACAGCCAAATCCAAATTGTTTTAAAAACTTCTCTAGTTAATAATCTTTAAAAAAATACCATTTGCAGGCACGCAGCACATCTAGTTTTTTTAGTTTTTATAAGTAACAAAAGGATGCCTCCAGCGCACACTGACAATAATAATGAATCGAATCATATTTTTTATGCAAAACATAACAAATAGTTGTGTTTCTTTATAGCATAGGTTAAACTGCATATTTTCTCTTTCTTTCTTGGAATTTTGATTTATCAGCGTAAACTTTATCTACATTTTTGTAAACAAAAATCAGGGAACAAAATTAAACTAATTTTAAATTATCCATAAATTTAATTTGTAGAGTATCACAGGTATTGCTCAAAATGATCTCCACTATTTCTGATACAAGCACGATATCTTTTTCATATTTCTGTGGTAGTTTTCCTAAAAATAAATTCTTCCTCCATTATGATAAACGCAGCATTGATTTTTTAAATAAGTTCTTGTTTTGAAAAACCCCACTACAAATTACCTGTAAGGGAATGTTTAAACAATTGTTTCCCACAATCCTGGATAGGAAGAGGGGGTCCAATTGAGTAGCCAGAACGGTCTCCAGACCTCACGCCGCTCGATTATTACGCCTGGGACCATGTCAAAGATTTGGTTTATAATGAAGAATTGTTTTCAAAACAACAACTTATTCAAAAAATCAATGCCGCATTTACCATAATGAAGAAAGAATTTATTTTAAGAACAACCACCACAGAAATAAGAAAAAGATATTGTGCTTGTATTAGAAATAGTGGAGATCATTTTAAGCAATACCCGTGATACTCTACAAATTAAATTTATGAATAATTTAAAATTAGTTTAATTTTGTTCCCTGATTATTATTTACAAAAATGTAGATAAAGTTTACTCTGATAAAATCGAAATCCCGAGAAAGAAAGAGAAAATATGCAGTTTAACCTATGCTATAAAGAAACACAACTATTTGTTACGTTTTGCATAAAAAATATGATTCGATTCATTATTATTGTCAGTGTGCGCTGGTGGCACCCTTTTGTTACTTTATAAAAAATAAAAAAAAACGAGATGTGCTGCGTGCCTGCAAATGGAATTTTTTTAAAGAGTATTAAATAGAGAAGTTTTTAAAACATTTTGGATTTGGCTGTTGTGCTTACTTTTTTTTTTATTGAACCTAAACTTGAAGTTCATAATTTTTATTTTTGCCTTTGACAAGATTTAACGATTTCCCGTTGTTTTGGTATTTTTTTTTTGCACCATATCTTTTTTATTTTTCATGGAGAATGTGTTAGTAATTACAGGGAAAAAAATGGCGTTGATATATCAGTAAACAACGGAGTTATAAGGCATGAATGTTTGGATTTGGCCATTTTTACAAAAAAATTCATAAAAAAAAACCATAAGACTTTGTGTATAGGTAAGTGAACTTAAATAGGTTCAAAATGAGCCTCCCTACCTGAGATAATTTTTTGGCCAACGATCTTCCGAACACACTGTGTGTATATATATATATATATATATATATATATATATATATCATCACCAAAATAGTTGTTTTATTTATTGATTGAACCTTACTAAACATTTATTAGTAACAATCAAGAAATTTATCTATATATATATATATATATATATATATATATATATATATATATATATATATAACAACAGGAATACCGCAAGGCTCATGCCTTTCTCCCACACTTTGGAACATTCTCTTAAACACAATTTTTGAATTAAATCTCCCTGAAGAAACACAGATCTTCGCTTAGGCTGATGACATTCTTTTACTTACAAACAACAAACTTTTTTCAAAATTACAATTACTGACTAACCAATCACTTAACATTTTAAAGAAATGGGCAGCCGCTAATAAATTGGAATTCAACATAGACCAAACAAAATATATAAATTTACAAAAAAACATAATCTACCAAATCTAAATATAAGACTATTCTAGAATAATACAGCAAATCAAAACAATGACTTATCTAGGACTAACGTTTGACAGGAGACTGAATTTGAACATACACACAGACAATTTAGTAAACAGGACCTTAAAAAATGAAACAGTAGCTATTGCGGCAAGATTAACTTGGGGACTGGGAACTCAGGTACTGAGACTAATCTATGAAGGCGCAATAGTTCCAAAACTTTTTTACGCCATACCTGTGTGGGAATTATGAGCCAAGAAACAGGCTAATCTCACAAAATTACAGAGGGTACAAAGGTTAATGGCATTAAGAATTTGCAAAGCATTCAAAACGGTCTCTTACGATGCTGCTTGTGTACTAGCAGGTAAATTACCTATAAATTATAAAATTACTGAACTGGCTACAGTATATAAAATAAAAAGACACACAATTGGATACAAAGACATAAACAATGACAATATCGAATGTGAACTAACTACAGAACAACGTTTACACCCTGCACTACACGCAAAACTTTAAAATACATGGACGAGCTAGTAGAACCCACTTTAGAAACTGATATAATGGACATACACAGATGGAAGTAAACAAGGAGAAAAAGTAGGATGTGCCTTTGCGACTGAACGTACCAAAATCAATAGAACAGTGATAGACTCTATAAATAATAATAAAATACAAGACATATTTACTGTACAACTTAGAAAAAATCTAATAAAATTAATGGACCATGACATAAGTACGTTTCTGACATGGATAAAAGGACAAAGTGGCATCTCAGGTAATGAAAAAGTGGACACATTGGCTAAGACAGCTGCTAATGATACAAACTTAACTTACGAATAAAGGGTGTCTACCAGTTGGGAATTTCGTGTGGTCAGGAATAAGTCGTGAATTTACAAAAAAAATTGCAAAAGTCGGGAAAAAGTCGTTAATGCTAAAATTTTCAGATTTGTTTTTAGTTTTTTCTCAATATGTCAGTTAAAGAAGCGTCTGATCGGTATAGTCACTCTCCATACTTTTAAAATAAACTAAATTTTCTACAATATGAGACCAGGTTGATCTCTAAATAGCTATTGGTTCCCAAGATGCAGTTCTTCGAAAATAGGCCATTTTTTTTCTAAAACACGATATTCTTTCTATATGGTCACTTATTTTATGAAATATCTCCTAAAATATCCCATTCCAGATATTATGAAGTTGTAGGAAATTTAATTAGCTTTCATTTGAGACCAGACTGATACCTGTGGGTTGAGCGGTTCTCTCAAATATGGCAGATGACAAAAATTAGTCATAAGTAGGTTCTGGGGGGAAAATAGTGTTCTGAAATAAACTGTTCTCCCGTTTTTTATGGAAAATTTATCAAACAATCAAAATTTATTTATTTTTGTAAAACACGTTTATCGGTATTCTTTTAGCTCTAACTTTAAAACTATTTGTCCGATCCATAATTTCTTCCTTTCATCTTAAAGCTGGTAAAATTTGCTATGACACCTCATATAAAAAATGTTTTTAAAATCCCATGAAATACCCACACCACCACGCTGAGAATCCTAAACTTTTGTGAAAATCACTTTTTATCCAGCACATTTCTCGTAAATAGTTCCGGTGTTATATCAAGAAAAAAAAACAAAAAAAAAAACCTGTACCACTTACAACCCATGAAGGGTTCTCGGGTTCAGTACTTAGGTAGGCTGTACTGTTCCTCAGCCAACGGTTGTGAAAGGATGTGATTTGGCTAGAATTCACGCTCAAGGTTTTTCCCCCAATTAAGGGTACCCACTTTTTAAGAGGCTGGGTGTGCCCCAGGAGGGTCTCCTGACCTCGAATTCGATCCACGGCCGAAATAACAGAAAATAAATTTTCTGCCTTCAGTCGGACTCGAACTCGGGCCCGGGAGCTTGATAGTCAAGTGCCTTACCCACTGAGCTACCGTGCCTCCATTTATATCAAGAAATATACTGAAAAAAAAGTGGATTTCACGAGAGTATGGGGTTCTCAGCGTGATGGCGTGAGTATATCATGCTACTTGATCAAAATTTTATATATATGAGGTCTCATAGTAAATTTAACCAGCTTTCAGATGGAAAAAAAATTTTGGATCGAACTTATAATTTTTTAGTAATTTGATCCGACAACCTCATGTAATTTCAGTAACAGTTTTCTAACTGAATGGCAATTCTCGACATTGATGTGTTTCTTAAAAGTTATCTACAGTAATGTGAAATTAATAAAAAAAGTTTTTTTTTTTTTATTTTATTGTTTAACTGTAAAATGTTAAGTAGCAGAGTATGCATTGATTTATTTGTTTGGATTATTATTGCAACACCATTTAAATATCGTTTGTCGAGAAATTCAAGATATAATTTTGAAATAGTTGGGAATTTCCTTTAAAAAAATTCTTGAATAGTCGGGAATATGTAGGGAATTTTGATAACTGAAATTGGTAGACACCATGGAGTACAATGCAGTTCCTTTCACGTACATAAAGAAATACATACTAACTGACTTGATTGAGGACTGGAACAGACATTGGCAACAATCTACTAAAGGACAACCATTACAGAAATACATTCCAAATATAACACCACAAAACTATAAAATACCCAAAAGTACTCTTCACAAACTAACTCAATTACTTATAGAACACGGACCAATGAACCATTATCTGAAACGATTTCACTTACAAAACTCAGACGCTTGTGAATGTGACGGTCTAACTCCACAAACATTCTTGCACATTTTAAATGACTGCCACTTCTGGCTGTTTAAATGGCTTCTCTGATGGAAGGGGGTACATGGCCTCTTCAACAAGAAGCTTTATACCGGAAGTACAAAAAAGAACTTGTGGAATACTGCAATATTTTGAAAATAAACAAAGACTAAATGAAAAATTGTTTAGTGCATCAACCAATTGACATTCGCAATATTCTTTTATTTTGTTTTTATTTTTTTTGTTGAAAGGTATTTAAACTTAAAAATATTGATTTGTATCAGAAGAAACGCTATTTAAAACATTGTATGCATATAACATGCTTTTTGCATGGTGTATGCACAATTATAAAATAAACGCCTCTTCTGCAGGGTAACTACAGAAGAGAAAAAGAAAAAAATAAATAAATATATATGGATAAATTTCTTGACTGTTACTATTAAATGTTTAGTAAGGTTCAATAAATAAATAAAACAACTATTTTGGCGACGTTTCAAGATTATATTAAAACTAAGAAAATACAGATTTTTGAGTTGTGTTACTTTTGCAATAAATGTGCGATTTTGTGAAAAAAAATATATATATATATATATATATATATATATATATATATATATATATATATATACATTAGCAATGATAAAAATTTAATGAATAGAATAAATCAGAGTGGGCTATATTTTTATCACAGACCTTAAGTAATTTCCTTACTATTATTATAATGCTATTTCTAAGTATAAGTAAAAACGAAATATAATGCTGTCAGCATATTTTCAGAGTTTGTGGATCAAGAATACTCATTTAACATTGTTACCTCTTTTTTTAAAGTTAGCTGGATTTCATTAATATGTACTATTTTTTTTTTCTATGTTCTTTTGGAACAAAATGCTAAGTAAAATAACCCATAATTAATTACAAAGATTTATAATTATGTAGGTGTCTAAGCGATCATGTAAACTTATTAAATTTTCCAATTATTTGATGATAAATCATCTTATTTAATTTTCGGCTTCTATGCACATTTGTATTGAGAAAAAAAAAATTAGAAATTAAGTGTGTTTTTTTTTTTGTTTATGAAAGTGTAGTGATGAAAGTAACTGATTAATTTTATTTATTATTGCAGATAAGTATGGCTTCACAACAGCATAGTCTTCCACCAGATGTGCAAGAGAATATTGTTCATAATATACAAAAAATCTTTCCAAATTATGTAGATAAAAAGATTATTAGAGCAGTATTGAATCGAGAATGCTGGGACCGTAAGTGAAGAATTTATTTATTTATAATTTAATTTAGTTTTTTTTTTTTTTTTTTCAATAATAACCCTTTGAATGATGAACTGTTCTTTTAATATCAGCCTAACTAAGTATGTTTTATTTTTAAGGCCTGTCATTGTCACTGTCTCAAAAGTAAATATATCTAAATATAATCATAATGTACAACGGAACAAAAAAATATACATAAAAAACTTTCAAAAGAACAAAAAATATAAAAATTTCTTTAATCTAACCTCTTCACACTATATATTTCCTTTGTTGTTTTCAAAGTTTTCCTTATAGACTAAGAGCCCGTGAACCCCAGACCTTCGTTATTTTATAAAAGATGAAAATTTGTCAGTGCATGCTCCCAATAGAGGTACGAACGATGGGTCATGAATGAAGTTCGGGTTATCGTGGCCTTGGCAGGTAAACGGTGCTAAAGGTGTGTAAAATACCAGCCTACTATCGTCAAATTATGAAGTGTGATTTTTTGATATTTCCTTCAGAATTGTACTTACGTTATAGTATAAAAGCTGATTTATGTATATATTATTCGGGCAATGATTAGATAATGTTTCCTCATCAGCCAGACACTTACCATCGTGGCAACTCCTTGCCAGACACCCTCAATGCTCATTTATATTGTAATTGTACTTACGTTATAGTATAAAAGCTAATCTTTATAAATATTACTCGGGCAATGATTAGATGATGTTTCCTCATCAGCCAGACCGTTCTGACAGTTCCAACCCCTTGCCAGACAAGCATGAATGGTAGTTGTAAGAGCGAGCACGAGGCAAGATACATATGGCTGGGTGCGAGTGAGATAGTGAGTAATGTCTGTCGAGATCCTTCACTACGCTATTGTATTTTACTGCACATGTATTGTTTATTACTCAGTGCGTGTTTATATCAGCTTAAATAATTTTATATGTTCTTGTCAAGTATTAATAATTATAAGAAAAGGGTCCTATTTTAGTCTCATCAAATAATAATAAGCTAAAAAGGAAAATATTTGAAAATAAAGATTTATTAAAAAGTACTGGTATTTATATAAGTGACGACAAAACACCGGAAGAGAGAGAGGAAGAGAAAAAAAAAATTCACTCATGCCTATTAAAATAATAATAATAATATTTTGCTTACAATGCAAACTTTACTTAAACAAGAACTTGTTCTTCTTCACTCATTCACTCATGCCTATTAAAATAATAATAATAATGTTTTGCTTACAATGCAAACTTTACTTAAACAAGAACTTGTTCTTTGACGAATAAAGTTATTATTATTATTATATTTGGTATAGTAAATTAATAATTACTACTTAAATATTAATTAATACTTGACAAGAACATATATACTTATTTAAGCTGATATAAACACGCACTGAGTAATAATCAATACATGTGCAGTAAAATACAAGAGCGTGGTGAAGGATCACGACAGGCATTACTCACTATCTCACTCCCACCCAGCCATATGTATCTTGCCTCGCGCTCGCTACTACAGCTACCCTACATGCTTGTCTGGCAAGGGGTTGGCACTGTCAGAACGGTCTGGCTGATGAGGAAACATCATCTAATTATTACCCAAGTAATACATATAAAGATCAGCTTTTATACTATAACGTAAGTACAATTACAATTAAATGAGCATTAATGTTGTCTGGCAAGGGGTTGCCATGGTGGTAAGTGTCTGGCTGATGAGGAAACATCATCTAATCATTGCCCGAGTAATATATATATAAAAATCAGCTATTATACTATAACGTAAGTACAATTCTGAAGGAAATATCAAAAAATCACACTCCATAATTTGACGATAGTAGGCTGTTATTTTATACACCTTAAGCACTGTTTACCTGCCAAGGCCACGATAACCTGAACTTCATTCATGGCCCATCGTTCGTACCTCTATTGGGAGCATGCGCTGACAAATTTTCATCTTTTATGAAATAACGAAGGTCTGGGGTTTACGGGCTCTCGCTCTATTACCCTTCTTCAACAAAACTTTCAGTTTTGTTCAGTAGAACCTTACTAATCTGACCTCTAAGGGACCAAGGAGTTTGGCGTAACAGCCTATAGGTTGGATTAACCGAAGATTTCTATGAAATACAAGTTTTTCATAATTATAATTATATTAAAAGTGTATTATAATTATATTAAAATATATGTGTATATATTTATATATTATAGAGGGGACACGATTGCTCAGTGGGTAATGCGCTTGACTACCATGCTTCCAGGCCTGAGCTTATCCAACTGAAGACTAAAAATTTATGTTCTGTCATTTCAGCCATGGATTGACTTTGCGGTTAGGATACCCTTCTGGGGCACACCGAACTTCAAAAAAGTGGGTACCCTTAATTGTGGAAAAAAAACATGGTGGTTGAGCGTGTATTTTGGCCAAAACTCCTCCTTTCACAACCAGTGGCCCAGTAACAGTAAATCCTTACCCAAGATCCTTCATGGGTTGTTATTAGTATAAGTTTTATTTTTTTTTTATTATTTAGAGGGTCGGATTACCCGGATAGATGGACTAGCAGAAGTTGGATTAGTGAGGTTCTACTGTTGAATAACCTCCCTGCCGTGCAAGGAGTTTGATCTTGGGTACATTAAAAACATTAAAAAGGAATGTAAAATATAAAATCTTGTAAACTGTAATCAGGTATCACCTACTAACATTAAAATAGACCATACAATAATAAGTATTTAATTACAATACTGTATGAAAACTTTTGATTTAATGACCACAAGTAAACTTGTAATATTTTTATTATTTTTTTTCTGAAACTCTAATATTTCTTGCTGATAACAATAAAACCTGAAAAACTTTGACGGTTTAATTATTTGCTCATCCACCTAACTTATTTACTTTAGCTGGCATTCAAGAGCTCTACAGTGTGCTGTTCCTCTCACTGAGCACTTCACATATTGTGACTTAAAAACTATTCCATCATATTTCGGTATATATATAACAAAAAAATCATTTCACCCATGAGAGGCCAAACCTCTCATGTTGACCAACTTCAAAAATATCAACTTTTAAAAATATTTATGTTTTTATTTTTATCAATTCACTGAACAATTTTTTTTTTTTTTCAGTGGAAAAGTCTCTTGCTTTTCTGAAAAGCAGTTTAAATTCTTTTAATGAAAATCCAAACAACATCAAAAAGAAAGAAAATAGATTAAAACAATTTAACCAAATGAAACAAAATGCTAAGAAAAATAAAATGGATAATAGTTCAGCTTCTGGACCTAACAAACCCCCCGACCTGTTTACGAACTTTAAGAAAAAATCAAGATCCAGGCCAAACGCAAAATCTCAAAACTCTGAAAAGTCAAAAAGTGATTCAGTAGTTCAAGGGGACTGGGTGTTGGTTGGTGAAAATGGATCACAAGCTTCAAAAGTACAAGACACCTCTAAAGATAAAAGTAAGAATTCCTCTACTGAGAATAGATCACAGGCTATCGATAAAAGGTCAGCTAAGCGAAAACAAATAATGCAGCATTATGAACTTATCAAACAATTTGGAGAACCTCTTAACAGAATATCAAATTATATAAATGAAGGCATTAAAGTGATGATTCTTCTAAGGGGATGTTCTGGTAGTGGTAAAACTACCTATGCCAACCAACTTTTGAAAAAGCATGGAGCTAAGCACCCACAAAGCCATATTTTCAGTGCTGATAACTTCTTCATTAATAAAGAAGGTAAATATGTTTTTAATTATGACCTTCTTCAAAATGCACACACATGGAATCAAAAATTAGTACGTCTTGCTTTGACTGAAGGGAGAAGTCCTATTTTTATTGATAACACTAACACTCGCCTTTGGGAAATGAAAGACTATGCTATTATGGCTGTTGAGTATGGATATGTTCTTGAAACTTTAGAGCCTCCTACTCCATGGTTCTTTAATGAAGACCAACTGTTTAGAAAAACACTTCATAATTTACCAAGGGAAACAATTAAGAAAATGCTTGATAGGTATGAAGCCAATATCACTGGTGAAGATGTTTTGAGGACATTGAAACTTAGTTATGGCTCTGCAACACCTCCCCAATTGGTAGGAGCTGGGTTAGATATTCCCATGTCAAAGAAGCACACTAAACTTTATAATGATAGACTAGAAATGTCTAATAATGTGCAGAGTAAGGCTGTTAAAAATAAGCCTGCAAAAACCTCTGATAGTCCTCAGTTTAGACCAACTAAGTCTGTGGAACATCCACTTCCTTCACCTACTTTTAAACCATTTGGGAATATGCCCGTTCAAGAAAATAATCCAATGAGGTTTGGAAGACCAGGACAATTTGCAGGAAACTCTAACCCAGTTGGTAACAATTTTTTTGGACCTGCGAATCCTTCTATCCAAATTCAACAGCCACATTTTCCTCCAGCATTTTATGGCCCAAATAATGTTCCTTATATGACCGCAGCAGTCCCAAATGTTTTCAATTCTCAGTTAATTAACAGGAACTTTGTTCCTAATGCCCCACCCTCTGAATTTTACCAGCCTATTAATAGGCCTCCTACAGAAGGAGGAATGGATAATGCTTCCGGCAGTAAAATAGTTACTGAGAATATTATGGATACTACACCACCTTATGTTGATGATTTAATTGATCTCACAGTTCCATTGAATGTTGAAACTTTAAGTGGCTTGAAAGAAAGTTCCTCTTTTTCAAGCGAAATGTCTTCTTCAATGTCATTACTGGAAGGGCTTAAAATTGGAAGTGGGGCAGCATCAGACCAATCTGATAGTGATTCAAATGATGAAGAAGTTGATGACGAAGAGGAGGGAGATGAGGAGGAGAGTAATGTTGAAGACTCTTCAGGATCAGTATCAGATGGTGGTGAAGAAAGCTCTACATCTTATACTACAGCCCCTACAACTTCTGAGCTGGCCTCTTCAGAATATGTTCTTATCCAAGATAAGGAGATTTCATTCCAAAAAACTCATGAAGAATTGACTGATATCAAAACCTTAGAAGACTTTAGGGTTAAAGATAATCCTTCTAGTTTTTCCCAAAATTTTGAAGACTTTTTGTTTAAATATATGGAGAATTCTAGAAGTGATACTAAATTGAGTGATGTTTTACAAACTAATGTTAAAAATGAAGAAGATAGCAATCTAAGTTCTGATTTTAAGCTAACCTCTGAGGACAGTAAAGTTGATCGCCCTTTAGATGAATCTTCTGATCTTGTAGTTATGACCAAGAAGGTTCGTCCAACAACTTCCTTAGGGGAATGGATTAATAAAGATCCTCCACCTGAAATGCCAACCAATGTTCTTCCCAAAGATCAAAGGACTAAAATCTCTGATGAAATGAAACAAGTTTCCTTGATGTCTGTTTCAACTAATACTAATTATTTAGATTTTGAAACTCTTCGTGAAGTAAGCAATGGTGCCATTCCAGAAAATGTTAAAATTCTCAATGGAAGTCCATTTTTTCATAGAGAATGTTGCAGAATACCCTTTCTCCCAGCAACAGTACTGATGTTGGATAAGGGAGTAATGACTTCTGATGTAGAAACATCACAGGTAGTTATCCGTGATTATGGAATTGAAAGGTTGGCATTGATGTTTCCAGGTGTAGCTAGAGAAAATCTGGAAGAACTTTTTGATAAATGTCAAAAGGACATTGATTGGACAGCCGGTATTCTTTTGGACTCTGGACAAGAGATGTCAGAATTACACTCTTCTCTTGAACCAATTGAATGTGAAACTTATGATAATAGCATTGCATGTCCTGTTGAAATAGCTGATGTCAAAGAATCAGATCTTCTCCATAATGAAATTAAGAAACAGAAAAAAAAGAAAAATGATCAAGAATCAAATAAGTATAGAGAGATTCAAGAAAAAATACAAAATAATTTTATTTTAGGTGAGAACCATTATTCTGAAAAAATGAAAAAGCACATAGAAAGAAAACATAATATACAAATCGGTGCCCCGGCTGCGGTCACAAGTGCTGACCCTAACCCCCCTGAACCTGTAGCTGCTTTAGAAGATGCGGCGAACTATGACAGTCAGGCTGAAGGATCTGATAATGAAGAAGATGGTGTATTTATGATTGATAGTGATTTCATCTTCCAATTACAGTCAAAATTTGGTGGCTTGTTGAGGCCTAATATGATAGGTATTTATTTTAGTATAAAATACATTTTATATATTTGACATTTTTCTATGTCAATGTTTTTAATTTAATTTTTTTCTTGTAAGGTGAAAAAACTGTTGTAAGTATTCCTTCCAATCTTGCAAGACAGCTTCATAGCTATATTATGGATTCCATTCTGCAACAAATCGAGGGAGAAGATATTTTCAGAGATAGTTCCATTATGGAAAAAGGTATTTTTTTTTTTTTTTTTTGTGTATATATATATATATATATATATATATATTTTTTTTTTTTTTTTCTTTCTTGACTGTTATATTTATACGGTTCTTGAAATTCTTTCAATAAAGTAATAACTACATTATGGCGACGTTTCGAGACTATATTGTACTCATAATCATGCCAAGGTTATTGGTCTTATATCTACATAAACCACATTTCCATCCTTGATGCTTGTATATTACAGTTATAGTTTGTTAGTTTAGTCTATACATCTATGTGGTTTATGGAGACAAATGATCAGTAACATTGGCATGGTTATGAAAACAATATAGTTGTTACTTTATTGACTGAACCTCATTTGACTTCACTTATTAAAAACTGAACCATAATTAGAATTAGACATATATATGATAATGAGTGATGGTCTCTTAATTTGTTTTTAAATGTATGGCTTTTCGAATTCATGGAAGACTCTCCTTCCTGACAAATAATTAATTTTCGGCTTAAAGGATACTATTTTGAACGTTTTATACGCATGATATTTAGCATTGCATTCACTGCATTCTTTATATTTCACTTTCCACAAACAAATTTACTTCTCATTGAAGTCATTATTAAATTCTTTTGACATTTTAAACCCAACAGATTAATAGCAACACGAACTGCATAAAATCAAGGCACGTTCACTCAAAATACAGTATGAAACAGGTGGTCAAACGTAAAATGTGCTAGGCTGAGACTTGATTATCGTTAACACGCTCATGCTAATAAACCAACCTCGTCGATTTCTGTCACAACTGATTTTACATAATCCAAAACTTTTGGCTTATGCAAACTTCAAACTTGCGTTCACAAGCTCCAATTTAACTGTACAAAAGTGGCTTGCACTAGCCAGATTGTGCTAATGGCATGAGTGTGTAAATCAGCCTTTATAAGGCCTCACATACTTAAAAATTACACATTGTGTTTAATACAGTTATACTCCTTTTTTATTATTTTTTTTTTCTGTCTCATTAAATGTTAAGTTCATTATATTTCATTTTCAGATGAGAAATTAGCCCGCAGTCTTCAAGAAGAGGAGTTAAAGAGTCATGGTGCTCGCAGTCTTCTTGAGATAATGGATGAAGAAGTTGCCCTAAAAACTGCTGCACAAGTATGATTAAACTTATTAAATATTTATTATTAAATTTTATTTATTCTAAATAATAAACAATCTTTAATAAATGTAAAAGTTTAAATTAAATCTGAATATGAAGTTAAGTAGTAATAATAATAAATTATTACTATCTAAAATTAATTACTCTATCATTAATATAGCACTTTAACCTGATTTTGAGTAGTGAGTTACTACCTCACACAAGGCCTTCTATATTCTTCAAATGCCATTAAAATTAGGCATGTGTCAATTCTCAATTACACCGATTCTTCGGAAAAGAATTGGTGCTGAGAATTGATGACCTAAAGCTGATTCCTAGAAACCGATTGATAGTGTTACAGATTGATTCTTCTCCCTAATGATAAAAAAAATGTAAGATAAATAAGTTTAAGATATATTTTATAATAACAGAGCAATTTATCATATACAGAAGAACCTCACTAATCTGGTAAAGTATGTTATAAAACACGTATAATAATATGTTTGCATAGATTTGTTATTGCCAAAAATTTGTTTATAAAAGCACTGGACGTAGCAAATTAAGTCACCTTTAAAATTAATATAAAAAGGTTTTCTTTTGAACCGACCGTGCAGCAGTTATTTTGGTGAAACTTAAAAATTAACAATTCCACTGGACTATTAGGAATTCCAAAAATACAAAAATATTGTCCACCCCACCGAATCCTGTGGAATGTCAGATTACCCAGTCGGGCTAGCTGGAGGTGGATTAGTGAGGTTCTACTGTACTTGATTTGATCAACACAGCTCGGTAAACAATTATAAAACATTCTTTAGATAAATCAAGCATTGTTACTGAGAGCTAATCATCAAATCGTTGAGGATATGTATTCACTACTGTAAAATTAAGAAATAGAATTACTATTTCCAACTGACTAAGCTGAATTATTAAAAAAATTAATGAAGGCAGACAATAGTACCATGTTATTATACTTATTTGTTATTCTTAGAGGATTTTTCTAATCCAAATATAAAGATTAGTTATCATCCATTAAATGCTCATACTGGTTTTTGAATCCAATGTAATATTAAAATCAACATCTAGAGAAATGTATCAATTTTAGTTGTAGTTTGTAAAATTAGCGCTTCCTTAAGTAATAAACAAAATCATGAACCTTTTGGAATATGTATCTTCTTAAATAATAGTTACAGTAGAATCTTGCTGATCCGACCCCTAGGGGACAAAGAGGTAGCCAAAAGGTCGATTTAACCGGAGTTTTCATTGAAACATGTTTTTCACAGTTAAAAGTTTATTATAATTATATTAAAATGTACTTATTTTCATTTTAAAAAATAAAACAAATAGAAAACATATATTATATAAAATAATATAATATATTTGCATGGATATATTTAAGCCAGCTATAGAAGCATTGGCCTTAGTAACACTATATTTTGTTAGATTTATAGCAAACTAACTCACCTTTATAATTGTTCATAATGAAGTATGCTCTAAACATTGTTTTTAAGGACATATAGTGCAATTTCTGCCACATTTTGAGATTACAAAAATTTGAAAGCTTGTATCATAGTCTCCGTTTAAGCTACAGAATACATTTTCTGTTCGAATTAAGTTTACATTAATTTTGAATTTAAGAAGATTTTCTTTTGAACCAACTAACTGTGCAGCAGATATTTTGGTGAAACATAAAAAAAGGTCGAAAGTTTTAAGACCTTGAATTAGTGAGTGATGGCGCTTTAAGATCCAAAATTTGGATTTTAGCAAACAAGCACTAGCAATATTTAAATAAATCAAAACTACTCCTTTTGTTCATAAAAATGAACAATTTTACTGAACTATCAGGAATTACACGATAATAATGTACTCTCCACAGGATTCTGCGGAAAGGTCGGATTAGCCCTTGCTAAAAATAATTCATATTAGTACAGTAGAACCTCTTCTACTATACTAATATGAATTATTTTTTATACATCGTCAGAAGTATATTCTGTTTGTTGATTAATAGGTTCGTTGAATTGGGGACACTTGGAACAGAGGTTCATTATTTTTGACTTGATTAATATTATAATTTTTTGTTATTCAGATTACCTTTTCAGTTTTAAAAGGAAGATTTCAAGGATTTTCTTTTTAGTTATTTATCTTGATATAAACTTTTTATTTTCTCTATCACTTTATCGGTTGACTACCTTGACTGGTTGTTTATTAAATATCCAGAGTCACGCTCACTAAGCTTTCCTCCCGCTTTTCCTAAAAAACCATGATATTTGACTTGGAGAAATTCACTAACAAATTCCACTCTTTAACATACTGTTCAAGCTCTTTTATCATGTTTTGCAAACCCGAGGCATTATCGGAAAAAAAAAACACTATATCGTCTGCAAATAGTAGGAGTTTTTATTCTGTACCTCTAAGCCATATTCCTCCGCTCAGGCAATCCTTAATATCATTTACAATAGGTGAATAATAGAGGGCTTTAAGTTGCAACCTTGCTGGACTCCAGATATTGTTGGAAAAGTTGTTGATCGGCCACGTTTACTGCCACACTGACAAGTTGGTGCTAGAATATAGACTTGCAATAGCTCTGATAAATTTTGTTGAAACCCCCCTATTGTGACAGTTTAAACAGGAGAGCATGCCTATCCACTGAATCAAAGGCCGATTTGAAATCTATAAGAACATAAGATTGTTCTTGATTCCCTTCATTTCCATTGTCATTGCATTCTAAGTTAGTCAGGACAATAATATAATTCCATTGTAGGAATAACCTTTCCAAATCCGCCTGCTCCTCACATACAGCTTTTTCCTCTTTTTACCCACAGACTTTAGCCTTCCAGCTAGTACCTCGTATGAGACTTTTCAATGTATCCTTTACACGATTCCTCTATATTTACTGAGCCCTGATTTGGGTCTCCTTTCTTAAACAATGGCTAGTTACAACAGCCTCGTTCATTGCTTTCGGGAATGGACCCCCTTTAGTAAAATATTTATTATCAGGTTCTAGCGAGCAGTTCAGGAATGTTTTAGGAGCCAAACTTGTAGGAAACTTCAACATAATACCATCCAGACAGTGGGCTTTACCATTTGAAATTAGCCAAGGTGGAAAGGAGTTCATTGTATTAAAAAAGGAACAGTCAAGAGTTATTAAGTCTTCTGTAATGGCATTAGCAGGCATAATGGATATGAGATACAGTTTGACTAGGATTAAAACGCTCACCTAAAATGATTGACCCAAACACATTCATTTCAATATTATCTCCACATTTATAACCTCTCTTTTTCAAACTTATTCACCATAGTCCAAATTCACTCGAATTTTTAGAATTTTTAATTGCATTGGGTTGGCCACAGTCAGATAATAGCTCTTACGCTTCTGTTCACAAAGGTCAAAATATTTCTCCTCTCCGTTATATATTTCTCCTGTACAATCTTTGCTCTAGTTTTCCTGAAAAGATTTAATAACCCAAATACTCTGGATCTCTTTTTAAACAATGACGATCAAACCAAGGTTGGAGTGATTTCGAATGGTTTGTCATAACTCTGCATACACTTAGCACTATATCTCTTATTATCTCTTTCATGTCCTCCAAATCTATATTTTCACACGTTTCAATTCTCATTTTCTAGATTATTCTTATATTCGATGCATTTAGAAACGTTCCAAATTAGTTTTCTATTATTCGGCACAAGATCTCTTCTTTTCTTCCTTCTAGTTCTAGTTGTACAAATGACATCAATTGCCATATGATCTGACCAAATTACGTTTTCTTACAGAGAAATCTTTAACTAACTTGATACTGCTAACAGATATAAAAGCAAGTCTATGACTGAGCTACCCCCTAGGGCCCAGATATGTAAATTCCCCCAACATGTCGCGTGGAGATCTCCCCCTTGATATCAAAACCCATGATCATCACAAAAATCCAAAATTAATTTTCCTTCTGGATGTTTACAATATTATCTTTAGAGCATCTAGATTCTGAGAAACATCCGAGATCCCTGTATTTTTTTCCTCAATAGGCACCCTCTCCCAATCCCCATTCCAATCTCCTAACAATAGAAACTGCAAGTCATTATTATTATTTACAAGAGTCTCAAGCAAACGAAAATTTTCTTTCCATCTACTTGGCCCCAAATAAATTGGTTAATACATGCAAACAAAAATTTGAGCTTACCTTAATCTGAAGCAAATCAACATTATTATAGCTACAAATTTACAAATACCTTTAGTTATTAATTCGTTTCGACAACAAATCAATATACCACCTACCGCCCTTCCAAATTTTGCCATTCTAGTGGTCTGAGACCCCCCCCATAATAGTTTATAATTTTGAAATAATTTGAGAAAACCATTCATGACTTTCTTTCAATAAATGTTTCTAACAAACAAAATATATCATCATTATTTAAAAAATCAAGGAAAAACTTATCTTAATTTTATTTCTAAGGCCACAATGTTATAACTTAAAATATTCAAATTTTTGAAACTTATACTAGAGTAACTATTTTTAATTTAGTTTGACAGACAGCCGTTACCTGCTATTTTGTTCTCATTTACTTCTGTAGGTGTTGAAGCATCCGGTTTAGAACTAGAGCAGTCTTCTCCTCTTTGAGACTGTGTTTTCGATCTTGAATGTCTTGACACTCTTTCTTTTACACAATTTTCCTTAGTGTCCCTGGATGTTTACAGTATTGTTTTATCTTGTTTGTAGAAAGACACCAACAGTGGAAAATCTATGGCAAGCACCCTTTCCAAACAACTACTTATTGAAAGATTTCCACGGATGGATCCTGCTACACTAGCATCGATTTTGGAAGATACAAATCATTCGTTACATGAGGCTACTTCTCTTCTTTCTTCTGCCGGCCATTTTCAAGCTGAACCGAGTCAGGAACCAGAACAAAATGATGATTCAGTAAGTTGTATAATATTATTTGTTTAAAATTTTATTCATCATTATTATTTAGTTTATACCTATGTTTAAATTGTCCTGGTTATTTCAGGAACCAACTAAGAATGTCCTTACTAGAGAAGAAGCGATCAAACAAGCTCATGCCTATGGTGATGTTGCTAGTAAATTATATGATCTTCGTAAACATTGTATACAGAAATCTCAGAATGCATATCGGGAAGGAAACCCCTCAGTTGCTCTGTATTATTCTGAAATGGTAGGTATTGATTATTATTTTTTTTTTTTCTTTATTTCTTATATAATTAGTATTTACAATTCACAAAATTATATGCTGTACCAAGAAAATAAACCAGACTCAACTTAAAATATAATACTAATAATCAACTTAAATATATGTGATGTAATCATAATTTATAATGAAAGAAAAATATACGAAAAAAAAACTTTCTACAAAAGGTATTGATTATAATTAGATAACATTATTGCTGCTTTATAAAATCTCTTAATATGCTAAGGAACATTGGAAGATCATATGAACTAACTAGGTAGTATTGGATCATTTCATCTGAATTGCCTGTTTTCACAAGAAAGTTTGTTTAGTAAAATCTACTATATATTTGCCAAATACCACTCAGTCATTCATCATGAAATCTCAGAAACCACCGAACGGATTGGAATGAAATTTGGTATATAGCTTCCTCTGGGGGTGTAGGTGCTTGCTAAGAAAGGAATTGAAAAAATTCGGCCTGAATCGCGGCTAATTCGCGAAAAAGCGATTTCTCACGCATTGAAAATTCTTTCAAATAGCATTACAGATCGTAATGAAACTTAGTGCATTGTTACTTATTAGATGTTAGATGCACGATATCAACTATTTTCCAAGTAGTTTGTTCTGTATTGGTACTCAATAAAAACAGTACTCATACAATTTTTATTGAGTGAATAATAATTGATTTAGTGACATATAGTATATTATGGTAAGCTAAATTAAAAAATAGGTTAGATGCTTAAGCTGCACACTTTGACCACACATTAAGTTCCTTATAGTTGTAAACATACAAAAATACGTTAATGGCATGTCGAAACCTTATATTGTACTTATTCTGAATTCATGGAGGCTGCAGAGGTGTACCTTTACAAGTTTGAGTTGTTTCGTGAGGAGAAGCTATTAGCCTGCTATGGAGAGGAAATTGACGGGATTAAAAGACTTATGTTCTCTGGTGATGACATAGAAGGCCAGTTAGATGTACTTATTCCTTATGAGCAGCCTACCAACCTTGCTTCACCAGTAGCTTCGTTCCCAACTACTCTTCCTTTAGCTTTCAGAACCTGGCCCTTCTCAAATCGGCTTTTCTCAACCAAGCCCAAGTTGTATTTCTCGAATTTGAACAAGTTGTACCTAGCCTTTCTGAATTTAATTCCTTAAAATCTACCTTTGTTCTCAGTTCAGATGAGAACAACGTAGGAGATGATTCACAGATTCAGTTCGCAACAAACAACTTAGAAAATTGGCTGCAAAATATAGTCAAGGTTACAGCCATGGACAGTGAAGAAGCATTCAGGTTACAAGTATGACCCAAAAACTGAATAATGTAAAAGATAAAACATTCAATATAGGACAACGGTCAACTTGCAGTTGGTGTTATGATGTAAAATGGAATGACGAGAGCCCTGCCATTTGCTGCATTAATGGTAAAGTCCAACTTCCTCCCTTTCAAGAATATCCTGAACTCTTGCACAACCTCCTTATTTACAAACATTCTGAGGCTGAGCATTTTCTAAATAATATTAGGAAATAGAATGCATGTTTTCAAATGATGTCGTTTGGAGCAAAAGAGATAAAAGAGGGACATTTCATAGCAACATTTAAGGTGCGAGGACAGATATATCACAGAATAGTGAGTTTGATTCCTGGAACACAACTGCAGTCGTCTTTTATTCAGATAAATTTTGTTGGTGATGTCAACCATTCGCTGTGGTTACTTTCAAAATGTCAAGCAAAATCCTAGAGGCCCGGGCTAAGGTGACTACTGTTGGGAGTGGGGGGTTTGAAGTGCCTGGACAATGCATTTGCCAAGGGGCCCAGTTTGGCTCTTGGCGGCCCTGGTGCTGCCTCGAAGCTTCACTGGAGGACTAAAATAAAAAAAAATTAACTTCTGCAAATTGTCAAATTTACTTATTGAAATTATTCTGAGAATGGAATTCTTTAGGTTTATTTAAGTAATAATAATTATCAACATTAAGCTTAACTTTTACTAATGATATTAAACCGTAGCTGAGCAGGGGTACTTTCAGCTGGTTGATTTATAAAATCTATACATTTTTTTCAAAATATTTACTCTCATTTTCTATACATTTTTCCCAACTTGTTATCAACTTTTCAATCCCAGAACTGAGGTTCAGAGTTAGGGTTTTGTAAAGGGTGTAACTATCGTTGAGCCCCTTCATGTGTCCAGAATAGAATACCTTCTATCAATTTTATCTGATTCTGATTTATATTGATGTTTTAGTCACAACTTTTCAATAGGGAAGGCTATGCTCCTTCATTTACACACCCACCCTAAATCCATTTTCAAACTTATATCACCTTCTGTTTTACCTTATCTTATTAAAATGAGAAATAAGTAAATAATTATGTTGAATTAAGAAAATATCAAAATTTAAAATACAAAATCCGTGTTGAATTAATACTATAGTAAATCAGAATTAATATAATACTTAATCACAAATTATGTTAACTTCTGGTAAACTTTCTCATTTTAAGGAAGTGTAAATAACAAATTATATACATATACATATACATATATATATATATATATATATATATATATATATATATATATATATATATATATATATATATAATCATAAGGTACAGTTGGCTGTGATATATTGGAGATGTAGATAGTTAGGGTAGGCAGTCACCCTATATATATATTTTTGCCATAACATAACAAAATATAAATATATAAAACACTAAATCCATATAGAAATCAATAGTCCGGGAGCCGACACTAAACCTGTCATGATAGGTCTCCCAAAGCTCTTACGTATAATTCGACTTGTTATTCATAGAAGAACACAAAACGGGCCCTGCTGCCATGGCTGTCACCGGTCAACCCCAAAAAAAAAATATAATAAAAAAATTTTTTTTTTGAGGTTTCTCTCATGATAAGTCTCCCGAATTCTGATTGTTCCTCGAAATAGGGGAGATGAAGGGATATACGAAAATGCAATGCTGCCATTCCCAGTCAGTTGCTGCCGGGAAAGAAGTTACAGCTCACCTCAGAAATGAACCATTGAAGCTAAATTTTTGCATATATCTTTGTTTTGATCTTCTAAATTATTGGTAAAAAGTCACCTACCTCAGCACATTAGCATAATTAGATATTGAAGGTCGAAGGTCACAAAAATCAGTTTTTTTCAAATATCTCGATTTCTATCCTTCGGCCGTCAATCAAGAAGGTTACAAAACTTGTAGATAATAACATTTTCTAAAATTTTGGTTTTATTAACTTTTTCTAGGATTAACCGTTCTCGAGATATAGCACGGAGAAGGAGAAGCGGTTCGGACATACATTAGCTTCTAGTGCCTTCAGTCTGGTGTTGTCATGTAAGAGTAATGGTCTCTTCCAATTAACCAAAGCAGGTTTCGTGTCAATATCACTGCAGTACATTGTGATAGTTTCTACTCTGGGTAAAATGGAAAAATGAATTGTTCCAGCATTGACCATTGAATGGGAAACAATAATTTTTTTGGATTCAAATTTGCTTTTGTCATGTGGCATGTCGTTACACTGTAAAGTGTCCAAATTAAGAAAAAAAAATTACTTTGAACTTGAATCACTTGAGGTACGCATGATGGTATTTAAGGATCAATCCTAATTAAAATTGATTGTTTCCATGATCATATTTTATGGCATAAAATCAATTGGAGTGATAGTAAACTTTATCATTAAAGAAAGATTGTTTATTTGTTTATTTCGTTTAACGTCACTTTATGCTGCTATGGCTAATCGGACGATGCTATGGCGCGAGTCCTAAATTTAGCCTATCCAGGTATAATTAGGATAGGGATCTTTAACGAATACCTGACATCGCACAGGCTCGGGACCCCCATTTTACGTCCCTTCCGAAGGACGGCATAGCTAAGGATTTTTTACTCCCTTTAAAAAAATCCTAAGGTCATCTGCCGGGCTGCGAACCCGCGATCTTGGGTTTAGTAAGTCGCTATGCTAACCACTACACCACAGGTGACGCCAAAAGAAAGATCAGTTACGGCTCATTATAATGTACTAATAACAGAAGTCCACTAATTCCACTTTAAATTAGTGGACTAATCTGAAATAATAGAAATAGACATTTCCAATGAAACAACACAATATTATATATGGTATGAAGTTTTCCAGTAAACATTTCAAGTAAAAATGTTTCCTTTGTGTATTTTTAAATAAAATTTTACATATAGTGTTTCATGGTACTTAACTATATGAATTTGTTGTAGTTTTCATCATCAATTCTTATATAATTCGTCAAAATTATTTCATGGTAATGTGTAAGCATGGTGTACTGAAGTATTTTAGATTTATAGGACTGATTTATAATTTTTTTGTGTTCTAGTTTGTTAATTTAAATTTTCTCTTTAGATTATAGTTAGTTCTTCAAAATTTTATTTTGTTCCTAAAAACTTTTTAGTGATTAGATTTTATTATTTTGTAATAATGATAATTTTTAAACCATCATGACAGAATTTTATGTTATTAATTGTATTTTTAATTTTTGTAAATAATTCATTTCTTTAGAAGTAATGCCATTGATACTCTTCAACATTTTTTTTTTTAATATTTATTTTATATCTGTCATCATGGTGTTCCTCAATATGTTTTCTGTGGTGTAGCGTTTAGTCTAACAGACCGTGAGCTTTAGGTCAGGTTTAATTTGAACAACTCTTGGAGTTATTTTTTTTTAATTTTTTTTTTTGATAACTGCAGGAAATCATATTTCATAGGAAATGCTCTGTTTTAGTGCCTTTATAATTAGTTATAGCTAGACGCTATTTGTAAAACCACAACTTTGTTTTATGTTGCAGCTGCCCATGAACAGAAGGCTTAAAAAAGATGATATTATGATCAACTGGGTCAATTACTTTAGAAAAATCATAAAGAATAAGGATTGGTTTTTTTTTTGTGTGTTCCATGGCGTCTTGTGGGTTGTGGTTAATAGGTTAATATCAGGAGAGTGGATTGGGTCTGGTCGAAAACATGTTTTATAATGGAACATTTTTTTATAAGTTTGAAAGTTGAGATGGTTGTAGAACATAAGTTGCGCAGTAAGGAAGGTATGGGAATTGGTCACTAAAGGTAATAGTAATAATGAAAAAATAATAAGTACTACAAAAATATTTTTGATAAGATGAAAACTAAAAAAATACAACTTTCATCAAAATTAACTATTACAAACTCCATCTAGAATAACCTCCCCCCCTTCGGTCGGTATTAAAAACATATTTTATCCAATGCTTATTTTTTATGTGAATTTACATCAGCCATTTTTCTTTCTGTTTTCTACAAGAATTGAAATCACATAGAATCAAATAAATATAACCAGTAAAAAATCATTAATAATTTTTGCAGACACAACTGAAGGATTAGAAATGTGTATTTTAATGAATAATGGAAAATAGTAAGTATGCTACAGGAATAATATTAAATTAGAACTATTTTTTAACGATTTTACTTGATTATTTAAAGGATCCTAATCATCGGCGTGAGATTTTACGATAGCAGTCAGTGGTTTATTGTACAAAACTTGAGATAAAATAAGGCTTTCTGGATTAAAACCATAATATTGTGTCGTTAGCTTGTGAGGAGCTGTTATCTGACTATAGGAAATAAATATTTATGCTTTTTATTATTGTGTATTTATGAAAAAAGTGTACTATTTCATTTGAGATGCTGTAATAAATCTTTCACTAAAGTAAATAATCTTGTTTTTAGGCAAGATGGTACATGGAAAGGATTGAGGAATCAAATTCTTTAGCTGCTAAGGCAATACTTAGTGGATATGAAGGGTGGACAACACTTGATTTACATTTTCTTCAGGTTTGTATATTACTTGTTAGAAAGATGTTCTAAATGATTAATGTCTTAATATGGCATTTTAACTAAGTGGTTACAAAAAATAATGAACTTATACTTTTTTAACCTTTAACTTCCTACAGGAATTAAACTTATTAATTTTTAGAATGGAATAATTAATTTTATTTCTCAATTTAAATCTTTTTATCATTATTTTCTGATATTTAGAATTATATTTACTGTTAATGTAATTATTTAAGGTCAATAATAATATGGTATTTAGTTTAGTGTTCTATTAAAAATTAACTTAAATTCTGTACCATTTGGGAAAAATTAGATAAGTTTATTTTATTATAATTATAATAAGATAAATACTTTGAGCAACCCATATCAGGGTCCTACACATCTTGTAAAAGTAGGCAAATTTTAATGTCAATGTTTAAAAGGACCATTGCCATTACAACTTGCCTACTTATACCAATATGGGTTACTCAAAGTATTTATCTTATTGTGGACAAAAGTCAACTTATCTAGTTTTTCCCAAATGGTACAGAATTATAAAAAATACTCCTAATTTAACTTATCATACCCTGTTGAAGTGATCCATTTTGTAATGAGTTGTTAGATTTCTTGCTTGTATCATTGATTAGATAGATTTTCAGGAATAAATATTTTGTATGTTGACTAAAGGCCAGATTTCATGCAGTAAAAATTTTAAGACTTCAATAAAAATTAGCCAAACATGCAAATAAAAACAGTGTGAAGAGGTGATGGGTAATTTAAAAAAATCAAATATTAAGTTAACATATTTATACAATTAATGTAATATACATATTTGCTTACAGATACTGCATCATCTTTAAGAGTAGAAACATACTCTTTATAATTAAAATGATCTGAATAAAATATGGCAACTTTAATCCATGTTCTCTGTGTAGTTATCACAGGTTCCAAAGATATTGGGAACAGTTAAATTTTATAGAGTGCTACTTATGAAAAGATGGAATATACTTACTTGAGTTTCAATGAGCATCCACTTGAGATTTCAGATTGGAACCAATTGATTTATTGCAAGAAGAGCAAAATATTGTTTTCCTGTTTACTTTCAATTTTGGATATGGTTTTATCCAAATGTTAATTTTTGCCAATTGACTGGCTGTCACTTAAGGCATTTTCACTATTACCTCTATTGTTTTACACTATCACTATTATTGTGCCTGTATACTGAACTGAACTCAATTAGAATAGAATAAAATAGAAAAAAAATTTTATTCTGGGACAAAGTCCCTTAAGAATAATAGTTACATGACAGACCATAAGTTATATCTGGCCTAGAGATTATAAATTAGATAATAAAGTAAGATAATTAAAGTAAATACAATTTTACAATAAAATAATAATGAAAAAAAAAATCTATATGCATATATAAACACATACACACTACAAACATACATATACTATATTTACAATCAGTAAAAGAAAAAATACTATATAAGAAATTGACTAAACAATGGATTTCTGAAGTTAAATCTAGTAAAGGATGAAGAAAAAAATTATTTCAATGATAAAGAAAACATTATCATATGAAGATTGTTTAAACAGGCTAAACTTTTATATCTGATATGCTTGGGTGAAATTCATTAAAGCATCTATATAATTAGATAGCATTTAAGTGGTGGAAGAGGAGTGTTTTAAAAGTTCCCAGGGGGAGGATGCATTACGAATAGAAGGAGGAAGAGAATTCCAAAGAATAGCGAAGCGGGCAAGAAAGGAATGTTGGAAAGCAGTAGTTCTGTAGGATGGGGTGTAGAGATCGAAGAGACGGGACCTTGTATGCAATGATTGGATTGAGGACTTGAAATGTAGGATATTGTGAATAAACAGAGGGTGATTTGTGTTAATAACTTGGAAGAGGAATGTACCAAGGAAGTAATCTCTACGGAAGGAAGGGGAAAGCCAATTTAACTCAGTGTAAAGATGGGACACATGAGAGCGTCTTGAGGTTCCAAAAACAAATCTTATGAAGCAGTTATTATAGAATGTAATGAAAATAAAAGAGTTGGTTGAAGGGTGGGCTAAAATCAAATTAGAAATTCTATAAATGCTAGTCAAAGAAGACATTTCTCAACATAGTACCATTTCTTTAACAGTATGAAGAAATAATTGGAAGCCATGGGTCTAATGAAATATCAAAAAATGCGTTTGCGTGCACTTAAAACCTGAAATGAGCAACTTAGTGCATTAACCCCCTAAACGTGCAATTGCACTGGAATCCGGTCTCTATGACATATTTGACTGAATGGAATGGAATTTCATGTTAATTTTTTTTTTTTTATACGCCTCATTGATTTGATAGTAGTAGGTAAATGACTCAAATATTGATTATTTGGTGGATCTTTCTTGGAAAATAAAATAAAGATTCTCGATATTGAGTTAGCTCTGTATTTGTTTTATGGGGACAAATTGTGGGAAGAGGAGATTTTGAATTTCATTCTCTTATGAAACTTGGTGTGAGGATGTGATGTGAAGATTACATCAATGTTGTTATTTTTATGGTAGCCAGCCAAATGCTCCATTATTTATATTAGGAGATGTCATCTACCTTTGTAAAAAAATTCAACCTGATTTAGAAATTCTTAAATCACCAAATCAAAAATTAAACCATTTGAAATAATAAATTTATTTCAATTTACAGTCATATTTTGTTAGGAATAAAATGTAGTCCAGGCAATGAAGGCCAAAAATGGGGGTGTTGAGTGCGTTGTCTGTAATGCAAACACGTTTTTCTTCGGAAACATATTCGAAGTAGTTAGAAAGTTAACATTCTAAAAGGCCTGGAGTTTTCAGACATAGGAACTGGAGGGGGGGGGTTGGAAGATCCTAATTTTTGATTTTTAGCTCATATCTTGAAAATGGTGCATCAGACGCAAAACTGATTTACTAAATTTATTAAATTGAAGTTAATTATGTTCTCTACAAATTGCATTTTATACAATTAGTCCAGTCAATAAACACATTGTAGAGTGCATGGAATATGCGATAATTTTTGACCTCATAGCTTCGTTAGAAATAGTTAAAAGGTAAACATACTAAAAGTCCCCACCCCTGGAGAGTGAGCTACTAACGGTGGAGGGGAGGGGAGGAGGTCCATTTTTTTGGTTTTTCGATAATATCTCGAAAACGGTTTACTCAAGAAAGATATGTTTCAAATAAATATAAAAGCTAATTAAATTTAATATAAAATTTATTATATATAAATTTGTTGTAATTCTAACCGTTTACGAGATGTACCTTATTGAAAATCGGCGATTTTTGGGAAAAAACAAATTTCACATCACTTTTTGTCAAACTTTTGCTTCTATTACGTTCCACAACCGTTTCTCAGAAAAACCGTCAGAATCAAAATTGTAGAGCATTAAATTTACTTTAATTTCATATATACGCTTCTGGTATTTACCTCAAATGTTTAACAAAAAGTGAGGTAAACCTTTTTTCTTATTTCTTAAATTGTCGATTTTTAATAATGTACAGCTCGAAAATCGTTGGAATTTCTACGAATATATATAATTAATTTTATAGGAAATTTAATGAGCTTTAATTTTGATCTGCAGCATATTTTTCTAGAGTCCACCGTTTTCGAGATATAATCGAAAAACAAAATTGGGACCTTCTTCCCTCCCCCCTTTAGCTTACCCCCCATGGGCGGGGACTTTCAGTATGTTTACCTTATAACTACTCCTAACGAAGCTGTGAAGTTAAAATTGTCGCATATTTCATGCACTCTACACCCTTCATTTCAGCACTCTTTATCTGGAGTCGCACTTCTCTGAGAAAACACGTTTGTTAGTACTCATTCCGAATCGAATTGTTCGATCCAAAATTTCTATTTTTTATCTGAATGTTCCTTAAATTTACCATATGAACCTATTTATTATTTATTAGTATGTTTACCTTCCAACTATTTCTAACGAATCTATGAAGTAAATAGTAAATTATTCCACCGAAACCGTTACCTTCTTCCCCAATCAACCCGCAAGCTTTTAGTCTCTTCCTTATTATTCCCTTACATTGACTATGGTTGTCTGGTTTACGGTGGCCTCTCGACGGTTCTCGAGGACAGACTGAAGCGAATCATGAACTGCTTCATCAGGTTTGTCTTCGGTAGTCCGAGGCGTTCCCATGTTTCCCACCTCTATTCCCAACTAAATTGGCTCTATCCCACTTTCCGTAAACAATATTTCCATGGAACATTCCTATACCAAACTATCAATACCCTTCAACCTTTTTATATTTACAATAAGCTTCAATTCAGATCTGCAGTCAATCCAATACATACGAGATCCCGTCTTTCTGATCTGTATACTGCATCCCATAGAACTTCAACATTTCAACGCTCCTTCCTTTTCCGCTCACCAATCCTCTGGAACTCCATCCCTCCTCACATCAGACAGGCTAAATCCCTGAAAACATTCAAATATTTATATTTCCAATACCTCCTTCTCATCCAGACAGACGCTTACTAACTATCTAACTACTTAGTCAAAAATTATTATTGCATTGCTGGATTCAATTCTGGAATAATTGAGATTCCTTTTAATGAAAATTTAACTTTCCATGAATATAACATTGGGTACTTCTATTGTACATACAAATCATATCATTGTACCAAAAGATTTTTCTATATCATTTTATTTTATTTTTTTCTCATTTAATTTTATCTCCTCTAATCTGTAAAATGTTATCTTCTTTTCTTTTCTTTTTATTTATATATCATCTATGTACATAGTGTCATTAATGTATTATTGTTTTTCTTTTCTTTTCTTTTGTATCTCATTATGTCTCTAACCAGATTTAATTTAGTTATACCTGCACTTATCTGTTATTCTTAAGGGACTTTGTCCCAGAATAAAATTATTTTTCTATTCTATTCTATTCTAAAAAAATTATCGCATATTCCATGCACTCTACACCCTTCATTTTATCACTCATTGAATGGACTAAATTTTTTCATATTCCATACCGTTCTTGAGATCTATGCTTGGCAGTTGTGAAAATTTGCGAAACAGCAATTTTCACCCACGCTTTCTGTTAAAATTCACTCCATATCATCTAAACTGTTCATCCTATGACAAACGTCCACATAACAAATGTTGTAGAACATTAAATTTACTTCAAAAGATGTATACATGTTCCAATTTATCTTCAACCTGTCAAAAGTTACATCAATTTTAATTTTTTTTTGTTGGTAAAATGTGGTATTTAGCATTGGTTTTATTTCTTGAAACTCAATACTTCCTATCCATCTATATATGCATAACTTATTTTAATTAACCTTCCACCGGTCATGCCGTTTTATTTTGTACAACACTCGACTTGTTTTCTTTCTCTTTTGCTTCTGGTAAGCTTCCCAGAAAATTGGTTATAGCTATTCCTCGAGATACTCCTTTATTTGCCACCAGTAATTTTTCACTGTTATAGGAGGGATATTTTCCTGATTGGAAAATATTTAGTCCTCAGTGTTACACAAAGTAGTAAAACAAGACCACTCTTGTCATGTTTTTTTCTTGTCCCTTTTTGGCAGTCAGCTGGATTTGGTATAATGTAAGTAGTATTCTTTTGCATTTTTACATTTGTTTATCTTAATGAGCGAAGTATTAATTATTTGGAATATTTTGCTTAGGTGGAAACCTATAAAATTAAAATATATTCCTCGAATTTTGCAGATGTTAGACGAGGAAGAAAAAAAGAACCGGTCAATCCAATCAAAATTTGGATTTGAATGAAGAGAAAATAGAAAATGTTCTAGATTATGATACAGAAACCTACGTTGAGGGTAGTGATGGAGATGATGCAGGGGGGGGGGGGGGGGGGGGGGGGGGGGGTCAGGGAATATCTACATTTTAATTGTAAAAATCATTCCTAAAAAAAAATTGTTTACAATAATTGTTCATAAAAACAACCATTTTAGACATGCAAATAATTATATTTGACTGTAATATTGTAAATAATATTAATCTAGTTATAAATTTGGTTTTTATTATAAAAATATTTTCAATTACGTTCAAAATATTATTCTTTCAGGTAATATTTTGTACATATATTATACTTTGAATGTTGAATGGTCAACATATTTTATTTAGGTGTTGTACTCAGTACAACGAGCGGCCGCTCCTGTTACTGAAATTGGCATGACCGATGGAAGGTTAACTATATATAATGAACTTCAATGATTCATTCTCACACTTAAAGATCCAAAACCTGCCGCACTTGTTTTTGCCACAGGTTCTATTTTCTTCAAGAATGTCCTAATTTTCATATTTTCAGGACGAGTTTTACCATTTTCCTGAAACTTTTTATTCTATTTAACATACCTGAAAGAGAATTGAAAATTAAAATAAATTTATAACCAAATAGCCCAGTCGATTTATAAATCAAAGTTCCATCTAGCAGATTTGTCGATACTCTTTTTGGCTATAACACACCGTTCAAGATGTAAGCGATTCAAGAAAAAAATTGAACCTTCCTGTTCCCAGGCCCAAAAACGCCAGGACTTTTAATGTCTTTAATTCTAATTACCCTGAACATGTTTCCGAAGAAACACCTTGGATTACAGAGAACACACTCCTTAATCCTTGATAATGTAAAGTAATTGATAACTAAAAGTTACAAAAGACTTTAAAAGTTTTTTTTATTTTGCATATGAGCTTCATAGGTTGGACGTAAGTAACTGATAAGGTAGCTTCTAATGTGAAGATGATAGCGAAAATCCAATCATGAAGGACTTGCTAAATACAAAACATTATAGGAAGAATAGTTCAATAAAGTTGAAAATTTCTGCTATTTTTCCTTAATCACTTTACTTTAAGCTAAACAAGAAAGTTCACAACAAACATTATTAGTGTAATGTATTTTACAAGATAGAGACAGTAACTAATGTAAAATCAGATTTTGATACCCTAAGGATATCTTTTAAAATACAGACAGAATCGAAAGTATTTCAACACATTTGAGTTCTATAGGATTTTAAAGAAATTTTGTTAAAAAAATGTTTGGTTAATTTCTAAGTTAGGGTTTCAATGACTATCTGAGGTATCAATAATAATTGTTATTGTTCAAACAATGATGTATGTATGGATTAACTCTTCAAAAATGTTAACGAGTTTGTAATGTTTTATTTTTTCTTGTTCATTTTATAAAAGTATCAAAATTGAGCTGTAATAACATTTTATTCAATTGTTTATTAATAATTTATGATGACATTGCCTTTTTGTATGAAAGTAAATTTTTCTCTGATTCTTTGACCTAAACTAACTGGCTAAGAAAGGTTCTACTGCATTGCTTCTGAGCAGAACTCAAACATACTTAAATAAAATAAAAATTAAATTTTGCTGCTATCCTCGAAATTCTCAAACCCCAGTCTAAGCTTCCTGTGGGCTTGCAGCATAAGCAGGAATCTCAGTCTCAGCTGTAAGACTTAGGTGCTTCTAAATAAAATATATAAATTCTTTTGATTTGAAGTCTAGAATAAACTCATGTCCCAGATTCTTATAAAAGTATATTTATTTATCTTTTTTTTTTTTTTTAGGTGTCTGAAGCCTTGAATGTTCTAGACCTGTTTGTAGATGAAGTAATTCGTGGACTCCATGAGTCGAAGGATAAAAAAGCTATAGTTTATGTAATAACAGGTCGTGGTTTACATTCTGTTGGTGGACGCGCTGTTCTTAAACCAGCAGTTCAGTCAAGGCTTTCAAAACGAGACCTTCGGTAATTAATTTAATGTTCATTTTATATTTATTGCACACAGGTTCTACCTAAATAATATTTAATTACAAAAATGTTATTACTTTATGGAAAAATCATTATTAAATAGGAAAAAATATTAGATTCATAGTACACCATGCTAGTTTATAGAGATAATCATTTTGAATATGATTTTAAGGCTTGCCGAAAATAGGTAAAGATTTAACATATGTAGTAGAAATTATTCAGAGGTATTCATGAACCAGTAATTGTAGTACCACTGCCAGGCCAAAGCCTGGGTCAAGGGGAAGGGTTGGCATCAGTTGTAATGGCAGAACAAGTTGGGTAATTTAATTAAAAAAAGTTTGGCTGAACATATTTGGTAACTTTAATATTCCATCATTGGGTTTCCTTTTTTTCTCTTGAATGGTCCCGTTTCAATTTCATCAGTTTTTTGAGTGGATACCTTCCTCATAAATTTTTTTTTTTTATATCCTAAAAAAATTGTATTCCAACCTCAAGCTGTTCCCATGATGTGGAAAGATGGCATCGCTTGCCTTAAGTAGCCACTAGCAGTTTGTTGTTTTTTAAAAAATAATACATTGCATTGATTTTTTTATTTTATTTTTTTATTTAAGCCATTAGCAAGGTCAATTCATCTTCTGAAAATCCATTTTGTAACAAACATTTATATTATGACTTAGAATTACCAGTCATTTCTGTAAGATAAGTGACTTTGCCATTATTGAGGATATCGTCACAGATGACTTTGAGGGCTCTTAACAACTCTCTAGAGGTAATCATATACCATCATAATTTGGAAGCATACCACCAACTCTTGACGACTGAATGTGAAATAAGCTTCTCTCTTGAAAATTAAGTTCATGGTGCATTTTGATTTGTAAGTTTAATTAGTAACCTAAAGTGGTAATAATAGGACAATCACAGCTATCATTCTAAACTGGTAAAGGGATTATTCAACTTTTCATTAGTTCTTAAATCACTTAGATTTTTTTTTGTATAAATAGTGTTTATACATAAGTAACTTTTAAAAGAATTAAATTACAGTAGAACCTCGCTAATCTGCCTCCTGCTAGTCCCGCCTGTCTGGGTAATCCGAGCGTCAAAACTTTAAACTTTTTCTGTGTTTCATCAAAATATCTGCTGCACACTTGGTTCTAAAGAAACCCTTTTTGTAATCACAATTTAACTAAACTAAATTTTCTACATGGGTGTGCAATCATATAATTTAACACAATTAAAATACAAATTTTAATGCATTGTGCATGGCAAGCAAGACATGCATTGACATTTTGACTTACAATGCCTTTATCAGAGTTAAATGAAAGTTGGCACAATACATTAAAATTTATATTCTAATTGTGTTAAATTCTATGACACCCTTATTACCTACTTCTTCATAATTGCCACAGTCAATCAATACCTCATTAAATTTTCAAAATAACCTCTGTTGCTTAAACCGGGACTTAGATACAAGCTTTAAGATTTTCGGTATTCTTTCAAAAAGTGACAGTAATTGTAATTTTTTTCTGATTTTGCTCTATACGTCTTTAAGCAACGATCGTTTAGAGCATACTTCATTATAAACAATTTTTAAGGTAAGTTATTGAGCTATAAATCTTACAAAATATAGTTTTACTGCTGCCAATGCTTCTATATACATAAATAGCTAAAACATATCTCTGCAAACATATTGTTATATTAGTGTATATAATCTACGTTTCTATTTCCTTTATTTTGTTTAAATGTCAATATATAATATAATTATAATCCACTTTTATCTATGAAAAAACATGTTTCATTGAATCTCTGGTTAATCCGACCTTTTGGGCGTTCCACCCTACCCCTTGGTGTCCCTAGGGGTTGGATTAGTGAGGTTCAACTGTAGTTTAGTTCTGACTAAAGGAAATATTCTCATTTATAACAAAGAATATTTTTTGAAATTTTCTGTATCTGAATATTCGAAAATGTGTATTGAGAAAGTAGGGTTTTTCTGCATTATTATTATATATTCAGAAACTTTCATTTTTCTAATGTTAATATTATTAATTTTTATATGTTGCTAGGTTTGTTGAACAGAATCCTGGGATGTTAAAAGTAATAATCCCTAGAACAGCAATGACCAGCTACAGTAGAGAAGTAACTGTATGTGGATGAATTGTTGCATAATTCATTTTAAATAATAATGGTTAGTTTTAGAATTTCATGGACTGATTTGTCACTTAATACCAAAGCCATCTTTGTTTATTGATTTTGAAAACTATTTTTGCTTGAAGTTACAAAAGTATGGAATCATTTTGTGAATATTTTTGTGAGCAGTATTGTTCACAGATCAACAAAATAAATATATACTTCTTGAAATTATTACTGTTCTGGAATTAAGTGACCTTTTAAGTTTTACTAAAATTATATGTGATTACTAAATGAACATAACAGTTATGTTATTCTTTATGGAGGTAAAGGGTACCTTTATTAATATATTTTGTAAAAGATTGATGAGATACTGTTAATTATCTTTAGATATATTATATTTTATTGTTGTAAGTTTACTTAGTTTTATAAAGAAGTAATGGAATATATTCCTCACACTAGTAGTAAACTAGTTGTAATGAACAAAATTTAAAAAGGAGGATAAACTTTGTTTTTATTTAGTATCATCTTAAACATAAACTTTAAGATTTGAAATATTGAAATTTAAGTGTTGGTTTTTTTTCTCATGTGGAAGTTCATATTTAACTTGATTAGGAAATTGTAAATTCCCGTTTGTAACTTTAAATCATTGGTTGTTTATTTTCTAATCATTAAGGGAAAGATATTTAGCCTTTCCATTCTTATAAATTTATTTTATGCTCAATGAAGGTCTTATTTTTTAAGGTGCGCGCGTCGGTAAAAAGAAAGGTATTAAATTTATTTGAACTTCTTATTGTTTAAGGTGACATTTACTTAATTGATTAATTGAATAATGGTTTTTTTCCCCTGCATAATGGCTTTGATGTTTTAAATATTTTATCTCAAAAAAAGTTATATCATCGATAATTTATTAATAATATATTTGAGACACTTTACAAATTTTATGAGTGATTTTTTTTTATTATTTTTTAAAATAAAATATAAATCTCATTGCATTTTAATGGTTTAAAGTCCTCCAATGAGCTAAAATATGTAGTTTTAGAGTTACATATGTATCTCTCATATTAAGTAAATTCTCTTCCATCTTATACTGTTTTTTTAAACCTTGTTATTGGTAAAAAAAACTAAATATTTTAATAAAGCAGCTATTTAGTTTTCACTGTATTTGTTCGTTGTGGAATTAAGTTTATTTTTTGTTTTAGACAGTTTTTAATTTAGTGTTGTAGTAAATATATTCAAGATTTTCCTTTATTCATTTTTTATTATTTGTTTTTTGAGCTGTCCACATTGAATCCCACAGTTGGTATTTTTCTTCAATGATTTTAATTTATCTCATTTGTTTCAAAGTTATGTGTTGAAAATTAAACACTTTATGAAAATATTTTCCTTTAAAATACTTTTCATTTTCCAAAAAAAACAAATAGGATTGGCAGAATATATTCATGTCAAGTAATCTCTTCATATAAAAATATCTATTCATAATTGACAAATAAAGAATAAATCATTATTAATGGTTTTAGGTTTATTAACATTTTTTTAATTGTGAAATCCCAATGGTTAGTGATTTCATGCTTGTATTACTTTACCAATTCATTTTTTATTTAAATTGCTTGAACAATCTTTAAAGCTTTGATCTTGAAGGATACCATTTTGATTTTAATTACTTATTGTTAATTTTAATAACAATTTGTTAATATGTTCTAGAGGTATCGATAATTTGTTATAATGGCCCACCAGTAAAGTTTTAATGTTTTTTTAAACAAGTTTTGTCATTAATAAAATTTTACTGTGGTGATCATCTTAGCTCTTCCTTAAAAAAAAAGTAAAATAATTTTTTTTTTTTATAAGTTGATATTTCTAGTATGTCCTACTATATTGAAGGGAGACATACTTCAAGGAAGTTGAATCAATTAAAAAATGTATGATCTCTTATTGTTTTCTGCCTTCTGATAAATGATTGCTAAGACTGTTAAGATGCTAGGGTAGTGTAATTCAACTAAAGTTGCTGTACAGATATAGGTTATCATGGTAAGCAGTATGAAGTGCTTTTTTATGATATAAATACATAAACCTTTTCTTTTTTTTTTTTTTATAAAAATTTTAGTCCAATAATTACTTACTTCGTCAATGAATCTATGTTTCTGAGAACTTTAGGGACTCTTTTTCACTCAAATGTGAAAAATTAACTAATTGGAATTTCTCCATACCCTAAGTAA
Organism: Euschistus heros; assembly: GCA_003667255.2. Lineage (NCBI taxonomy): Eukaryota > Metazoa > Arthropoda > Insecta > Hemiptera > Pentatomidae > Euschistus > Euschistus heros. Next base: position 1,044,550 of record RCWM02000074.1, read on the forward strand.
ATTTCTAGCTCGCTTGTTAAATTAATTATTAAAATGACATTGGTTCTTTTTAGAAATATTTTTCAGTTGAAGGAGCTAATGTTGACTTTCGTTAAGATTAGTTTCATGAGTAGTAAAGTATCATGTTTTAGTGGACAACATAATAGAAAGTAACCTAACATAATGGTTTCCTTCCAATGTGATAGTAATTTGATTAAGTATTTAGGTATTTAAGGAAGTAAAGTTCAATGAGACTTCATATAATTAATATTATGAAGTTTTGCGTGTTACTTTCCTACACTTACAGTTTACAGAAAAAGTAAACTCAGTCAATTCCAGGGCTCAACTATTCAATTAGCCAAGTCCTTTCAATAACATCAAGAGGCAATTTTAGGTATGAAAATTGTGTTCTTTTGAGATCAGTATGGAAAAATATTAAATCAAATGTTCATATTGCACAAAGTAGAGTATTTATTTTTTTAATATAAATGAACATTTTTGTATTTCACTAACATAAAGGAGAGCAAATATATTTGTTAGTATTTCAAAATACAAAAACTTATAAATGTATCAGTCTTCACTTTTTCACATTGCGTTTTTATTTTTTTATTAAAAGATGAGATATTTTTATATGGTTCTATCACTTTATTATTTTTCCAAATGAGTTTCAAATTTAAAATCAAAATTTATAATTAATATATTACTTGTATTGCTGTTAATATAAATAATTAATTGTAAATTTTAATAGTTATTCTTTGTTCACTCAAATATTTGTATGTTGTATGTATGTTTGTTGTATGTTAGTATTCACTTATTAGTTTTGTATTATATGTATGTTTTAAGCTAAACAACAGTCATGGGAACTCATTATTTTTGTGATTAAAATGATAATTATTTTAAGGTAATTTCATTATGTAACTGACAAAGTGATACAGCACCGATAAGGTTACTTTGTTCATCTTTACACTTTGAAAAAATCTAGCTAGAGAATTTAGACTTCTTTAGATATATGCCAGATTTTTTCAATATAAATCCTTAAAATTAAGTTCCAATTTTTTTACAAATTGATTCCTAATTAAAGTTTACTTTAGGATTTTACAATTTATTTCTGAACAAAATAACTAGTCATTGGAAGGTGTATTCCTGCATTCCCATCTGGTTATTGATATTGGCTATAATTATTGGTGATAAAAAAATTGAGTTACCAGTGATTGTGGTTAGCTTTGTATTGATATTGAATGATATAAGAAGCAGCACTATTTTCATTTTGGGAAAATGTTACAGTAAACTATTATTTTTATTAAATTATGGTGCTTCTTGTATCAATTTATTTCTATAAGATTTTATTGTAAATAGGTGTAAGTTTTTCAGATTTCACTGTTATTTGTTCAAGTGATGTAATAAATCTTTGTTGTTATTTTGAAATAAAGATTTTATATCTTTTTTCAATTATAGTTCTGATAAAATTTTACAATGCTTTCCCTTTTTTATGATCCTTACAAAAATATTTTGACCAGCTTATCAAAAGGTTATTACTTTTTTTATGATAATTTAAATGTTGCATTAGGATTTGTAAATATTAATCCATTTTAGCCCTGTAGTTGTCATACATTTTACATTACTGATATTCTAGGTTTAACATGACACATGTTTTTACAGAGACTATCTTGCTTTCAAGAGTGTATCCGTCCGTCCTTTAACTCTTATAACAATATTTTATTGTTACTGATTAATAAAAAAAAGTAATATTATTAATTAATATTAAAAGTTTTAATATTACATTCCTGCTTCAATGTCACAGTCTAATGTAAACTAATATTAATATTATGATTATTATTAAATGATTGTACATACTAATGTAAATAGTAAACTTTTCGAAAAACATATACCACATATCCTTGCTTTGATTCTTGATCTAAACTGAGATAATCCAGGATCTAGGGGTGTCCTCCAGAAGTCATAAGACCATGTATGTACCATGATAAGCACAAATCACTGGCGGTGTTTTTTATTTTTTGAACAATTATCTCTAGCTACATCTGTCTTCTTTGTAATATTTCATATTTAATTAATTCTTCAATGAAGGAGTTACATATATAGAAATTATTTCATATTTAATTTTGACCAAGTAACTTAAGAATCTAATCATTCTCGGTTTTCGAAATATAGCTAGATTAAATAATTTTTTTTTAAATTATATATGTATATATATATATTTCTGGTCCAGAAGTACAAAGAATAACTAATGCAATAGTATGGTATTTTGTCTTGTTAAAGACTCTAAGAAGCCATTAGCTGTCAATAAATACAAAAGGCTATTTGAATAACACATTAATCATACCGTATTAACTTGTGCCCCAGAGATTTGGCCCTCATTGCAAGCAGATGCCCATTGTATATAGGTATTTAAAAAGAAAATATTAAGAATGTTTGGCCCTATTAAGGATGTTGATCAGCCTAAGACACAATGCAGACTTGTACCAGATCTACAAGAGACTAGAATATATAAGGTTCACAAGACTTAAGAGGATTGGGCATAACGCTAGATATGATGGTACACAGCTTGGCCAGATGTCAAAAATCTATGACCATATTAGGTAAAGGGCGTTTGCTGGACATCCCAAAATATACTTATAGAAAGACTTATATGCCACTGAAGTTAGCCATTGGATAGCTGCTGAAACAAATAAATATTTCTTTGATGACATACCAAATATTTCACAAAAAAATGTAATTTACATCAATAAGAAAAAAAGGAATAAGTATAAACAGATATTGGTGATGAAATTTTAAGAGGAAGTTATTGAATTCCTTAAATTAAGTATAATTTTATTTTAAAAGTTAACAATGTATAATTAATGTTCATAATATTAGAGACTTTTAAGCTCTAGAACTATTAAAGTCCACTCTGGGTAATTTTAATATATCTGTTATCTTGAAAAAACCTTGATAATTTTGTTCTGACCATTTCCTTATATTTCTTTGTCCAATAGTGGACGCCTGTTTTAGTGGATTTTGAATTGGGATGTCCCCTCCAAATTTTCGTAAGACAACGTTTTTTTGTAATCTAGTGGTCTGCTATTTGTTGTGTGTTTAAAAAATTTATTATGGGGGGTCACCTGTGGTGTAGTGGTTAGCATAGCAACCTACTAAACCCAAGATCGTGGGTTCGCAGCCCGGCAGGTGACCTTAGGAATTTTTAAAGGGAGTAAAAAATCCTTAGCTATGCCGTCCTTCGGAAGGGACGTAAAATGGGGGTCCCAAGCCTGTGCGATGTCAGGTACTCGTTAATGATCCCTATCCTAATTATACCTGGATAGGCAAAATTTAGGACTCCCACCGTAGCATCGTCCGATTAGCCATAGCAGCATAAAGTGACGTAAAACCAAATAAACAAACAAAAATTTATTATTAACTGATTAATTAATTTATTTCTAATTGCTGGTAACGTATGTCAAAAATATGCCCATAGTTAATGGTGACTTAGAGAAACTTGTCGAAAATATTAATTTTAACAAAAAGTCTTTAAAAAACAATATTAAAAGTATTAATTACGTGTTTTTGTAAGTGTGAGCCCCTGTAAAAGCCAAATTAATTAACGATTAATGGCTTTTAGTCTGAGCTACACCAACAACACTACAAAATGCCAGTACCTAATTTTAATTTCTAGCTATCACAATATTTTTCATTGTATATGTATATAGTACTGAGAGAAAAAAAAAAAAAAAATCTTTATTGAATAATTCTTTCTCTTTTTTTTTTTTTTTTACCATAAATTTAACAGTTGGAACCACAGATTTAACGTGCGTTACTAAAATTTTAATATACGTTACCGCAACAGTAGCGTATGTCAAATTTTAAGAATTGTAATTAGAAAAAGATTATTTAACTACAATTTTTTTCAAATATAATGGGATTGAAACAATCGTAATGTTGAAAACTACGAACTGTAAAGACTTAGACTATTAGCGGTGAATTCAGTGTGAGAAAGTAATGGTAACGTATGTCAAATTGAATTAAGGCACACACTGTGTTTTGAGAATCAAGATCGCCTTACTTCGGTTATTTCAGCGACCTGGGCCCTTGTTTGCGAATGGTTACAATACATAATATGGAGGGTATTAGGACGACATCACGACTCTCAAAGCTCCAGAACCCACACTTCTACACCCGGTCACGTACATAAAAAATTTCGTATTTTCAAAAGAAAGTTCTATTTTCATTTAATATACACACAATTTATTAAGAAATAACAAAGAGAATAAAATGAAAACAAATTTCTATACTGTTTGTGAAGATTAGAAGTTGACCTGTGGACCAGTAACGTACGTCAAAATTTTAATAATTAATTTGTGTTTTTTCTTTATCATACATTTAAAATTGAAGTTTTAAGGCCTACATTAATTTAAACAAATGAACTTGACAAGACCAAATCAACATCAATGAAATATTGGTTCTAAGTTTTTTTTTACAGCCATTCAAAGTGCTGGGACAGCAAATTGCCATTTTATTTGAAAATGACCCAGGTACTAATTCCAGGTACGATTAATATTTAAAGACTTTCTTTGAAAATTTTTTCGTTTTCGTGTTATAGGTAAAAAACCGAAAATAACTCGTATTTTGGGAGGTTTTTTTGCGATTTTGGGTATGAAGCCGACGTCTGCATTGGTAGCAAACTTCAGATCCGGATTCAGCACCCCAAAAAACATTATGCTCCGTTGAGAATAAAAGTTGGGCAATTTTTTCTTGAAAACAGACATTGGAACCTTATTTTACTGGACTATTTGAAGAATGATCTATATTCATTTAAGAAAACGTTGATAGCGATTGCTACCAAACATGTTAAAATCTCAACCTCTCATTTTCTATCTCAAAAACTGAAAATGAAATGGAGAAGACTGTCGAAAATTTTATTAAATAAATGCTCAATCTTTATCAGTTAATATAAGCTAAAGAAAAACCCCCAGCTACGCTATCCTCTTTACTGACTGGGTTCAGATAATATTTCGTTGAAAACCTTTTAAAACTTAGTGAAGTATCTATGACACTTCGAAGAGAAGGCCGTTCTGGAACAACATACAATATCCTCTTGATAATCCTCTACCTACTGATTGTATCTTCGCTATTTGTTAGAACATCTGAGATTATACCCCAATCTCATAAATTAGCCGTAAGAAAATTCGGTCCTGACACAATTACTGTTAAGATATTCCTAACTGCTCTTTTTAATACTATCCACTGGATATCAAATTTTCTATTTAAATGGAAATACTCTCTCTTACTAATGATGACAAAAATAGTAAAAACGTCAATTATTATTTTTTATATTATATTTTTATATTGCGCGGGTGAATCAAATATAAACGGTAATTTTCAAAATTATATTTATTGAATAATATTATACAGAAACTATACCTTCAACATTTTTCAATGTAGTCTCCTGCATTATCTACACACTTCTGCCACCGATTTGGAAGCTTGAATATTCCCTGTTCATAAAAAGACTGAGGGCGAGTTTTTAACCATTCGCGCACGTGCTTTTCGACGTCTTCATTGTTTTCAAATCGTTTTCCTCCAAGTGATTCTTCACATGTGATGAGACGTGGGTCCACCATTACACCCCCGAATCGAAAATGGCAAGTAAGGAGTGGCGAAGGAAGGATGAAGGCTGCCCAGTGAAAGCCAAAACTCGTTTCTCAGCCGGAAAAGTTCTTGCAACAATTTTTTTTGACTCAAGGGGAGTTCTACTCATTGATTTTCTTCACGATCAACGAACAGTGAATGCGGCTTACTACTGCCAGGTGCTACAGTCAGCAAAAACCAGTTACTGGAACAAAAGACGAGGTGTGCCCATTAGAGATATCATCCTTCTCCATGACAACGCAAGGCCTCACACCGCATTGTTGACAAGGGATAAATTGGAAGAAATGGGCTGGGAAACTCTCGAACACCCTCCTTACAGTCCAGACCTGTCCCCTTGTGACTATTTTTTATTTGCGCCCCTGAAAGAATCACTTGGAGGAAAACGATTTGAAAACAATGAAGACGTCGAAAAGCACTTGCGCGAATGGTTTAAAAACTCGCCCTCAGTCTTTTTATGAACAGGGAATATTCAAGCTTCCAAATCGGTGGCAGAAGTGTGTAGATAATGCAGGAGACTACATTGAAAAATGTTGAAGGTATAAATTCTGTATAATATTATTCAATAAATATAATTTTGAAAATTACCGTTTATATTTGATTCACCCTCGTACAATACCTTACTTCGGTTTTACTCAAACATCTTGAAACATTTCATTACATACATACTGATAGAGAACCTATAATCATCTGATCACTAATTCAGTGATTAAATTTTGATCACAATAAAAGATTGATTGTGTCCTGCAAGACTACTAACCTGACGTAAATTATTTATTTTTTTTCACTACACTATCCTTATCTTTCAATACTGGTTTATCTGTCAGACATTTTTTTTTTCCAAGCCCCTAGTTAGAAATTAATTTAATTAAATTAAATAATTAAATTAATTAATTAAATAATTTTTAATTAATTTATCAATGACGAAACTGGATCTCATTAAGAAAAAAACCGGAGTAACTAATATATGTTACGGTTTTTTTTAGTATATACGTGTATGTTCTTCGTATGATTTATTTCTCTTAGTAGAGGATATATACCGCCAAAATTTGTGATTTACAAACAGATAGCATATCTACTGTTATTATTTGTTATGTACGTTTTCTTCTTGCCGGAAAGTTAGTGACATAATTTTTTATACTTTTTCACCATCTATAGAAGTGTGTAAAGTAATTGGATTTAGGTTACGACTATGGTTCAGTTTTCAGTGGAACAGTTACCAGAGTTATTGTCTGTGTATTATAAGCGCCTTTTTCCTTATGAACTTTATTATAGATGGCTTTCTTATGGTCAAGGTATTAGTTTTACTTTTTCCTTTTAGATCATTATATATATTTATTTATTATTATTATTATTTTAATTTTTTTTTTTTGCAGTAAACCCCAATTCCTTCTGCAATCGAGAAATGTCATTTACATTGGCTGGTGAAGTTTATATCAGATATCAAAGTTTTGACAAAATAGATGACTTTGAGAAAGAACTTATCAAGAAAATTCCAGAAAAAATTGATATTGGTGCTATTTACAATGTGAAGTACGTAGTTTGATTGGAGTACTTTATATAAATGACTTCTATTGTACAATTATAGGTTACTTATTTACAGGATTCTTTATGAAACTGAGGTAGAAAAGTTTATGTCGGAATGAACTGTAAATTATTGTTCACAGTTTGTTTCTTGACATTCTAAGAATTAAAATACATTATAGGCTATCAAATTGGATTATACAATTGTCACAGATTCTTCATTGTCTTTTATTTTTTTTTTAAACATTCTTATATGTCTGATAGTACCATGAAAATTCATTTGTAGTTTAATGAATGCTACTTGCTTGTAAGATGTTTAAATTATTCAGACAGTTTTTACAAAAACATCAATCTTCATCCAATAAAAACAAATTGTCCTTAATTATTGAAGAATATGTAATATATAGGGTGATTCCCTCTTAGTGTTAAAAAAAAAAAAAAAAAAAAAAAATGAGTGAAACTAAACCAAAAATGAAGACAAATGCCCCTGACTGCACCTTTCTATTCTAATCTGTTGCAAATATATGAAAATTCTAAGATTTTTTTAGGTAACCCACATTATTTGCCATAGAAGCTGTAATATCTCCCCTTGGGTCAAAGGTTTTTCTGATTTTGACCACATTTACAGATTTAGCATCAAATTTTACTATAAGACCAGAGCACATGTAAGCTGTAATTTTACATCTTGGGACCTAAAGAACAGCTTGATCTTCAACTTATTTAGGAAAGTTACTAACAATAAGACAATCCACATGACTACATGCACAAAAACTTGCATATTTAATCAGCTTTTGAATGGTATGATCAAATTAATGATTGCTTGTTGATTTCATGGAGACATTCACTTTTGAAACTGGAAAAAACATGTTTTAATTTGCCATACAAATCAGGAAATTGTGTTAATAAAACATTATGATAATAGCTTGATGAAAATCCGTGTTTTAAAGAAAATAAGTTCTTTATTTGAATAAAAAGCAAAGAAAAAAATATCTTATTTATTAGAAATAAACATTAGGGCCTGATCTTACCTTTCAAGAAAGAACCATGATTTTGACTTTTCTCAGTACTTTGAACATTCTTGCTTTTACATTATGAATTTTCCTGTTTATTTTTAAATGGGAAGAGATTATTATTCAGTTTATCGTTACAGCTACTTAAAGATGGCAACTTTTATGTATGGAGCTATATAAAAAGCACATACACGTAGCTACAGTAGTGATGAGCATTGCAGTTTTGCAATCAAGGATTCTAAAGGCCAGTCCAAATTACAGGATCGTCTGATGTTAGGTAATGACTGTAGATGTAGATGCTATGAGAAGAGAGTAAGAAGCTGCATTTGAAACAATGGAGAACATTTTGAAAACCTAATATAATAATGAACTCCTTTGGTCTGGTGGTGGCTTATTGACAGTTTTTCTTGATTTTCTAATAAACAAGAATTTCTTTCTTTGCTTTTTGCTCCAATGAAGAGTTTATTTTGTTTAAAATATAGATTTTTATCAAGCGATTATCATAATGTATTAACTCAATTTCCTGATTTGTATGGTAAATTAAAACACCATGTGTTCCAAGTTTCAAAAGTGAATTTCTCCATGAAGTCAACAAGCAATCATTAATTTGACCATACCATTCCAAAGCTGGTTAAATATGCAAGTTTTTGTGATATTTGCAGTTTTGTGGATTGTTTTTTCAAAAAACGTTGAGCGTTGGTGTAATATAAGGTGCAGTCAATGGTATTTGTCTTCATTTTTGGTCTAGTTTCACTCAATCTTTTTTTTTTACACTGAGAGGGAATCACCCTGTATAGTTCAAATTTCCTTCTCTGATATACCCTTTTGAAGTAGGGATTAATCTGTTTTCAAATTGGTTTATTCTTGCTGGGTTATAGTGCTTGATTCTTTCAGGAATTCTCTTTATAAGATTATTATATTCAGGGCATTAAATATGTGAAAAATCCAAAGAAAAAAATTAAAGTAGCATTTCTAAAAAGAATCGAGTATTACTACTGGATATTTTTCAAATGGCTGATAGACGGAACAACATAAAAAAATAACTATTTTTAAAACATTCAAAGCTCACAATTTACTAATACTTATAAAAATCATTTGAATGGCCAAACAAATATGTTATAATATTTGGTAAAAGAAGCACATATTTCAATTATATGATATATCTGTGATACTATTCTTATTATTATAGGATAGCTAAAATATAAATAAACATTTTTTTTTTTTGCTACATATGTTAAAAAAGTTTTGTTTATTCACTGAGTCTTTATTATTTTTTATTCACTATTCTTTTGATGCTCTTCTTGTATTTCATGATCAGAAATCTAGAATATCAATCATGAAAAGCTGAGTTATGCTTGCCAATAAGAATATGTGCAGGTGTTATTCTTCTTATATTTCCATGAACTACTATGGACTATTCTAAATTATCATAATCATGGTCTAGATAATATTTATAAAAATGGGCCGATCAATCAAAATATCTCTAATAAATTAGCATTATCCTAAAAAACAAATAACCAATTAATTATTTTATCTTAGGCCAAGACAGAAAAGAATGGCTAGTGCCTTTGAAGTAGAAGAAAAGGAATTAGTATTTGATATTGATATGACAGATTATGACAGTGTAAGAACTTGTTGCTCTGAGGCAAATGTTTGTTCTAAGTGTTGGAAATTTATGGCTCTTGCTACCAAAATTCTTGATGCTGCTTTAAGAGGTAATAGTACTTTATCATGACTTTTTTTGTATTTGTGTTTCATTTATATATATTTATTACCCTTTCAGATGATTTTGGATTCAAGCATATATTGTGGGTATTTTCTGGAAGAAGAGGTATACATTGCTGGGTATGTGATGAAACTGCTAGGAAACTTGATTCAAAAGTGAGATCTGATGTGGCCGAATATTTGCAATTATTAACCCGAGAAGATCATACTGGAAAAATTGCTCATCTAAATTCAGAAAAAATACATCCTTCTATAAGGTAACTAAAAATTTTATAATTTTTTTTACCTTCAATTATTGATGGTTATTTGATGCTCTTCTTATTGGTTTTATGAAGAACTAAAATATTTTGTAATAGGTTTATCAATTTAAAGTATTTATTTGCATATTTCTTTCTTTTTAATTGGGTAATCAGCGAAGAAGAACAAACAACGAGATACATATATCAGATCATGTACATATCATAATCTGTTTAGGGAGGTGGATGTGATGAGGCGCATCAAGCTTGGGAGATTGCATGGGCTGGCCACATTTCCAGAATGAGAGAAGAAGAAATATGAAGAAAAGAAAGAAGAAATACCCAAACCTTATATTTAGTCAAAGTAGTTTGACCTTCTCTTTTAGTTTGATGTAAGATTTGATCCTGCAACCCTACTACTACAATTACTCTGTGGCTCTACAGACCGATGTGGTCCTTGGCCTCCTCAATGAGCCTTCAACAATTCCTAAGCGTCCCGAATAACGGCATCCTCCCATCTAACATGATGTCTACCTTTTCCTCTTGTTCCGTGCTACCTTCTGTCCAACTACTTCTAGGGTATTTCTCCCTAGCTTGATGCACCTCATCACATTCGCCTTCCCATACAGATCATATCTAGTCGTTAGTTCTTCTTCGCCAGGTCTCTTTAACAGGTACAAAAATATAGCGAAGAATATTTCTTTCAAAGATAAGTAGTCTTTTTCTTCGATCACCAGATAGGGTCCAAGTCTGATCCATATGTGAGGACAGGCCTGATGAGGGTCTTATGAAGGAGACACTTCGTACAGCAGTGCTTCTCAGGTGGTTACTAATACCAAAATACACCTGTTGGTCCTGATTATTTGCTGGCTAATCTCAAGGGATAACCTATTACCACAACTTACAACTGCTCTTAGATACATGAAGTGATTTACCCTTGGAAATTTTTATGGGCACATAGCTACTGGCAATCTAACTTCAATCTCTGTTCCTAGTCCTGCACGCATATATATTGTCTTCTCCCAGCTCATCCTTTTTCCAATGGCCTCGGCTGCTTCAGCTAACTTAAAAATTCCTTTTTGAGTGATCCAAAAGAGCAAGCAACCAGGTCCAGGTCATCAGCAAACCTCAGTCCTGTTTTAACCTGTTAAAGATGGTGTCGGTATTTTGGATTCCCACTTCATGTATCACCTTTTCCAGGGCCATGTTAAACATCAGGCAGGCCAGCCCATTACCTTGCCTAACTCCTTGTGTGGAAACAAATTTGTGAGAGAGATCCGATTTTACTCTAAAGCTGCGTTCTTTAGCATTCACGGGGCGTGACATGCTAGCGTGATCCACGCATTCATGGAATTTCCTCCGTCTGAACGAGGTGGCGTGAATTTGCCTCTGACGTCATCTAGAGAGAAGTGAGTCCAAGACCGCTCACGCTCGGTATCAAACCTGTTTGATTTTCAGGCGTGGACCACGCCAGCCGAGAGAGTTGACAAGTGGTTTATGTAGAACAAAAATGGATAATATGTTGAAATATTCCAGGATCCGAACGATATTCCGCCATTGTTGTCCTTATAAGGATACTGTTTAATTAATATTAAAATATTTAACGGTATTTAAGTTATCTGAAGGAAATTCAGCCATTCTTGTTTTTAAGGACACTGTTTTAAAATATTTTTAATATTTAACGATTTTAATATGGTGGAAGGATATTCAGTCATTGTTGTCCTTAACCCTTATCCTGGCAATGGGAACTACAGTTCCCATCAACTTTGGTCTATATTTATAAAGTAACTAGCTGGATGGGGGTCTCGCGAACAGTGTTGTCCTTTTAAGCAAACCCTTTTCTTCAAGTTGGCAGCCCTGCAAAGTGAGCGGAACGCGATGAGCTTAGCTATTCGACGATATTTGTGGCAAAGTCCAGTTTGGCTGATATACATCGTTGGCTTGGCTAATCAGGTATGTTTACAACCATTTTTTATTAGTTATTCTTTGTTTCTCAGAACTGTGATCTGTTGATTCTTATAGATTGAGTTGTTTTCTAAAAGAAACAGTTAAAAAATAGTCGAAATTTCCATTCACACTTTCATAATCGAAGAAATTAAAATTGGAACCTCAGTACCCCATGCCAGGATACCAGTAAACTTCAATGGGAACCTCAGTTCCCCTTGCCAGGATACCAGTATACCTACTAGGGGAACCTCAGTTCCCCTTGCTTGGATACCAATATTCCAAAAACGTTTACATTTTGACTAGATTAAAAAAAAAATTATATATTATATCTAACTAAAAATTATACTTTTAATTAATTATTCATTAATTGCTTAAACAAATTAGCTAATATTGTACTATTATTTTATTATTATACCGTTGAATAATGTATTATTTCATATTACAGCATTAATGTCCGCAATTCATCAAAGAACATAATGCTCACATGGGAGGAGTAGACATGTCGGACATGCTCATTGCACTTTATAGTACTCCTCTCAGATCCCACCGGTGGTACTTAGCTCAAATGCTTGACATTTGCACCAACAACGCTTGGTTATTGTACAGGAGGGACATGAAAAACCTGCGAGAAATAAAAGGAATGGAAGTGAAAAGAAGGAGGTAGAAAAAAATTTAAAGAAGGGGGAGCAAAGAAAGGCGATTGCGGACAAGTCAACAATTTGAAAACAGAGATAAGTCGCCCATGGAAGATGCATCTAAACTCCAGGAACTGAGTGGATTCGAGCAAAATGCAGGAATGGGTCGAACCAAAGAAAAAAAATATATATAGAGAAAGAAAGAATGTTACTAAAACACTAGCTGGAAAAAAGAGAGAATTCAAAACAAATACTGATGGACGCGAACTTTCCCACAAAGAATTTAAAGCCGACATCACCCAACAGCTCATCCGAGCCGCAGATTTGCTGGATCCAAGATTAGAGCCTCGTCGCACTTCATTCGCAAACATCAACCAAATAAATCATGAAGTGTCTCCTGTAATTTGGATGACACATCAGCAGAAGGTGATCATTTTCCAAAGTTCACAGTCAAGCCTGTGTCAAATCAATAAAACGGTTTTCAGCTGCACAAAATGTGATAAAAGGTTATGTCCCGTTCCTAAAAGAAATTATTTCCTACAGTACCACATCACCTCCAGTACCACTAATGCCAAGTAAACAATAGGCCTTTTTTTTCTTTCATTTATGTAAGGAGTTGTCCTTCTAGTATTTTTTATTTTCATAAGAAGTTGTATTTTTATTTTTTTTAATTTTATTTTTTAAGACTTTGAGTTTATTATTCTTCAAAATGTTTTGTTTAAGTTAATGTGGCATTCAAGTGATAACAACTAATGTGATTTTGAAAGACTGAATTTTTTTTTCTTTAAAAATGTGCTGTGATCTCCTAGAAGTAGGGTGACAAAATCTCAGAAAACAAAAGATATTTATTTTTAATATAATATATAATTTTATTACATATTTATTGATTTTTAATTTTTTAACCTTCCTAATTTTACTATACGGCAACCTGGCAAAGGGAACCACAGTTCCCCTTTTGTTGCAAGAGCAACATTACAGTAACCTGGCAAGGGGAACTACAGTTCCCATTTATTTTAAATGACCATAAAAGTAATTAAAATTAGTTTTGGCCGTGTTGGATAATCGTTTCAGTATGTGTGAAGGCCAAACTTCGGTGTTTTCAAGTGATTTTCAAAAAAATCCCAAAATTTCTGTTTTTGCCAGGAAAAGGGTTAAATATCCAGTTTCTGACCCAACAACGCTTTTTCTTCCGTTTTTTTTATATGTCCTCGTGACTCTCTCAATCTTTTTGCCAACATATCAATAAAAACTGAACTCAAAACTGCACAACTTTCCACGATAAGCTCCTCCATGTTAGATTTCAAGGGGCAAACTGAATCGTGGTCGTGTGAACGGTCCACGACTCTCGGCTAGTTCACTCCTTTCCCCCACTCCAGGCAAGCACCACGACAGAGAAAACGAAGACGTGCCACGCTCTCGTCTTTTTGCCCCGTGAGAACGTAGCTTTACGGTGCATTTAGCATCATCCATAGTCATCTTAATCTGGCGGACAAGTTTAGGCCAAACTCCTAGGTCACACAGAGCTGCATAAGTTTTGGGGTATCTTGATGCTGTCGTATGCACTCTAGAAATCAATAAACAGGTGATGTGTTGTCATCCTGTACTCTTGAGACTTTTCTAGTTTCATTCAGAGGCTTAACATCTGGTCAACTGTGGATCTTCATCCCCTGAACCCCACCTGATATTTACCGATCTCCTTCTCAGCGATTGGGAGAAGCTTGAAGCTGTAGATGATGTTTGAAAGGGCAATAACAGATATTAAAAAAAAACAAAAAAAAAAAACTTAATAAACCAATAAATTCAAACTTTTTTTACCATGTTTAATTGAGATTTTATCATCTATCTCTCGGTTCACTTGAAGAGTAAACAAAAATATGCATAATAATAATTTATATACAATTTTTTTTTTTTTTTTTTTAATTATTTAAAGATGTTTTTTATCTCCATAATGTTGTTTGGTTAGATTTTATTTTTTATGTTTATGCACCATGTATTTATGTTTTAACTATTAAAGGTTTGTTTGTTAGAATGCATTTGTATTTTTTTTTTTTTTTTTTTTTTTTTTTCAAGGCGTGCATTAGATATTATTGAAAAGAACTTTGAATCAGTGTGTGTGAAAACTCAAAATATTTTGGGCACTCCAAGCCGTATGAATGGTGTTTTGAATATGATGGAAGAAGGTTTAAGACAGGAAGTAGAAACTGCATGGGAAACTGCTAACACTTCTCTAGAAAGATGGATAGTTTTCAAGAAAATATTCAATGCTCAACTAGCCAGTGTAAACTCTTTAAGTTTAATAAATTTTTACTCGGGAATAAATAAAGGATTAGGTTTTCATTTTTTTTTAAAGTAGTATCATTGTTCTGATTATTTATCATTTTATCATTAAAACCATTCTTCAGATTTATAAACAGTTTATCCTCTCAATTAATTATTTAGTTTCTCATAATACTGTGGATACTCCAGTGTACCTTAAATTTGATGTGTATCTTTACATACCTTATCGACTACTATGCCCAAGTTTTCTCCCTTACTCTATAATAAACTTTCATCTCTCGTTTGACCTCACCTAGTCAATATATATATTTAATGAATATAATAGTTCAGAGACATTTTAAGACCTTATTTAATATTTTGAAGCATTTAACAAAGAATATAATTCTAAGTGATTAAATAAAAGGTTGTTTAATTTTTACTGCTCTTAACCCTCCTCTCTTACACCCCAGTCGGAAACGACCCACCTATTAGTTCCATTATGCATTACAGCCTATGTAGGCTGTAAGACTAGCAGTGCTTTGTGCTGTACTGTCAGGGGACCTCCTTTCCAGCTGGAAGACGTTTTAGATTGTGATGAAGACCCTGAGGACGAAAGTGCTCCAAACTTGAACGGCTTTATGTTGGGCCAGGATCTGGAAACCATTTGGACAGATAAGCCAGTACGCTCTAAATTAGCGAGAGTACCTGCCACCAACGTAATTAGAGGAAACCCAGGACCAAGAGGGGAGGCATAAGGTAAAACGGACCCGTTGGAATTGTTTTCTCTGTTTATAACAGACGAAATGATCGGAGAAATTGTTTGGCACACCAATGAGGAAATAGATCGAGCACGCTGCAAATATAATTCCGGGGATGAATCGTTCATTTCACATACCAATTATTTTGAATTCAGAGCTTTTCCCGTTCTTTTGTTTATGAGTGGAGCTCTGAAAGATTGTACATTGAATACAAAAGAAATGTTTTCAAGAATGCATGGCCCTCCAGTTTTTCGAGGCACAAAGGTTTTAGTTTCTTCTTGAACACTTGTTTGTTGCCTTCAGAGGAATTTGGGATAAATCTGTTGTCAACGAATATTTTGTTCCAATTCATTATGTTAACAGACCCAAAGAATGCAAATAAGAATAAAATTGGTTTAGAATAATATTGCTGCTTTAAATTAATACATGCCAAATACTCTTTTTTTACGTGATTAATGCTTTTTATATAAAACATGGCCTACAAAGGTGATGAGGTCAGATTCGACCCGACCGTAGTAAATGTGTGATCAGATATCACCGTAGGAGAGGAGGATTAAGTTTATTTTGCTTAAAAAGAATCAGTTTCTCATCAGATAGTTTACTTTTTAGATCAAGATTTTTATAATATATCAATATTTATTTATTATTATTTCAGAATAAATTAAAAAAGCGCAACAAAAATTTAATCGATGAACTAATGCTACATTTTTCTTACCCTCGTCTTGATATAAATGTCACCAAAGGCTCTAACCATCTTTTGAAAAGCCCTTTTTGTATTCATCCTAAAACGGGTAAAGTTTGTATACCATTTAATCCTTCTGCTGTTTCTTCATTCGATCCTAATGCTGTTCCTACTATTAGGTAATTATTTAATTATTTTATTTTACTGCTTTATCTATGAAATTTAAATATTATAGATTTTTCCATTGTAATTATATTATAATATAAAGCTGTTTATCATTGTATAGTGTTGAAACACTGCTGTAATCTTTTACAGTGATCTTGTTGAAGAAATACAACAATTTGATGCTAAACAAGGAGATGCAAAAAAGAAAGGCATGAAAGACTATCGCAAAACAAGTATGTATAAAAGTATTCAAGTGTTTGAAGAATTTTTGAGAAAACTGGAAGAATCATGGAAAAGCCGAAAAGGTGGTTTACGCATGTTTTATTTTTTTCCCATTTGAGGAATGATTTTATGGTTATAAAAATATATGTATGAGTTTTATTTTTTTAAATTTATTTTATTATTTTTTGTAATTTTTTAGGTGAATCTATGGAGTTTTAATGATTTCCTTTTTTAAGCCTCGTATATGGTCTCTGATAAATTTCACAAGAAAAAAAAAAAAAATGTGAAGATTGTATAAACTACAAAATCATTTCATCAAGGTTCTAATTATTTTAAGTAATAAATTTATCGTTGATTGTATATATTTATGCTTGTAAATAAACTTGTATAAAGCAAATTGTGTGTATTATGATTTGATATATATTTTTCAGCCAGAATTTAAATATATTCCAGAAAATAATGATAAACTTAGGTTATAAAAAAGTGTATAAGACATTTAATTAGATTTATTTTATCTAAAAATAAAAATAAATAAGTAACTCAGCTACTTAATAATATTGTTTTCTCCAAGATATATACCATGAAAAGGATGTAACACTGCCAAAAAGAAGAACGCACATTATGTTTCGAAGTATCTGTAAAGAGAGAAAAAATATTAGCAATTTTTAATAGAAACAATAAAAACGTGCAGCTGGAAATATCAAGATGTATGGCTTATCAAATCTGTCTGTTAGTATGTTATCGAGCTCAAGATAATTGATAACAAACAATAATGAATGTGTATTTTCAGAAATCTAATGACTTTTTTTTTAACAATCTTTGGCTGCTTGAAATGGTCTTCTTAGAGACACTTATTGTTTTCTTGAACATAGATAGCTTTGAAGGGATAACCCACCTTAAGTACAGCAGCAGTCTACCCATAGATCAATTGTCTATATCTTGGTAATTAGTTGTCAATTAAATTAGTTGAGTCTTGCTTTTAGTTAAATTTTGTAAAAAAGGAATGTTCAGTTTAACCTAAAGGAATTTATTCACCATTTTTCTTATCTATTTTCCAAAAAAAAAACAAGTTCTGAGCTTCCTATGTAGTGTTTCAAATATTTTTTAGGGTAGTCATTAGAGGCAAAGATCCCTAAAGTGATGGGAATCCATTTTGTTTTCCACACCTATGAAAATCCTTGTTGACAATGACGTGGCTTAGTTCAGTATTTTTCTAAAAAATCCTGTAGACATTTTGTCCTATGACTTTTCCTGAATGTAACTGATATTATAAGCAGTTTCACAACTTTATTTATTTTTTGGTTCTCTTTGAACTGGTTTTTCCTTCTTTTTTTTTTTTTCACCTTACATTTACCCTGCACAGTATCTTTATTTCTTACAAACTGGCTACTGTTGTCACAAGTCCTTTATTACTTCATCTTTGCATTTAACAAGATTTTCCGCTTCCTCTTTATCCATCTAATTTGGCTCAATATGTTTGGCTTAACTTTCTGTCCAGCTCCATTCCTAAAAATTCAATTACCTCAGTAAGTTCTTCTCTCATTTAACCATATAGCAAAAGTTATATTCTTTGTCTCTTCTCATGGATTTTTAAGGAAATGTATTGGCTCTTCAAGTAATTCCTTAACATTCTTAAACTCTTTTCCTCAAATTTTGAACATACCTTACTCAAAGAAAGTAAAAATTAGAAATATATCTCAGTGATTGTATATATGATTTTGTAGCGACGATTAAGATGCCTAGGCCATGTTCATAGAATGAGCTCCCACAGAATGCCAAAAATCATCATAAATGGGCATCCCAAAGGAGGGAAAAGGGAGAGGGGAAGGCCTAGATTGCGCTGAAAGGAAGACATCGAAGCGGGCCTAAAGACCCTTGATGTGAGGTACTGTAAGAGAGCCGTTGGTGACCAGAATAAATGGAGAGGAATTGTGGAAGAGACCAAGGTTCTGCATGGACTGTAGTGCCATTGTTGTTAATTGTATGTCCTATTTCTTTTCTCCCTGTTATTCAAGATAGGAACCATTATTGCAGCTTCTTATTCTTTTGCTGGTAATCAAAAGTGCTCTCATTAACCAGGGACTTTCCAGACTCTACTTTGATTATTATCCATTTTTTTTTTTTAAATGAGAAAAAAATATATGGTAGAAATCTGATTTTATACCTCAAGTTTGAAATATAGTGTCCACATGTTTTTTTTCACTTAAGCATTTCTATTTTAGAGTGAATCAAGTGAAAATGTGAATATTTAAAAAAATTTAAATCAAATAAACTAGATATAGATTTTTTCATATAAAAAACATAACATTTTTATTCAACACATCAAGATACCCTTATATCTTGGAAAACTTATTTTTCTAATTGTTTCAAGAAGAGATAAAATTTTGAAGACATGAAATTATATGAGTGCTTATCATGTCTTGAGCGTCTCTTGACTGTATGGGAGAGGAGTTTTCACTATTATTATTCATGTTAACGATCATTGTTTTACGTTTAAAAAAAAAAGATTGAAAAATGTTTTTTGATAGAACTTACGTGGTAAAACTGCTCTAATTAGAGTAAATTGCATACATTAGGACCTACTATATAAATGTGGTTTGAATTTTAAAACTAATTTAAAGGGTTAGTAGAATTAGTTGTTTTGTAAAAAAAATTTTTAATTTTGATTTAAATTAAAATTTCAATTTGCACCAATTTTACGTTCATAAAATTATAATTATTTATCTATAATCTAAAATCAGTGAGTTAGACAATTAATTTTTTTTAAAGTTTTTTGTTAAGTGTAATTAATTAAACTTTACACTAGATTACCAAATGATTTAAAAATTCTTTTGACTGAAGAGTGATGATTTTTTTATTAACGTTTACAGGTTTCACTTAATTTATTCTAAAACAGAAATGTTTTGGTAGAAGAACCATGAAGATATAGTTTTTCAAAATCATATAAAATGAGTTTCAACTTTTTTTTTTTTTTTTTTTTTTTTTGCCAAATATAGACTCACTAAAAAAAATTGGATGAACAGGCAGTCTGGAATGTATTCCCATAGTAATTAATGATTCTACCTACTATTAGTAATTCATGATCTTCCTTAAGCAATTCTATCCTTTGCATGAGACCTTCCTCCAGTAGCTGCCCACTCACTACCTTCTAGTAACTCCTGGAAACATTCTCTCCACTTTAGCATTATTACTATTCTGTTTAAATGTAGGTTTGAAAAACACATATAATGCTCAGGCACTGAAATATTGTTCTTTGTTAATTTTTCCTTGTAGATAGATGCATGTGTAAACTTCCAGATAACTAAATCGTTTTAAAATAATAAATCTTTAGAGAAACATTAATAAAGCCAGAAATTGTCATAAATAAATTACAAACCAAATTTTGACGTGTTCTGTTTTGCAGACACTCAGAGTAGGCTAAGTTTGTAAAAGTTATAGATTGGTACAATGGGATCCATTTACTTGAGAAAATCCAATAGAGGAGATTATCTAACTTTTTTCGGAAAATGTATGATGTTTGTGTAACCAATTGCCTCATCTGAAAAAAAAAGTATTTATTTGTACAATTTATTTCTGTTTTATTTGTTAAGATGTTTTTGCACCTTGACCTCCCTCCGCCAAGTATCCTGAAATTATTATTTATAATTACCTCACTGTAATTATACATAGATAAGTTACAGATTGCTTCTGCATTTTTTGATCTTGTTTCGGAAAATAAATTTAATGCTTCTTCTAAATCCAAGCAACTGCTATGTATGAGTTCATCCAGGATGCGACAGTCCTCAAAACCCTGTATTACAAGCATAATTTATGTGCTATTTTTTGGTGCAAGGAAATTAAAAAAAAAAAAAAAAAAAAAAAAAAAAATTAAATAGTGGGTATATACTAAATTCAATAAAGGGTATCTCTTAACTTTGATATTAGGTTGTAATCTGTATAGTCCTGATTAAAACTAGATGAAGTATTGTTAGACGATATACCAAATCTTATTTTCCGAGGGTTATATTCATGAGTTTTAATATTTTGAAATAAATATATTGGTTTGATTTGACTCACCTATTTGTTCATAGGTTTCTTTTATTCCGGTTACAAAGGTTTTTTTTGTGGGGGGGGGGGGTTCTTATATTTTACTCATTGCTTGAGAAAATCAATTAGATACTATAAAAGACCAATTGTTTGAAATCTTGTTAAAAAAAAAATTTCGTGAATGAAATGGCACAAAAACCTCATTAAACGCCCACTTTTTGCAGGATAACTAAAAAAAATATGGTTTTATATTATAATATAATTTATTACTAGACCCATTATATGAATTTTGATTAAACTCCGTAGTATACCCAAGCTAGGTCACTGAAAATGACAAAATCGTCAGATGTTGCCAAAACATACATATTTAGCCTGCTAGCTAGGGTGTATTACATGGTTTAATCAAAATTTCAGATAATGGGCCTATTTGTAAATTTAACCAGGTTTTAGTTGAAAAAATTAAAGTTAAGATCAGAGAAACAGTTATGGAGTTAAAGTGAAAAATGTGCCAAAAAAAATTGATTTCAAAACAAGCGGTTTTGAGGGTGCTTACATCGATATTTATGGGACTTGATCAAAATTTAATATGCGAGTTCTTATAGTAAATTTAACCACCTTTCAGATGAAAAAAATATATTTTGGATCGAACTATTACTTTCGGAGTTATAGCCAAAAGAGTAGTGAAAAACGTGTTTTCGCGGAAAAGCGCGACCCCAGTGAGGGTGCTGAAATGAGGGGTGTAGAGTGCATAAATTATGCAATTGACTTCACAGCTTCGTTAGGAGTAGTTAGAAGGCAAATATACTAAAAGTCCCGGTCCCTGGGGGTACGTGAATCCCCAGTTTATGGTGGGGGAAGGGGAGAAGATCCCATGTTTAGGTTTTTCAATTATATCTCGAAAACCGTGGACTCTAGAAAAATAATCTACAGGTCGAAATTAAAGCTAATTAAATTTCCTATAAAATTGTTTATATAAATATTTATTTGTCCAACTCTCAACGGTGTTCCAGATATACGTTATTAAAAATCGATAATTATAGAGACAAACTATTTTTACCTCACTTTTTGTCAAACATTTGATTTAAGTGCCCGAAACGTATATATGAAATAAAAGTAAATTTAGTACTCTTTGTTTCTGACAATATTACTGAGAAACAATTGTATGTCCGAACTGGTGCTAAACCTATCCATATCTGGGCTTTACTGTTGTCAGTAAGTAGAGTTATACAAGTTTGAACATTGACTGTTTTATTTAAATTCTTGTTGCTGTTGTAGTCGGACTGAAGTAGTGTCACAGACGTAACCAAATGAGCTATTTTGAAAACTGTTACACTATTCTCCGGCGGAGTGCCTTTTGTTTGTTTTTTCCGGATCCATGCGGTAGAAAAAAAAATATATATGTAAGCGAAAAAGGTGGATTTAGGCGTTTTGACGAACTTACAAAACTAATGAGCTGAAACATGGCATAAAAGGCCAATTCAGGCCGACCGATCCAGTACAGTTCAATATAATACATACAATAGTAATAAACTGATTATTTGGAAAACCTGTAAGCAAAAATGGTCGAAACTGGTAGGAGGATAGAGTAATTGTGCTTGAGAGCTAAGGAAAAATAATACATTCAAATAACTAGAACTATCTTTTCTTTGTTTCATACTTTTTATTGTAGCAAGAAAAGAAAGAAACAAAGAAAATAATACACTATGCACCAATGAAAGAAATACATTAACAATCGAATATAAAAATAAATCATTTTAGAAAACTGGTGAAGTTTTTTCGCGATTTACTGATTGTGAGATAACTTAAGACCGGTAGGAACTAGCAGCTGGAATATATTTCATTAATTTACCAAAGGTATAGTGAACTTTGCGGTACCAATAACTCCTTGGTGCAAAGTTATATTCTTTCGAACGTCTAAAAATGATATATTATAGAAACTACTGAGAAACACTTGTTTCAAAACTATTTTGAAAACTTGTCCCAATAAAACACACACAGAAAAATGCACCAGAAGCCGACATAATTCTTGAAACTTATCTCCTGACTTCTAAAAAATGAGTTCGTAATTCAGAAGGGCAGAGGCTATTAAGAAACTCTTGCGGATAATGTACTTCTTTATCAGTGCTTACAATAAAAGGCCCATGAATCATATGTTTAGACATCATATCAAAAAGTGAAGGATCGACATTTTGATTTGATAATAATGGTTATTCGGCAATATAATTGTTTTTATTTTATCGTTGAATTTTAATTTTTAACCATAAACGTATATGACAGTGTAGCAAACCTCTTTTCTGCCACTCATTTAAATTTAAATTTAAATTATTATAAATTTTATTATCGCTAAACCTCCTTAGAACTATGAAAATGATGTAGTTATAATTTGGTACCAATAGGTTGTAGCTCTATAAAACAACTCAAGCTCAACAACAACTCTATATAACACCATAATTTTGTAACCACTCATATAGAATGGCGCTCGCCTTATCGCTCAAGCGCTGCAATAGCATCGAAACTCAAAAAATCATGTTTTGAGATAAGTGGGTTTAAAGTTTTCATTGCTAAGGAAAATAGGAAATAGGAAATGCATTTGCTTCAACCTTCAAGTTGATACCTTCTCTAAAGAGTCATTTAATAATGTGTGTATAATTTTTATTAATTTATTTTTCTCATGCCAGTTTTCGCCCATGAGCGATATATAGGTCAATTTTCAAACTTCACGGTGATCCACATAATATCACTTCTTAAATAAAAAAATAATCGAAAATCAGTTGATTGTATTGCTAAATCGTACTGGAACTACATATAAAGATGATGTGGTTAAAATTTGGTACAGATTGGTTCAATAGTTTTCGCAGTTAGTGATCACAAACGAAAAATGGCTTGTCCTTTTATATAGTAGTATAAGTATAGATTAAACATATGGCTGTTTATAAAATTATATTTATGTAACAACAAAGTTTAGTTAACATGTCGGAAATCGTGGATGTTCCGACAAAGAATTCCTCCGCCAATTTTTTTCCGTTATGGCTTATCCTAAGACGTTCTACAATAGATAGTTTTTCGGAAACAGTTAATACAACACGTTTCTTTTAGGTGTCATAACTTTAAATATATAAAGAGATCACTCGCGACGGCAATAGGTCCCAGATTGGACCAAACCCGTTTAAGTTGGATGTTCTATGCCTCTAGAAATTCACTGATTGTAAGTACATTTACTCAGAACTTGACTGTTATGAGGTTTGTGGACTCTATCCCTAATTCTTATAGTTCCGGCAGTTTCCACTTGATCTATCTACGGCTGTATGAAAACTAATAAGACTGGACCTATCGTATGTTACGTGAACGCCGAACCACGGCCTAGAATTTCTTTTAATAAACTATTAAAACAAAATTTTATGTAATAAAAAGAAATATATATATATATATATATATATATATATATATATATATATATATATATATATATTTTTCTTCAAATCAAATCCGGATAATTGGAGTTTCACTGTACTGCCTATGTCATGCCTTATTACATTATGAGGTTATGGAATAGCAAAACCATATATATTACAATAAAACGGATTTTAATTTTTTAGTTTAAATTAGATACTGAAATCAAATTACTTAAGTTATAACATTTGAAGATAGATATCGCCTTAGAGGGGGGGGGGGGGGGTTGAATAATTTGAAAACCCAATTAGTTGAAGATTTGAGAATCTACTTCAATCTGTAAAAATTTTTCTTTAAACATTTTCCTCAAAGAGTTGCTAAAATTTAAAACTAATATCAATATATTCTAATTTTAGAAATTTGGATTTTCCTATCATAAACTGAGGAATTCTGTCGAAATTATTGGGGAATTTTATATTTTCACTCTCCTCCCCGTTTGATCTTCTGTATGTGTGATATGTTGGTGAACATAATAATTGGTTCAACTTCCTTCGCGATTTTCATTTTTTTTTTTTCTTTATAAAGAAAGTAAGCATCAGAAAAAAAAAAAAAAATGGTTTAACTTACAGAGTTCATTCCTTGGCCATAAAATGGTACCATTGCATGCGCTGAATCGCCTAATATCACTCCTTTACTTCCAACATTGTATTTTGTACACTGTAACATTTTAATTCTACTTGAGTTAATTTTTATAGATATTAAAAATAAGTTATTGTAATAAGTATATAGTATTGTTTTATTTGCCCGAACTAATATTTGGTTCAATAATTAGCAAAACTTAACTGTTGTCACACTTTTCTGTTTGAAAGAATTTCTTATTAATAAATTCATTTAGCAATCGTTCTTGATTTAACAGTTTACTATATTCATCATTGGAAGAATTTAAAATGTAATGAAATTGAAAAATATCATGGAATTGTTATTTATTGCTTCACCATGGGTATTGAACAGTTTCTTAAGATATGACAGGATCCAGTTGGTCCTATTGCAATGGTGATGTACAACCCTAAGCATAAATGATGATGCATTACCTATTTTTACAGATATATTATTTAATAATAGCTGCCCAATAAATCTCAAGTTCAATCAAATAAATGAATTTGCTTCTTACCTGAAAATATACTTTCCTCCGCACTCAATGTTTTTTTTACATGGAATTCAAAAGTTAATAAGCACATTCAATCTGTTGTAACTTATAAGCGAGAACACAAATTTTCAGAAGGTCCTAACAACTGTTCCTCCTCTTTAATGTATTGGATTGCCAGAAGTTAAAATCTTACAAAGTTCTAATTAAAGTTTTTTTGTTTTTGTTTTTCATGGAGAATTTCGTGTTATAGAAATGTGATATTTTGGCCACTTGAATGAGTGTTGTTACCGAATCCTAATTTGGGATAAACATGACGATATGACACGAAAATTCTTTTGTTACATATTAAATTGTTTACAACAAATTTACTTAACATTAGTAGTTAAATCTAATTGAGGAACGTAAATTTACTTTAATAGAGACTAAGTAGGACGGTTTTGAGAAATCTTCAATCAAATTTGATTCTCCTATTAATTGAAGTGCATCTGGAAAATTTCGTTCAAAGAATGACTTGATGGCATTTCCATTGCCGTGCAGTTCGTCAAAATTAACCAAAGGCATGAAGAGGGTGACAGTCCAACTTTTATCTTGATTGGGAAGTGCTATCAACATGAACTCTCCCCTTGGCCAGATGTGCAAATGATTAGGTGCCATCTGAAACATTATGTCTAGTCTTATTTCATGTTCAAGTGCAGTTTGGTTAGAGTTGATTGTGTTTTTTATATTTATAATAAATCAGTCTGCTAAATTCTTCCTACAATCCACGCGTACGTTTAAAGAAAAAAATAATTTTAAATTAGATGAAATTAAATACCTTATAAACGTATATTGCACAAAGATCGAAGATGTAAGATTGAATAATGGACGAATAATCGACATGTTCTTTTACAAGTCATGGAGTATCTAGGAATTAGTACCGACTTGACATCTATCGTTGCATTCATATATGGCGGTGTACTCGTATATCGTATATCAGCAGATGATGGATGATGGAGTCCTTAATTTTAAAATTAAGGAAGTTAAAAATCGGAAGTTATATGTGTTCTTATGACAAATATTTATTGTTACTTAATTCCGTGCCATTTAATCTACCCACCTATTTTTCTACCTACATAACATGTATAATATTTCATCCAGTGGGATAGCTGTCTCAAGTGATACCCAATGTTCACTGTAATTTCAATACTTTTGGGGCGTTATTTTTAATCTGTTGTATTCGAGGTTTTTACTGCAATTACAAATCTGCTGATTTTTTGTAGTGACTGACTATTGACTGTTGGTGTTGCGCAAGTTTTTTTTGTTTTAATCTCTAAACCGGACCATTTAGTATAATTTTAAAATTAATTTCTTAGGAAATTAATAGTGTTTCATTTTGTCGTTATTCAATTGAAGATTATCAAATAATCCATGTAAATTATTATTATTTAATATTTACTGTAGTTTCTTATATATCAGTAGAGAAATAAGTCTGGTCAATTATTGCTGTTACTGGTACTGGTAGGAGAAACAGGTCCGGCTAGTGGGTCAGTTAGTATTTTTTTACCGCTACCAAGTCTTTGCCGTACAACCTCTGGGATAACCACGATATAAATATAAACCGAACCAGATGTGAATTGATATGAACCGACAATCTTCTAATGGAAAGAGCGCTCAGGGGTCTTCGCCCATGAGTTATCGGTTATCACATGCAGGAGTAATTGTTGCATTTTGAAACTAAGTCAGGGACTTCGATTTGTTAGTAGTTAATTTATAAAGCTACTTAAATGCAGAAATTATTTTCAATTCTTTCTAGATTTAAATTTTAATTAGTTATTGTTTATAGAGGCTTAACGTCCTTATGTTCTTCTACTAAGGTAGGTAGAACGGGTTCTCCTACAGGTCCACCACTCTCCGCTAACCAATCCTAGCTAGGGTGGGAAGATCAAGATTCATTTAGTGTGTCTACAAAATAAATTTTAAAACGCCAAAGTGGCTTTCGAACCCGCAGTACCGAGCGCCCTGAGACCCTCACCAGAACTAGCTCGGCCATCGAATCCCCAGATTTTAATTACTAATCCGTACTTATTTTTACTATTTTATTTTGTATCCTTGTTTTTTATTATGTTTCATCGAATATTGTACTTGATATATTTTTCATAGCTTATTAGTCTGTATACTTAATATTGTTTATTTATTGTTCTCCTTGTTAGTAATGTTAAATGCACAGTGCTATATTCATCATGTATCGTTCATGTCTTTATTGTAGCTATTGTTGATTTTTTATAAACATACCTTGTGGTTGTTAGCTGGTGGTATAGTTAGTTCTAAGTAGCCATGCTCGATGTAAGTCTGACTGAAGTTGAACATCGGTTGCTTCATCATTTCCTTCCGCACGATAGAGTATGCCCCATCCGCTCCAACGATCAAATCGCCTTTATCTTCATGTAATTCAGAATCTTTTTTGTCAGACCTCAAAATAAGAATAATGCAGAGTTATATTCACATTAATATTGTATGCTGTCACTACTTACCAAGATTATATTTAACGGAATAATTTAAATACTAACCTTTTAAAGGAAATCTTCCTTTCTTCGAAATTCACCGAAATTATTTTATGATTGAAATGAAGATGGACATTTTCATACTTTTCGGCTTCTGAAAATTTAAATCCATTAAGTAGAACAATCGCAATTCAACAAAACTCTTTATTGCTAAGTATTACTATCTATTGTTTTGGGAATGAAATAATAGAGCTTTTTGGGCTACATTCATATCATACACGGATGATTAAAGAAATAATATCCAGAGGATTTAAAAAATAAATAAATTAGAAACTGAATTATTATAATGAATGGTTGTGGAGTTTGCTATGAAAGGATTGATATCTGGTTTGTATCATATCGAAAACTGCCCCAGTCTACTCGGTCAGTAATCAAAGAAGGATAGGTGGGTTTAGGAACAGAAGTTGAATACAGGGTACGCAGTACCGGACTATGATCGGATGAAAGGTCATTTAGGGATTTTATTGTGAGCTGGGATTATGATACCTGGGAAATGATGAATATGTCGAAGATATTGGGTCGTTTTTTTAAGGGATGTTGGCCAATATGTAGGGTTCATATGTGGAATGATGGAATAGGTATTGGACGTAGAAACTCGGGATAGGATGCTACCACAAGAGTTAGTTTATCGACAACCGTACCAAAAAACAAAGAAACAAAAAGTATGATTTTTTTTCAGAGACCACCATTGAAGGTTTCGTATTCCGTATGGATTTAATATTTTTCAATCTGACCCTAATTTAATAAATAATAATTTGAGTTCCTGGGAAAAAGTTTTACAAAATAAAGTATAGAAAAAAGTATGCGCGTTTAATAAATTGTCTTCGGTTTTTGTTACAATCTGACCCATGCTAGTAAAGTAATATCGTAGAAATTTTAATATATAATTAGATTTAGTTTCATTAGAACCAACATATTATTTTCAATCACTCTGTCATTATACTTAAAGAATTAAAAGGTTTGCTGCAAAAATGAGGTAGCTCGTTATAAATTTTTCGTTTAAAATATAAAACTAGTTTGCAAATTAAACGAAAAAATATGAGGGACAGGCCCATCTTATGATTCACATGATAACTAACTATTAGAGCTAAGTCATCTCACAAAACAAATAGAAATACGTGCATTTTTTTTATTACTAAATTTTACATAAGCTCCGAACTCCGACTGTAGCTACTTCCTTTTTGCAGCTAAATTTGTTTTTCCTTACCTGAAATGAGCAACTCGTTTAAATGTTTTCGTCCAACTGAATATATGCACTGCAATAAAAAAATAAATGAATGAATTTTTAAGCTAAAATATTTTATATATTTCTAAATCGCATTAAAAATTAATTAAATGATTCTTTAATACTCTTATCTTATGAACATAAAAATAGATATGTACATAATCATGACCTTGTAATCAGTTAGACTTTATTTGCTACTTTTTCTGTGTTTAGGGAGTGAAAAACTTAAAAGATAATCTTCTTCTAGCTTAACTGGCGCATATAGCTGCCCCTGCCTTCCATTTCTCTTCGTCCATTAAATACAACCCATTTATTCTCATTTGCCGTATGCCTTGGAGTACACTGTCTCTCCAGCGGCCCTTGGGTCTCCCCCTACTTCTCTTTCCACCTAGTGTGCCTTCGTGGATTTTCCTTGGTATCCTATTATCCTCCATTCTCCTTAAGTGGCCAAACCATCAAGGTCCTTATTTTTCCTTCTCTGCCATATTCCATTTTGGCGTACAGGTCCCAAAATATTCCTAAGTATTCTTCTCTCAAACCGGTCCAGTAGATCGCTTGTATTTTTGTTCGTGGTCCAGGTTTCGCTGGCATAGGTTATCACAGGTTTAATCAGTGTTTTATAGATCCTGAACTTCCTGGCATTACTGGTCAGTCGACTCCTCAGAATCTTAGACAAGCCGAAGTATGCTCTATATCCCATTACAATCATTTTCTTTACTTCCTCCTCCTCATCCAGTCGATCATTTATTGTTGATCCCAGGTACTGGAAGCTGTTCACCACTTCGAACTAGTAGTTTCCTACTATGTAATATTTTTGGGGGTGGGCTTGTTTCTTCTTTCTGAGAGCCATTATCTTGGTCTTCTTATCATTTATTTTAGCCCTATTCGACTCGCTTCATTCTCAAGCTTTACGAAGGCTTCTTTTATTGACCTTAGCGGCCTTCCCAATATAGCCACCTAATCCGAATAAGCAAGAATCTGTGTTGTTTTATTAAATATTGTTTCACCTTTATCCAACTCGGCTCTGTTTATGGTTACATGGAGGGCTATATTAAAGAGGAGGGAGGTCAGTGGATCTCCCTGCCGATACCCGATCCTAACATCAAAAGGGTCCGAATTATTTCCACAGCACTTTACTCTACACTTCATACTGGATATTGAGCATCTTGCTAGCCTAATTAGCTTGGAGGGAATTCCCACTTCAGCCATTCCCTTGTAAAGTTCCCTTCGTATGACAGTGTCATACGCTGCCTTAAAACCGATGAATGTTATCCAGCTTGTTTGATTAAAAGATATTATTAATTGTTTTAATATAGTAATTAGACTGCCCAAGTACGCAATCGATATCTATGTAAAATAAATGTTTTGAATAAAAATATTTTCACAGAAAAGTTAATCTATATAAGACATAATTATTTTAAAAATTTAAATAAAAATAAAAATATGGAATAAATTTTGCTTTCGCATCGAGATGTAGGAGTTTCACTTCTCTTCTGTCCTCCATTGAAGGAAGGTTTGTGAGGGCCTCCATTTGGCTAATTAGCAAAAAAATCAATGCTGTTTTATATATATATAAATGAAATTTCATGTAACATAAATTGCTATTAATCCTATTTTAGAAGGTAAAAAACAATGACTCTAAACCACTAACTATTAGACGGGGCAATTGTTAGAGTTCAAATCTGACCTTAGCTGTCTTAGTTCTCAGCATTAGCATAATAAATACATCTCAATATTTCCATTCTAATTTAATTACCTGTTACACAGGCACGGATTTACGGTCCCCGTCGCCATGGGCAGACAATGTTTTGCCCCCCCCCCCCTCTTTCTCGATAAGTGAAAAAAATACAGAATGTTTTGAGTTGGAAAGGAGCTTCTTCCTCATAGGAACAAAGCCATGAAAGCCCATGTCCCAAAATAAATATAGAATGTTTCTTGCTTGTTTTGGTAGAGTAAAATACATTTCATTGAATCACGAGCGTACCATTTTTTTTTCAAGTCCTCTTTCAAAATACCCCGCTCCCCCACCTGTATGTCGATATGATAAATGTTATACAATTATAAAATTCCTGGACGAAACCAAAGAATTTTACAACAGCGGTATAGCACACTGCATAGGCAAATCCAACTTGATTTAATGAATGGGCACCACACGGCACATACACTGCAAAGGGGCTGTGCTGTTTTATTCTGGTCTGAAGACCCTAGTAGGGTCCAGACATATTGGAAGCATTATCATAACTTTGTCCTCTCCAATTTTTTATATTAATATCAAAACGATACAGACAGTTTATTACAGCTTCTATGGCAGCAGATGTCATATTCTAGGCAGTTTCACTTCTGATTGAGGTACATAACGTAAGACAATAGCCATCTGGTCAGTGTGACAGCAATCAGGCATCAAATCCACTATG
Organism: Euschistus heros; assembly: GCA_003667255.2. Classification (NCBI taxonomy): domain Eukaryota; kingdom Metazoa; phylum Arthropoda; class Insecta; order Hemiptera; family Pentatomidae; genus Euschistus; species Euschistus heros. The sequence goes on from RCWM02000074.1 coordinate 1,076,071, forward strand.
AGAGAGTAGTATCGAGCTTTTTCACTATAGTTCAGCCATATGGTTAGGTCTATAGCCAACTATAGTTCAAAGCATATGGTTTCTCATAATTTCAATAAAATGGTCATATATTTGAGAAGACAGTTAAGAGGTGTGCCCTGAACTCTGTTTACCATTGTCCCCTTTGTGTTGGGTGAGGAAGGAGTCATATTCACTCATCAACTCGACACCTGAGGTACAATCCGCTTGAAGGTGATCCAAAGTTTTCATTGTATCCCTTTAAGTGTAAACCTCTAATGGTCAAAAATTTTATGACAGAAACTATTCTTGTCAACACATTTCAGGCTGTAGTTTGAATGTGGTGGCAAAACAAATAACTTTTTTTTCCGCCTTCTTCGGACTACTGCCCCCTTTATAATGCAGCCCGGGGCAAATACCCAGTCTGCCCATGCGTGAATCCAGGCCTGCTGTCACCATTCGAATTTCATCCACCTTCCTAGTCAATAGTGGAACAGAAGCATACATAAGGGAAAACATAGAATAATTTGAAAAATTAGATGTGCTTATAAGGAACATTCACTTTGAGGAAGAGATAAGCAAAAGGCGATAGAGTAAAAAGGAATCAAATATAAATTCTTCAGTTCTAATTTTTCTTTTTTTTTGGGGGGGGGGTCATTAAAAAATTACGGGCAATTTTTTTATTGAACCTATTTTTATTGAAATATTACAATCTTACAAATAATGATTAATAAGAAAATAAGAAAAATAAGTCACTAGACAAACAAAGGAGACAAATACCATATTTATGTATGGAAATTTTTACATTAATTAGGTCTTCAATTTTGACCTACCTTTTTGTATACTGGGTCATAAGGAATGCTCTTCGTTTTTCCATTTATCGAGTGAATCATCCTCCCTTTCATGGGAATACCGTGTTCCATGATAACATCCTTAACGCCAACACGTGAAAGGGCTTCTATACCTCTTGTCGAAAGTGCTAAGTTGATAGATCGACCTTTGCTGAGATTTTCTTTCCTAGGGTCTGGAAATGTTAAAGATAGTACCTATCGGTATATATGCTTCGATGGTAATGAGGATCAAGAAGGCAGGAAAGATATGGACAGGACAAGCGGGAAATAATGTAATGGAATGGAGAGATTCTTAAATAACTTTTTATGTTATATTAGGAAATATACCCTATGCTAATTAGTTATTTGTAAGTTGATTGATTCAAGATTAATCCAATGCTATCCTGGTTTAGTCGAAAAAATGAAAAAGAAACAATGACAGCTTGTTTGAAACCATTAGGTTCAAATACCCATGCAGAAATTTCACTATTAGAAAGCAGATGAAAAAAATGTGTAAGAGAATTTGAAATGTACTTAATTATATTCTATATAACCAACATTATGCCTAAAATTACATTGCTATTAAATCCTATTCATCTAGGAAAGGAATGTTATAAAATATTTGATGATTGTCAGATTCTGCTATTATTTCAATCATTGATTGTATTAAATATTTATTTAAGTGTAATCATAATAAAATTATTATTTCTAAAATAAATATAAACTAATTATAATCCTTACCGTTTCTATAATCGTATATGTGCACCTCATGGCCACGCAAACCAAAATAACAGCCGCATAGTGAACCGACCTTAAAAAATATACACTATCATAATTTAAAAAAATACATTTTTAATATCATTATAAAAAGAGATTGAGTTCAAGGGGATAAACAAAACAATTAACTTTAAATTCTATGGCCAAATGATCAAGTTAACCAGTGATAGGTACCATAAAAACGTCCTCTTTTTATTCTGATAAACTACCCAGCTCACCAGTACTCTCACGGGAGCCAATAACTTTTTTCATAACTATCTTCAACTTAAAATAGTCAATTTCTATCTGGTTTGTACACTACTGTTAGAACAGTATCATAGCTGAATGTACACTTAATTTGAAAAAATATATCCTTGAACATATTAAGTGATAAAGACAAATTACATTAGTACTTCCGTTGGAATCCTTCTGGTGTTTCGTTTAGAATTGAATCAAAATGTAAAATATTCCTAATTATTTTAAAAAGTAACTATCACTAACATGAACCAGCTACATACATTTCATTACAAAACAAATCAACTGATTCATACCCTCCGTACAAGATAACTCAGCATACAAAAGTAATTATTAAAAAATTAAACCGACTTCAAATTGATAGATTGGTATACAAAATTAGAAACAGCCAGTGAACTCAAAAGAAAAAAATTAATATTTTTTGTAGGAATTAAGGAAAAGGAAAACAAAATTCAAAAGCGGATCTGTCTAAGATATACCTAATTCGGCACACCCGCCAATTTTTTTGAAGTCGGTGGCAGCCAGGAGCAGGAGCTGGTCAAGTCCGCCTGCGCGAACAGAGACGACGCGCACCGTAGATTTTCGTTTTTTTTTTTGTTGTTTTTTTAAGTTATTTTTCCTAACATTTTTTAAATTTGTGTTTGCACTGTGGTGGCTGGCACCGACCTCAAAACAATTGTCGGCGTGTGTACCGAATTAGGTATATCTTAGACAAATCCGCTTTTGAATTTTGTTTTTCTTTTCCGTAATTCCTAAGAAATATTATTTTTTCCTTTTGAGTTTTGATTTTCTACCAATGCATTGAACGAAAATCTAAATCGAAGAAACCTCATGGATTCATATAAATAATTTTGTCATCCTCATTTTATCGACGAATGCCTCAATTGTTTTTTTGTTTTTTTAAATTGCCAATTAATAAAATATATGAGATAAACATGGTAATCGTACTCTTAATAACGAGAAAAGAAATGTGATATATATTTTAGTATTCTGCGTGTTGTCTTATAGTCTCTAATAGGAACTATTATCAAATTATTAGAAGGTCCAAAAAAAAAGTTCTAAAAGTCTGCCACAAAATAAATGTGAAGCCACCCCCGGCCAGATTTGAAAGTACCACAATTTTTGCCTGTAAAGTGAATTGTGTCATAGCACGTAAATTCACGTCAGCGATAGCAGCATGTTCTTATCCTACCTTACTTCAGGAGGTCGCAATCCAGGTGTATTACACTGGTAGATGACAGTGTAAGTCCTTTGGCAGTAAAAGATCAAGGACAATTTTGGTCTGTTGTCAAGAAAGGAAAGAAGGAACTAAGCTATACAAAGAATGGTTGTATAGTATATCGAGCCGCTTACATGGCGGTGGGGGGGGGGGGGGGAGCGAAATATCCGGGGCCCTGGTTCTTGGTGGCTAGGTGACCACTTTAGGGAATTCTAATTACCGGGATATCTCATGGAAAGAAAAAAACGTTAACAGACATTCTTTGTCACTAACACTTCAACTAAATTCTTTATTTTTTATCAATTGCGTTACCTATTTAATTAACAAGATCATAATAATTACTATAAAACGAAATGAAAGTAGTCGGTGACCCGGTAAATTTAATTATTCAATGTAATTTTTTGAATTCTTAATTTTTAAAAACGATTAAATGTCAGAGTTGTTTTAATTCAACACTGCCTTACTAATATTTTGATTTTCTAATTAAGTTTTTAATTGTCATGCCTTAAATTGACATTATCGCTAGTGTTATTTGATATTAACGATTCTATGGCGATTTATAGTATTAATAAATTAATCAGACATTGTAGTTTATCAGTAAAAAAATAAATTGTATTTTTTTGGATGATGTTGGGAGGGGGGCAATAGTAAGGACAATAAGGGGCCCGGTTTGGCTGGCCCTGGCTACATCTCCACTTGATTATGTAATTATAGGGCTTTCATCATTTGGAACATGCAGGATATTTACATTTCCGTTTTAAAGACACTTACGTTTGTTTCAACTTGATTCCTCAATTCACGTCACATCAGGATTCTTCAGAATCTTGCGTTCAGTCTTAATCCTGCTGCGACATTAAAACCTGGCCCCATCGAGATAGTGTAACTCGCACAGCAACCACATATCGTTTTTGCTACTTTACTTCATTTTCACATTATAGATAGTTCTTTCTTATAAGCTTACCCTTGGAAATCATTGTGCGTGTAATTAAAGTAATTGATGGATTAACCCTCACATAATACTAAAATACTAGTACTAAAGTGTAATAAAGCAAAATAATTGATAAAAATGACATGAGGGTATAAAGAGACATTTTGATGGTGGTTGAAAATAGAAAATTGAGCAGGGGGATGAGTGAAGCTTCAATATTGCTGACTCACTTGCTACTAGTGACTGACTAGCAGTGCTGGAAGAGAGTGAGCAGTGCTGGAATCGCCTAGGCCTGGCTTGCACTCCAATAAATGGGAGGACAATAGAGGTTATATATATTAAATTATGTAGTTCGTGAATATAACCACTGATTCCAACTCACAATTAAAATTATAAGAATGTTTTTGTTTCTAATAATTTACATTAATGTTTACTTTGACTAATCCTTTGAACCCATGTGACTTGAGTTGGATTCATGGGGTTATTCACATTTTTAAAACGCACCTACAATGTTAGAAGAAAAAATAAAAGAAGAAAGAAAGGTTTAATTGCAAAAGCAGCCATCTTAGTAAGTGCCATAGACGAAGAGTCAATTATCGGACGAAATACTGCCGCACTTCGGTTCGTTGGGATCGGTTTGGGAAAAAAAATACTTTCTGTTTAGTGGAACTTCGAATGCGTTTTGAGCTTGATCCTAGTGGTCGGGCAGCGGAATTAAACCTTTACTTTGGACGGATAGGCAGAGTTTATGCTTCAGCTTTGGTCAACAGGAACGAAGTTATTTTGTAACAGGTCGAAGCCTTTGCACATCGTTCTCGTTTAAGAAATGAAAAATGGTCGGAACTGTAAGGAATTAACGTTTTGGCTCATCCTGTGTAAAAGCCAGATTTTGCACCATTAGATTATAGTTTGTTTTAATCAATGGCTCACATCTTAAAAGGTCAGAGCTTTAAAAGACGTAAAACTTGAATGCTATGAGTTCTTTGTCTCATTACCAAAGGTTTTACATCAAATCCAAATATTATTTAATATATTTTGTATAGTTAGAGTTTTTTTTCTTTTATTTATATCCATGGTACATATAGTATGTCACTCATACTAATGATTTCCCTAGAATGAGGTAGATTGCAATATTTATTCGTTAAAACAGTTCAAATAAGAGAAAAAAAAAATTAAGGTCCTTCAATCAGTTTCATGACAAAAAGGCTGGTTTTTAAAAACTTTATCCTATGTGAAATGAACCAAAAGACTTTTTCCGATTTATTCTAATATTTCGTCAAATTATATGCAATTTAGATTAATCTATGAACTTAGTTATAAAAATAACTTTATATTAATAAATTAGCTACAATAGTTTTTATAAATAAGCCTACTATTAGAAAAAAAAATGTTTACGTTTTACAACGAACTTTTGATACCCGAAAGTAGTTCATCCCAAAGTGATAGGGTATCATTCAGAGGCACAGAGTAAGGATTTACTGAAAATAGAACAAGATTGAAAACCTGAATTTTACTTCTACAACAGCATTCCTTGAGAAGAAAGTAAGAAAATTAAGAAGCTTCACAGTTTTTATCTTCTCTGTTATTCAATGACCGGCTTATGTCAACCCTACCTGTGCCAGTACAAGAATTCATTTTGGAGAGAACACCTAATGACAATATTGATAATAAATTAATGAAGTGATAGCTGTTATAAAGAATATTCGATTATATCCTCGCAATTGATTTTACGTAATTATGATAAGGACATAAGCCTTTCTTGTTATTGTTACTTCTAAAATATTCCCTAAAATTTGAACAAGAAAATAACAATGCGAATCTTCATAATTTTTTTTTTATTTTTCGGGAGGAGGAATGAAGACTCCGATGGCTTCTTGGATTAACAAACAATTTACTCTAACGTTAAATTAACAATTTTTTTTTTTATTTATTTTTTTTCCCTAATGTTTTATTTTCTGACAAATTACTATATATTTTCAGTACAAGAGAGAAATAGTAATTGTAAGATTGGTAAACGTCTCATTTTTTAAAGCATAGGGTCAAGTGGGGTACAGTGTAATATCATAATTAACTCTATTTGTTATATAACACGATTTGACTAGGGTGTCTCAAATTTTTGTAAATCTCATGTGCCGCCATCTTAAAAATCTGTCATTGGACGTTCAATAAACGGAAGAATAATCTAAATTGTGTTTTTTGTAAAACGTTTGTGAACAATTTGGCTAGTTATGCTCTTGTTGGAAAACTGATCTCTGGTTAATAAGCTCATGTTCCCTTCATTCTTCAATTAATTAGTTGGCGTTTTAATAGTAAATAAAGTTTATTGCAATTTCTAATCAAGATAATTTTAACAAATGTTTGTTTCAAACAGTAGGGTGTCAGATACTGTGTAACGTGGTGTTATACTGTGCCTCCTTTGATTATATCTATAAATATTTTTTTTATAGGTGTATTACATGGACAAGGCAGACGGAAATTGGTCTACACAAAATGTTATTGGAATTAAAGAATAAGGGATAATATTCTCATATTATAAATTTGATTATGCTAAATTTTGAATACCAAACCAACTTTATGGTATATAATAGAGGTTAAACGTTTTCCATTTTTCATATATAATTTTGTATGTTTAGTGTTCTCCGTGTTATTATTCTGTACCCTGTTACTTAGGCTGTTACGCTGTACTCTACCCCAAGGGAACATAGTATCAAATCTGTGATTTCAGATAGCAAAAAAAACAGCTTCTTAGTACAATGTCGATATTATTTTAAAAAGGTTAAAGACTGTTTTATGGTAAATAATTGGAAATCGATATAATAAACGGATTTTTTTTTTATAAAAATAAAAATGACTTTTTTGTTGCACTGTTCAATTATAACTTGATATAATAAGTTTGTTTTCTGTTCTTGGTGGCTCATGGGGTTAATGACTCTTGGATTTATCAACGTTCTGTAGGAACGAGACTACCTTTAATTGAATTGTGGAAAAAATTTTGTGGTTGGACATGATCCTGACCAAAGCACCTGCTCGTATTTCTTCAAGAAACGTTACATTCTTATATAATAGTTCTAAATTTATTAACCTCATATGCCTGAAAAGGCAAGGAAGGGGAAAAAAAGTTCTATATTTATTAATTAATTACGTGGAAGTAAATAAATATATTTTTTAGAAGTAAATAGTTTTGTGTTCCAAGTCTAAGAGGATAATATCCAAATATAGATAATAATCTGATATTCATTACGTAAAAATTATTACTGAACGGAACTAAGGATAAACATATTTAGAATTAAATTTAAATTAGCTTAATAAAGAAAATATTATTCTGTATTCAAGAATAAACTTCAGTGATACCAACAGCGAAAAAAACATTTTAAATTAAATTAATTTTAAAAAAAAATATTGTTTTACACACTATCATAAATCATAAGAGCAGATATTTTTTACTGATCTCTAATAAATATCTATGTATATTTGAAAATATTAATTTTAATAGAAACCAGTCAGTGTGAAATTATAATTGTAGATTTCTTTTTCTTTTTTTATTTGAAGCAGTCAAACAATTCGAGTAAATCTAAGTTTTGTCTTTATTGTGAAGAGAAGCTAGAGTAAGACACAGGAATGCAACATAAACAAAAATATAAACAGCCTGCTAATAGAATAAATTTGATATTGGAGGATATCCAACAGATATAATTAAAATTCCATCTTCAGAATTAATTCCTAAGTTTAAATTGCTGAAGAATTTAATTAAAAAAAAAAAAAACATAATTTTTTCCTGACTGGGAAAAACAATAAATAGATCATGGATTTGCCTATCAATAATCTACTGCTTCTGATAAGGAAACTGTCAACAAAGTTTCGATCCGAGCAACACAAACAGAGCGAGATCGTGTCGAAATGTTACATTTTTGAGGGTGAAAAAACGTTAGAAAATTCTAGGTTGCCAGGAGGACGCTTTACTTTACAACAAAAAATTATAAACTCCCAGCCAAAAGAAACATCCATGTCAAAAACAAAAAAAAATCTTTTACAAATTCAACGCTTGGATATAAGTGGCTGCTGAGCTGTAGCTGTACTTGGGCATTCCAATGTTTAGCATGTTGTCAAAGGTTTGTACAAATCTACAAAAAATATTTGTCTCTTGTACATCAAGTTATAAAATTAATTGCAAATTAGGCGTAAATAAATTTATAAGAATCGTAAAAAAAAAATTAAGACAACTCACCAAACCTCCTCCGACAACTAGTACCTTCATCCTGCGAGACCTACAAAACACTGAGCCCTGATGTTCGTATTATATAACCGAGTCTAACAAACTGGTCTTTATCTCCCTAGCAAATTGACAAAACACAATGCAGCCATAGATGCATTTTACTCTCATTACTGTTAACCAGTAATACTGAACGACCTGTTTAAAATATGTATACGACCAACTGGCAATTAAATTATTAAGAATTAAATAATACCTCATAAACCTAAATTTATAAAAAAGAAGGAAAAAAAAATTGAAAAGTAATGAGATATCATAAAAACAGGTCATTAGGAAGGCAAATTTTAGACGTAACATCACGAATTATAAATTCATTTAATTAATATTCCTTGTTTTTCCCTGAGATATCTGTAACTTCAGAACTTTAAACCGAAACAAACTCGTTTAAATATTCCTACACTTGATCCAGCAAAGACATGTTAGGAATATTCACCAGAGCATTAAGTCAACATAACATAACTAACATTACTTGATTATATAATCATTGTTATGTAATTGGCTTTGATATTCGGCTGATTTTGAAACCTCAAAACTTCGTTATAAGTTTAAAATTGCACTTGGGCTTTGCATTTCTATACATTTAATTCAGATAATTTATCTTTCAAGGTTCTTTTGTTTTATTGTTTATATTTTTATGGGATACTGAGTAACAGAATATTGTTGAATGTATAAATTAGCTCAAAAATAAACTAAAGATAAACCATTATTGTATTAAATTATTGTTTAGCTAGGATTGATCCTTCTATACCACCATGCGTACCTCAAGTAATTATTGCTTAGGTTATGTTTTAAATAATGAATGTGACCGGCCTTGAAAGATGCCCGTGTTACACATGACCCGTTGATCAAGTTTTTTTGTGGTTATGAAGAAAATTATATTAATTTCTTGTGCCTTTCATATCTAAAAACGAGTTAGATAAACAATAAAACCTCATCACAAATTGCTGGATTCCCAATATTTATCACATTTACGTCTTGTTTTTCTAACCTCCTCTTAAAATGTGTGTTTATAGTATTCTTATGAGAATAATAATAATTTCCTGTTCCTTATCATTACTATCTTCATCATAATATTTAGTACTATTAGGTATTATTATTTTGTAAAATATTCTGTTACATTTAACATGATAATTTTAGTCACAACTGTACATATTTCTTAACATTTCTATTCTATTACATTTTAGTTTTAGTTATTTTAATATTATCAAGCTTAATGAGCAGGTAAGTACATCAATTAGTTTCGGTTGATTATGAGTTGTGCTTCGATTTCGTTAACCAAGAGTTCTTTTGATAATGTATTCTTGCAAAGATTGACTGTTGGATCTCTTACTTACACAGACCACATAGACAAAGTAAAAAAAAATCATATACAAAACGTTCCCTTACTTTCACAAAAAATCTAAATTAAGTCCTGATAAATTATAGTTTAAAAAACTAAAAAAAAAAAACGCATTAATAGCCAACCGAACTAAACCTATCTTAGACAAAATCTAATGATCTACAACTAATAGTATATTAAATTATTGGATTAGCCTTCTTTTTTTTTCATGAAAATTCGCTTATCCGAGAAATCGGTAATTACAATAAAACATGACTTAAAAGATACACGCATAAAAGAACGAAACATGTACTCCTTACTTAATAGTTTATATGTCTCTTGTCAACTATGTTTTAATATTTGTAATTAATTATCCGTACATTTTCATAATTTTCATTCTATTCATACTTTTATATGATATGATGTAAGATATAGACATATAAGCTATTGTAATTGATCTATTTTTTATTTTATCATTTTTTTTTTATTATTATTATTTATTTATTTGGTTATGTGGGTTTTTTTTTTCTTATTTTTCCTGTTTAGAGATAAACTTTGAATTGTAAAGCCTATTTATTATTAAATAAAACTATATTAATCATGTAAAGGATGTAAGCTGGAACATGAATACTTAATATGAATTGTAAATTGTAAAAAATTTAAATAAAATATTATTAAAAAAAAAAAAAAAAAAAAAATTGACTGTTGTTTTATCCAACTAGAAAATCATTCTATTTTTAAGATAGCCCTACTTTCCAAAACTGTTTTCTTCAAACCATTCCTGGAAGAAAAATATTGACGCTTTGATGAAAAATGTTACATCAGACATGTCCGTGGGGTCCTTAACATCATCATCATCATCATCATAGGTGGCGCGACATCCCGTCACCGAGACTAGGCCTCCTCCAAAAGCTTCCGCCAGTTCGCTCGGTCGCTTGCCACAGCTTTCCAGTTTCGGGCTCCAAGGAGGGCCCGCGCGTCTGCAGATACCGAGTCCATCCATCGAATGCTCGGTCGTCCAACCCGCCGTTTCCCGTAGAGCTCCTCTGTCAGCATCATCTTGGGGATCTCGCTAGCAGCCATCCTTTCCACATGTCCCGCCCATCGAAGTCGTCCGAGCTTTATGAACTTGACTATGTCAACATCGTTGTAGAGGCTCTCTAGATTTCCATTACTCCTTCTTCTCCAGACGTTGTCCTGTCTAACAGGCCCAAAAATTCGTCTGAGGATATTCCTTTCGAAGACAAGAAGCCTGGACGCATCCGCCTCGGTGAACGCCCAAGCTTCTGACCCATAAGTGACGACTGGGTGGACTAGTGTTTTATACAGCTTGATTTTGGTCCTCTTGGAGAGCATCCTACTTCTAAAATATTTGGCAAGGCTAAAGTAGCATCGGTTGGCAGCTGCAATCCTCTTTTTTATTTCTTGTGATATATCGTTTTGGGAGTTGATTTCTGAACCTAAATTGGTGAAGCTGGTTACCCTCTGAAATCCATAGTCTCCTGCTTCAAAATAATCAACTCCTGGTCCGGCACCTCCAATCCGCATGTACTTTGTCCTGCCCTCATTAACAACTAGGCCAAGATCCCTCGAAGAGTCTTTCAAAGCCAGAAATGATTCTCATAGGGCTCGTTCCGATCTGGCAGCTATATCGAAATCATCGGCGTATCCCAGAAGCTGGACTGTGCTGTTGAATAGGGTTGAGTGCAGTTGAATCCCAGACTTCCTTACAGCCTTCTCCCCGGCAAAAGTAAATAGAAGACAGGTCAAAGCGTCTCCCTGCCTAACACCACAATTTGTGACAAAGGGGTAGGAAAGATCAGCACCTACGCGCACCATACACATTGAGTTTGCCATTGTCATCTTTATCAGTCTGACCAATTTCATCGGAACGTCCATCTCTTTTAGGGCTCGATAAAGCTCCGGTCGGTCGACAGTATCATAGGCAGACTTGAAATCGATAAAGAGATGATGGGTTACGATTCTATATTCTTTACATTTTTCAAGCATCGGCTGGGCGATGGGGGCGCCACTTCCCTACGCCTAGTGGGATCCTTAACAGTTACGAATAACATTAACAGTTAACATTAACATTAACTGTTAAGGATCCCACTAGGCGTAGGGAAGTGGCGCCCCCATCGCCCAGCCGTCAAGCTGCAGTCAGCCACCGGTCCTCCTGGTAGGGGGAACACATACATTACATTTCACACATAGTACACTATATACAGCATACCACAATCACCCCCACACTACAGACTAAGGTCATCTACAGTACACACCTTAGGGTCACCTTCCCTAGGTAGCCGCCCCGGAGGGGGAGTGCGTCAGGAGCTCTGAGGTGGCAGCCCCTCCACCTGACTCGGGGGCAGTAGGCTGATAACCTACTCCCCTTAAAACGAATTATCACGAAAACTCCTAAAAGTAATGAAGCCGGATTGATCTATGTATTGCTTATTAGAACATCTTATCTTTATACAGACTAGGGGCCCTTCGGGCGCTCCTTAATATTATCGACGATTACCATATTGACATAGCAGCGATCCAGGAAGTCCGCTGGGTTGGTAGTGGTACCCTTGAGAAGAAATATCACACCCTGTACTACAGCTGCCATGAAACACACCACAGCTTTGGCACTGGATTTATTGTCATAGGAAGAGCCCGCCAACTGGTTTTAAAATTTACCCCCATCTCTCCCCGTCTATGCTATATCCGTCTTAAAGGGAAATTCTTTAACACCCGTATTATCAACTACCATGCACCTACTGAGGTATCAGCAGAGGAAGAAAAAGAGAACTTGTACGAAGATCTAGGGAGAGCTTTCGCGGCCTGTTCTGGTAACGATGCTAAGATAGTTCTGGTAGATCTAAACGCACAAATAGGCCAGGAAAAGGTACACCGTCCGACTACGGGAGCTTACAGCCTACACGAATTCACTAATGACAATGGTCAAAGGCTGATCGACTTTGCAAATTCTCAAGGGCTAGTTGTAGGAAGTTCTATGTTTCCAGGCAGAAAAATACACAAAGCTACATGGAGATCACCAAATGGAACCGTCTCTAATCAGATTGACCACATTCTGTTTAGTTCTCGACACAAGTCTAACTAAAGTCATATATTTTTCTTTCATTATAAATTATGATTACATCACATATATTTAAGTTGATTATTAGTATTGTATTTTAAGTTGAGTCTGGTTTATTTTTTTGGTACAGCATGTAATTTTGTGAATTGTAAAATTATATAAGAAATAAAGAAATAATAATAAAAAATAAAAAAAAAGTTAAAGACAAAAAAAATAATACAATAGAATTTAAGAGAAGAAAAATATAATACAACTATAAAATAAAGAAAAAACTAAAACTTAAAATGAACTGTCTACTATGGAGGGAGAAGGATCTGGATGATTTAATCTGTAAAAATAATTAGCACTTAAAAATAAAGCACAAAAAAAAAAGAAGAAGATAGAAAATGAAATTATAATCACCTCCATGACGTAGAATCGCACGGTCCTCTCGATAAATCCCGTGCAGTACCGATCTCACGAGACGAGGAACGCAGGGAACGAGGAACGCCTCGGTTTTTGACGAGCACAAAACGACCCGTATGCGGACCTCAATGCAACCCATTGTTAGTTGAGTGGAGGGGAGAGACGAGCGCAATTTTTCTCGAGTCGAGCACTTCGAGCGTCGACCCGTGTGCGGAGGCTCTAAGTCATAATTAAGTCAAGGTTAAGTATAAAATAAAGAAATAAAAATCGTCCATAGACCAGTAAATATCACTAGTGAAGTTCAAAGCATTTTGCAACATTTTGGCAAAATATTCAGTCCCATAAAAAAGTATTTAAACAAAACTTCAATACCGTGTTATTTTTTTAACTCCAGAAAAGGGCAACAACAAGGGACGTATACAGATCCTGGCAATAAATAATCGAAAAATCAGTTCCACATTCTTATGCTACATATATTTAGGTATTCAAAAATAATGTAAATAAAAAATATCCAATTTTAGGGTATTTTTCACTTTTGACTCAGAACTTCAAAACCGTGTTAATTTATTAACCCTTTTCTTGGCATGGTATCCCTTCTGATAGCATCCTTTTGTAAACGTTTTTTTACAAATTGCAGGCATATTCTAATGTATTTGTAGGTTCCTTACCAATATTTCACTATCACTGAGATACTCTGAGTGACTGAAAACCTCCTCAACCTTGGTTTAGTATCCTCAGGAGATACCAATTAATAGTTAATGTTCTTATATCAATGTATTTTTTAATCTCATTTAAAGGAATTTTACTGGGATTTTTATTTTCTTTTGAAAATTGTGTTGCCAAGAAAAGGGTTAACTCCAGAAAATGGCACATTCAAGGACGTATACAGATTCAGGTAATGAAATAATCGAAAAATCAGTTCCACAATCTTATGCTAATTATACTTAGGTATTAAAAAATAATGAAAATTAAAAAAAATCGAATTTTAGGGTATTTTCCACTTTTGACTCACTGCGGCGCATCTCGGGAAATATTGACAGAAAAATAAACAGATATAAAAATATATACTGTTTATATATATATATATATATATATATATATATATATATATATATATATATATATATATATATATATATATTAAGTGGCATTGAAGGTAACGAGCGAGCAGATCTACTTGCAAAATCAGCTGCTCATGATTTAGAACTTACTTTAGAATACACCCGCGTTCCCGTTTCATTTATTAAAAAATGTATCAAAACTGACTCACTTACTGAATGGGACAAACTTTGGAACAACTCAACAAAAGGACGACCCTTGCACAAATACACCCCAAACATCACACTACAAAATCACGGTACACCCAAAAGTACTCGTCACAAACTTACACAACTGTTAACGGAACATGGGCAGACTAACCACTACTTGAAACGATTTCATTTGACAAATACAGATACATGCGAATGTGACGGACGGACTCCACAAACATTTCATCCCTTACTATATGACTGCATTCTATATGAACACAAAAGATCAAAACTAATAAAAACAGTACTGATGAATGAGGACACTTAGCCTTCCACCGAAGCAAAACTATACAAAACTTACGAGAAACAGTTGGCAGAATTCACATTAAAAACTGGAAAATAGACCATATAGATCAAGAAAGAAGACCACCCCCCATCAAAAACAAGATGAACAATAGAAGGCATCTGTTGAAAAATCAACTTGTCTGCATGTTATATTTCTATTTCTTTTTATTTATTTTATCAATCTATTTTCTATTTCTATTGTATTTTTATTTTATTTTATTCTAATTTCTTTTTTGTTTATTTATGGAATTACTGCCTTTTGGTCTTTAAATTATTGTTATCTTTTTTCTTTTTCTTTTCCCTGTGTGTTTATTTTAACTTCAATCAAGAACTTTGTTATTTTTGTAATTTATCTGATTAAAAAAAAAAAAAATATTACACCTGCTAATTACAGGTAGTATACTAAGTTGCATGGAACTTGTAAAAATATCAGAAATACACGCCTTTCCATACGGTTACTGTGGAAGAGAAATAAATAAATTAAAAAAAAAATTAAAAAAAAAAATATATATATATATATATATATATATATATATATATATATATATATATATATATATATATATATATAATAATATCCTAGTCATTCTCCACTCTCCAGGTCAATCTCGCTTGCATTAATAAGGATTTCACTGAATCAAAGTCAATAATTTGACCACTCCCTTATCTGGAAAATAATGATTTTATGTTAATTTTTTTTAATAATTCTATCAAGCTAAAATGAACACCAGTTTTTTTTTTTGTACTTGTATTTCAACTCTAGAGATTTTCATTAATACGAGTATGCACTTTCAAAAGTTTAGTAAGATGAAAGTTAATATGATTCATAAAAATACACGAGGGACATATATTAACATATAATACTAATCCGCGGTAGCAAAGTCGCAGTAATTTTTCCTCTTGATAGATTGTTCAATTGTATTAAAATCTCGATGGCATCCCACACAATCAACGTGTGAAAGGGTCCTAAAACGCTCTGAATCAGTACCTCATGATCAGTTCAGTATAAGACCTCTTTTAGATATTTCCTATAACTATAGTATTGCTGAAGCCTTAAAAACATCAAACAACAGTTTTAATTATTCCAGAAGATCTTGTATAGATATCTGTTATTATTTTGGTAATAATTTTATTATCTTCAGCGACATTGAAATAGAGCTTATTTTAATAATTTGCCATTTTTTAAAATATTAGATCATTTCTCCAATTCTACTATTAGCTGAAAAACAAAATTATAGTTCGGAAATTCTGAAACAGCTGATTTAAACATAATCGTTCAGGAAGAGCACTAAGATGGTAAGTGTAAAAGTACATACTATAAAATTTCAACGGCTTCAAATTTATTTAAAATATATGTAAAAGAAGAATTGATTAATAATCTTAGGGATTTCACGATCACTTAGCACTTTACTAAAGTTCTTTGCTTGCACTATATTTACATCTCTTTTTTTTTCACTTTTATTTTTGAATCCACACCTTTCAAAAAAAGAAAATTGACAATCAGCGGATGTGCTGAGATCATAATATCAACAAAATTGGCATGTTAGGCATGAGGAGAGATAGTGCCCAGTGGCACACCTTCCTTGTCTTTGGTTTACTGCTATGTAAGTAGGTCTCTCATCCAGTTTCTTTTCAGTCTCCACCTGGTATTCTCCGGCATGAGAGATGTGGCTATACTATTGATGAATTTGTTTGGGTGTCCCTTTAATTTTTCATGAAACAGTCGGTAGTGGGTCCGTATGTGTTCAATGACTGTTGGTATTTGTAAGTCAGTGTGTATAGTTTTATTGTTAACGTACCAAGGTGCTTGTGTTATTAGTCTTAATGTCTTGGATTGAAAAGTTTGTAATCTTTTTATGTGTGTCTGTTTAGCAGATCCATAAATTTGTGATGCGTAGGTCCATAAAGGTTTTAGTTGATGTGTGTAGGTTATTAATTTTTGTCTTAAATGTAGTTTTGATTTTTTCCTGAAAAGTGAGTATATCAGTTTCAGTCTTATATTTAATGAAGTCCGTTTCTTCTTAATATATTGGCCCCATGCCATTCTCCTATCGGATGTAAGTCCTAAATATTGTACTCTAATTGGGATATTGTCAATGTAAACGGGAGGGCATGTTTCGTGTCTCCCAATGTGTTGGGACTTATGGTGATTTAGTCGTGTCTTCCAAAGTTTACACCAGTCTTGTAAATCTTGTAAGTGGTGTTGTAAATTCAATGATGCCTGTGTTGGATTTTGGTGTCTAGTAATTATAGCTCGTCTGCGTATGTGGCTGTAAGAGTCTCGGAACTTTGAGGAATGTCATGTGTGTATAGTATACGAGTATATAGTATTGGTGCTAGTATTGATCCCTGAGGTTATTTACATCTCTTAACTTATGAAGTATGCGTAAGTGGTTCAGAACCTCTTCTATTGTGTTGATGCAAAAATAATAAGTTTTTATATGTGACAAAACAAAATTATAATTTGTGTGGATTATGATGTTGAGTGGCCAACACCAACATCTCTCTCAATTTCCCGAGTAGTTTTGCGAGAGTTTTCTCGCAAGGTTCTGAAGTTATATGCAAAAATTCTGCTTCTTTGCTTCCTTTCTGAGATTTGCTTTATAAAACTCCTTATTTGACTGGGCTATCACCCCAAACAACATTGATGCTATGTGTGGTTTTGGACAGCACTTCTACCAAGTTTAAACTTGTAAAAATAAATTTGACGAAAATTTTGTTTTAATATTGTCAATTTCAGAGGTCCTTAGTCATAGAAAATGTAACACAAACAAAAGTAATCTTTGATGAAAAAAAAACATTAATAACTATTAATTATAATCCATTAACTAGACTGAATATTTGTTTACTGGGCAAGCAATTATTTCGCACTCTCCCCTTTAAAAATGCTCTTGAATTTGATAGCTCTTGGCATTAAAAAGTTTCTGTGATTTTTGTAAACCTGGAATTGAGCTTGGCAAGATCTTATTGCTTCCAACCCTTGTGGATTCTAATTCTTAAATATTAACGAACAATAGGACCCAAATACCCCCATATCACAAGCAAAGATAACTGCATAATGTATTAATTTATAGAAATAACAAACGTTGCAAATAATCGTTACTATATTCCTAAGCTACACAACAAATCCCATTTTCAGAGTTCTTTAAATATAAAAGGTTATTAATTTTTTTTACATTAAATACATAATGTCTTATGTAAAGTGTTTTTTACATTAAAGAGGAGCATATTTAATAATAAATCATTTAAATTATTATAATATACCTCTTAAATATAGGTCAGTTATTATGACATCAATATTTTACAAATGTCTTCTGTTAAAAATATTTTTTTCTTCTAATTTGTGCTGGGCAATCTCTTCATTACCTAACTAGAGGTGTACAATTTAATTATATCATAAATAACACAAAAGCTCTATTAACAACATTTACTATAAAAATATTAAAAGTTTAAACAAACAATAAATATAGGATTATTTTATATAATTATAATTATTACTACATACTGTACTCGATCTTTTTGGTAAATTAGTAAAAAAAATATAAATATTAAATTAAATGGTTAAAGGATTACAGAGAGATATATGCTTTATTGAGACAACTAACAATAAACATAGTGCTGCCCAACTTTATTGGGTTGCTATAAACACAGCATACTCATCTATCCAATTAAAGACAACACTGTAATTTATAATTTAGTTATAGTTATAAAATATAATACTTAATACTACCTAATACTAGACAAACTAATAACATTTTTTTTTTTTCCTTTTTTTTTCTTTCCTTTTTATTTTTTCTCTTCTTTTCCTCTTTCACTTTATTCTTTCATTTTATGTTATTCCCCCCTAATATTCACATATCTACTAAATGCATAAATGCACATAGAATCAGGAATCGGATTAATTGCTACATATTTAATAACTGTAAATTACAATGGGCTATCCTATGCACCATTTATGTGGTGGTGAATAATTCCCAGGGAGTCCAATATTATATTTTCGGCCATTATCGCTATATCCCTCACCTCCACGCCAAGGTCCTCCAAAAAGCTCCTTGTTTTTTCCGGGATGACTCCGCGAGACCCAAACCATAATCCTTTCACGGAGAAATCGTGGTGACGGCGTGTGATCAGGAGTGAGTTGTTGGGACATTTTCCCAGCACATGGGCTGGTGTTTCGGACTCTTTGCCGCTCTTGCGACAAAGGGACCCAACCTCTCCTATCTGTCCGCTGGCACCTGGGACTCCACGCAGGGGTGCATAATTAATGTTGAGTTTTAGGGCGTTGGTCCATTCAGACCCCGAAAGTATTTGTTTTTCACAAATATATCGATTAGTTCTCGGCGCCTCCTTAAAATGAGGTACACCAACGCCCTGCCACCTGCAATTGGCCCATTCCTCAAAAGCGCCCTCTCTCAGCGACCGTCGTAGAGCTCTCACGCTTTGGTGGCTCTGATCTACACCCAGTCTCTTAGCACGGTCAGTAATCTCTTTTTCATAATGGAATATGGACTGGAACAGAGCGTCCGGAACATTAGACAGTCGCTGAGCAATGGACCAGTGCTGCAGAGGAGCCTCCCATTGGCAGCGGATCAGTCCTAGCCCACGGTACCTCCGTGGAGCGTAGAGCATCGCAGTTGAGGTGTTCGAAGGGAGTCCGACAATGGCCTTAATGCTCCTGCGGATCATCACATCTATACCATCCAACAACGCAGGGCTGAGCTTTGTAAGGGGTGCAGTCTGGAGAGGATATGTCAATCCGGGAAACACATATTGATTGACAACATTGAGCTTTTGTTCCGGTTTAAGTAGGCAAGAGGTTACGTTACTAATTTATCTAAATTTTCATTTAGTTTCTCTATTGATTCTTCCCTGAACCTTAGCTCTCCCGAGAATGTGCATCCCAAGTATTTAATAGAGTCATCTTCCTTTGCCGTGTGGATGACATCTCCATTCTCAAGAGAGAGCGTCGTTGCTTGCATCTCACCCCTATCCAACACAATGCCTATACTTTTGTGGATTTAGAGCCAGACCAATCTCCGCCAGTATCCTTTGGGTGCTATCTATAATTCTCTCTGCAGCATACTTATTACGTGCAAAGACCGCCTGATCATCTGCAAATTCTGTGAGGACTACACAGTCTTGGTCCTCTCTCAGCTTGTACCCGTAGTGTCTCGAGAAATCATGATCACAAAGGTCTTGGTACAGATGATCAATAGCTAAGTTAAACAGCGAGGGAGAGAGCGGGCCGCCTTGGGGAACTCCTCGCAGCACATTGATCTGGCTAGTAGAATGAGCTCCAACAGTTACTTTAATTTTGTTTGTGGACAGGAGTGCAGCGATAACGTTTCTCAGGTCTAGTGAAACACCTCTTGCTTCTAACGATCTAACAATGTGATCGTGCCCAATGTTGTCAAAAGCGCCAACAACGTCAAGAAATACCACCGCACAGTCATTTTTCTTATTTTTTGCGTCTTTTATAACTGCGGCAATGATTCTTGCGCTTACGGTGCTCCCGGAAGGCCCCTAATAAAACCTCTCTGATTCCTATGGTGACCTACTTTCTCAGTTCCTGGTCCAGAACCTTTTCTATGATTTGGCGCACGATAGAGTATATAGTAATGGGTCTCCATGATGAAATATTTTTAACATCGCCCTTACCCTTTTATGTTAACATTGTGCGCCCTTGACGTAAAGGTTCTGGTATATAGGCCACCTTCAGCATGATCTCCGCTATTGTCTTAATAATGTGGGATACATCATAGAATTTTATCGTGCGGATCAAGACCCCGTCGGGCCCCGGTGATGTGTCCAGTGACGTAGATTTAATGGCTTTTCGTATTGCCTGGACATCAAGATTCATGACATTTGGCATCGGGGCACAGTTTTTATAATCCGCTCGTCTGCAGGAGTTCACTTGCTTAAAGAGGTTTCTAAAATGGTCATCGATTTCGGTGACCTTTAAGGGACATTGCTTAGGGGCATCGGCATTCATTATTGTCTGGACGAGCTTCTTTCTTCGGTTACTAAATGTGTAACATCGAAGAAAAGAGGATATCCGATCAAATAAAAAACATGGTAAGAAGATAAGAAGTAATGGAATTTTAATTGTTATGATGATTTTCATTTCTTATTTATCAATAAGTGTTTCGATATCATGACTCAGAGGATGACTGGCAGATTGTATATCTACTTTATCATCCCATTGGGTGAAAAAAAATGCATCAAATGAATATTTTGTCTAAGAATATTCAATGTGGATACTTCTCATTTTCAAGAAGTAGAGATTCTGAAATCAAAAGGAAATATTGATTAGAATTGATATTGATAGTTTTCTTTGTACAGTTTGTAATGCACTTGCTACAATATTGACGCTCCGATAACATTCAAGGATAGTATAGCTTGTCTATGATTGTATAAGAATAGTTTTATTCTAGTTTGGAGCTCCGTATAAATTGAAAATTCTACAAATGCAGGTTCGACATAGGAAATGGCAAGAACTCTGTATTGGCGCTGATATTAGTCCTGTCATCAAGTACTGAAAGGGGTCTGACTATCGAAATATCGGGAATATTTATTTATCTAGTTAATTTAATTTTTGAATATATACATGTAAATACAAAACCAGCAGTGAAAACCTCTAATTTTTCGGTTTTTCTTTGGTTTTAGCCTAGAGAACTTTTTTTTTTCCCTTGACGATTTACTTAGAAAGACAATCGTATCTTTTTTATATAACGGTAAACTATCTATAATTTTATATGTTTAATAGTTGAGTAAACGTAACGGTTCCGTGTTATATGTCTATTTTGTTTTTTATTGATTTATATGCTTTTGAGGCCAGACTTGGAACATAAATGATTTTGAAGATGTGAAGCGTAGCGATAAAAATGCTAATTTCTCATTGTTATAGAAAATTTTAGGTTTTAGAAAATAAGAAAGGGAAAAAGTTTTAGAAAAACATTTCTGAAAAGTTGTAAATTAAGGCCCCCCCCCCCCAAAGTTTCCACAAGGTCCTCCAGTTCGAAAAATTAGGATATTCGTTATTGGTCACTACATATAAACTATCGAGCTTTTTTAAAGGCAAAAGTAACAGCTGACTAAACTATCAAGGTCAAATTTGAACTGTAAACTCATATCTTTTTAATTCAGCCGATATTGCTGACTTTATGTAGGAATTAATTAATATTTAAAATACTATATTAAGATAAATTGATCGATTCGAAATTCAATGTTCCATTTTTAATTTCAAAGAAAATTGAGTATAATGCTGTTGAAGCATATTGTAATATTTATTAAATAAAAGCAGTTAACAAATAAATAAACAATTCAGTAGTCCTCAGTTAGTTTTAGAAGGGGGGCAGGGATCAAAGTAGTCTTGGGAAGCCGTTAAAAAATCAAATAAGCAAATTTTTCTTTCAACATATTATTTACAAACCATAACCTAAGCTAATATAATATAATATAGCTCAAACAATTCGAAACAATTTTAGTTGGAATTCATAGCTCGTTATGACCATTATCATAGTTTTTATTTTTGTAAGATATAGGGCGGCGCAATGTTTAACGAGTTCATAAAGGCGCCTACCAATAAAAAATTGTTAATCTCATTAATCCGTCGTTATTCACAAGTTATCCATTTTTATCCGCTAGAAGAGTTTTCCCATTCCTTCAAATAACAATTCTCTATTTATATTTCTATTGTTACGTTTCTAATAATAGTGATAGTTAATAATCTATGTAAAAATAGTAAATATCGATTCTCCGATAATGTTATCAAGTCCAGCTCAATCCAGAGTCCATTTTCATCAGAATACACATATAACAGTCAACAAGGTACGTACAAATTTCAAGTAGTAAATCAGATGATGACTAATTTTCCATCTCCTTGGGGTATCGTCGGGAGATTTGTATAAAATTATATCATTGCCGATTACACAACAAATATCTGTTATTATCTATCCATATTTCAAGTTGTATCATATAAGAAGGTAGTTCGATTATTGTCTGGCGTATTTTCTCCTTCTTTGAGTGGCCCAAAAGATTAATTTTTGAGACATAATGATTCTATTAAATGGAAATAAGGTCAATTTTACCCACTCTAAATACTTGTTGATTTATGTTCATTTTTTCATAATTTTTTTTTTTTTTTTTTTTTTTTTTTTTTTTTTTTTTTTTTTTTTTTTTTTTTTTTTTTTTTTTTTAATCTTTATTAAATTTTCATGACTGAAAACAGAATTCTGAAAATATATTTCATAGATTTTGGTTAAAATATTATAGATTAGATTTTTATATATTTTTTTTTCTTTAAACATTTTATAATTTTTATATACTTACTTTATAAAGTTGAATTATTTCAAAAATGTTACTAAAATCAGATTGATAGCTGTGGGGGAAGGAAATGCTCTATTTATAAGCAATGTTGCTCAAAAACATTTTGTATTACTATTACCGCATCAGGCTTATAAAATATTACAATAAAAACAAAGGCCTCATGAATATAGATAATTGTTTTCTTTTTAATCCAACTCTACACATACAACTTGGGTAAAACAGACAGTTATTTTCAACTCGTATGGTTTTTAAATTAAAAAAAACAAAGTTTTTTTTCAAATCATAGAAGTCAGTTTTGAAACATTTCCAATTCTACGTCTCTGCTACGAGATGTCCATGGGGTATCAATAACTACCATAGAACTATTGTAATATTAATACTATCTTAGCACTGTTAACTGTCTTAATATATTGTACAATACTTTTTAAAGTTAATATTTAAAGTAAACTTTTTATTCAGGCTAAAATAGAGTATTCTAGGAAAGATATTCCAATCCTATTGAACTGTTTTAGAGAGTCAATAACTATCTGGTTCACCTTACATAAATTATTATTCTTTTTATTTCCTCTGTTCTTACTTTGCTGAACTTTCAATATGTAGTTTATTATATTGAATCACAAACAAAAATTTCAAAAGCTAATACTTTTTTTTGTGAAAAAGTTATTTTGTAAGAATTTTTTCATAGTAAAACATTATGCTATGGCTATACACTTTTTATCAATTAAATGATTATGGCCGCTGATTTGATCTTTATTAATGATCCCAGATTCTTCAGTTAAGAAGAACAATTTTTTTTTTTTTACCAAATTTGCGGAGAGTCACAATAAGAAGATTTAAAAAATTATTCAGACAACAAAAATCAAAAGCCGCTTTGGACCCTTTTTAGTTTCTACGAAGTTACTGTTGTAATACAATGGATAGTACTTTGACTATATCTCTACTACTGATAATTGTAAATAATTTGCATTACTTATATAATATATTTGTTATGGGTTTTATTGACTACATTATATTTATTTCCAAAATAAAATTAATAGGTGTCTTTGAAACTTTCAAAATACTGAAATGAAAGCTTCACTGCCTCAAAAAGATTGCCATCTTTAGAGATTTTTATTTAAATGCGTTGTCGAGATTCGTCTGCCTTCGACATTTAAAAGACATCGCATTAAAGAAATAAAATGGCTTAATGGTCTTTAGATCACTAGAGGGAACGAAATATTTAACAAATAATAATAAAAAAATAATTTTTAGAAAAAAAACAAAACCGTCTTCAAGATTAAGCCTTCATATATAGAACTGAAAAGTAAAAAATAATATTTTAGTCGCTTCGAAACAAAGAGAATTAAATGACAATCAATAAAATTATCGATACTTATATACATATTCACAATTTATGATCAGATATTTCTGGAGTCGGTGCCAGCCATGGAGGGCAGCTTAATCCTACCTTTGCAACAAACTTTCGAATGGCACGAAACAGCGGTGTGGCGGTGTTGAAATAGTGGGGAATCTTTATAATTAACATTTTTTTTTTTCGAATTCTGTTTGTTTTGGTTGGCACCGACTCCAAAAATAACTGATCATAAATTGTGAATAGGTATATAAGTATCGATAACTTTATTGATTGTCATTTAATTCTCTTTGTTTCGAAGCGACTAAAATATTATTTTTTACTTTTCAGTTCTATATATGAAGGCTTAATCTTGAAGACGGTTTGGTTTTTTTTCTAAAAATTATTTTTATTTTTCACTTTTTAGTGGTGAGTGTATTTCTGTTTATACAATCAGTTCTCGATCTTCAAGCTACCCTGAACTATAGTTCGACTTACTGAACAAAGACTTATCGAGGTTATAATTCCACTTATCTTCATGTAAGTGGGAAAATTGAACACAAAATTGGAGTTGAAGTCATTACGCATATTTTTCATTAATTGGTATGTGTATGTTGTTTGTACATACATACATATCAAATCGTTGATACAGAAAATTAAATACCCGGTACCAATTTATCATATAACTTTCAACTGAACTGCGTTTTTTTTTTCTGTGGGTGCCTAAAAGTAGAGTTACCGCCTTCCAGCAGTCGCGATCTTTTCTTTATTCTTTAGGACGGTTGAAAGAGAACTACGCGGAATTCGGAATTCACTAGCAACAAACACCCAACTTCTTTCTTCTTTCTCCACTTTGCAAATCAATTCTAACTTTTAGTTAATTGAAAAAAATTTCAATAGCCACTGTAAAACCACTCGAGTGAATAACTAATAATAAGTGACTGGTGTAGCTATGAACTGAAAAGACAAACAATGACAGAAAAGAGGAAAACAAATTACACATGAAATTCTTTTAATTTGAGTTCGAGTTATAGAGGCGATGACTTCTAATAATTCGTTTCATAGAGGTGGTCCTAGAAGTTCTCTCTTTTGAACCCTATTTTCAGTTTTACTAATTTCCGACACAATTTTTCACGTTCTTTGTCTGTAATCGTCTCTCGAGGTGAAATTTAAGTGTAACGTACTTCCGACTGCAGATTTTGTTCGAGTTATTTAATAATTCAGCTTATCGAAGTACAACACATCGAGAGTTGACTGTATATGTAAATTATTTTTTTTGTTAATTATTCAAATTTAGTTACCATGGAGATTTTAGATAATCATAATCATAAATATGTTTAAAATGTAAGGTTATATAACAGTCTTGGAGTTATAGTAATATAACTCCATGATAACTGTGATTTTTATTAACTTTTTTTTTTATTTTTCCTAAAAAGTGCTGCGTTGATTTCAAAATATTTTTTATATGACTACCTCTGAAGTATGTCCTACCGATCTAAAAAAGAATCATCAAAATTGATTCAGAATTGATGGAGGTTCTCAACTCGTCTGTATTTTTTTATTTTACTTTTTATGTATGTTACGCGATTACTCCGTCAATTCTAAATCAATTTTGATGATTCTTTTTTATATCGGTAAGGCATACTTCAGAGGTAATGCCATAAAACATAATTTATAATCAACGCAGCACTTTTTAAGAAAAATCAAAAAAACACTTAATAAATGATTTAATGAACTGTTTTTTTGAATTTTCTTGAAAAGTGCTGCGTTGATTTCAAAATATTTTTATGGGACCACCTCTGAAGTATGCCGTACCGATCTAAAAAAGAATCATCAAAATTGATTCAGAATTGACGGAGTAATCGCGTAACATACACACAAAAAAAAAAAAAATACAGACGAGTTGAGAACCTCCTCTTTTTTGAAGTCGGTTGAAAAAATAAGTTAATCTCATTTCGTTTCAAGTTTTTTTTTTTTTTTAATTTAGATTTGTTTTTATCTCTTGATGTTACATCTGTATCACTTTGCAATCGCAATTGTTGAAGAATCCTGAAGAATGCATGCACTGAGAATTTCTCTCAGGCCCATCCACTGTTTCTTGAATTATATAACATGATAAG